>CM022489.1:30589439-30624767 GCA_011952105.1 Coreoperca whiteheadi
CCCATTTTTTTTTTTTTAATTTTTTTTGTCCCCCCCCCCCCCCCCCCTTTTTATGTAAAGAACGCAAATATATGTTCAAAACTGTCCATACCAGGGGTACATGTACAAAGCAAAAAGTAAAGCAACTTCAAAATACTGTGGTATCGGTCCATAAGGAATTTATCATGCTCATCGTTAGTCTTATTGCTGTGATTGCGGTCCCATATTGATGCAGTCCTTGGTAAAAATGTCCAAAATGTGGTTTGGAGTCCGCCCACTTCTTCTTGTGAATACGGAATCTTCCCAACAAAAACACTAAGTGTACAAAAATAAATATCTTTTTCCTTCTCATTACCTTCAAAATATAGAAAAATGTCTTAATGATGAAATTGAATTGTTTTGCCCAGTTTTTCTTCTTGTATAATGTTGACCATCCAACCAAAATATTCTACTATACATATGGTGATAGAACAAATGACAGATTGTTTCTTCTTGTAGTTCACAGAAAGTGCGAGATTATTCAAAATGAATTCTAAATCTCTCAAATCTCTTTTTAACTGGATATATTCGATGCAGGATTTTAAAGGAAACCCAGTTCACTTTGTTGTTAAGACAAACTTCAATTGTTAACTCAAACTGATCACCAATTAGCCAAGTTGTCTGCCAATTAATTTCTCCATGAAGGGAAACCTGAAAGAGACAGCGATCCAGCTTGTATGCAATTCCTGATGTATGTATTCGAGCATTTATTTTCACGGTAATGTCAACTTCTCCAAGGAATATACTATGATTAAATCGTTCGATCATTGAGACCTCGATTGCTGAACCTCAAAGAACCTGCAGCACGCTCCTTGGCACAGCATCAAAAACTGCTGCATATTCTTTTGGCGTAACTAGTAACCTGAATTCAGAGAGGAATTTATTATACATTAGTAACTGCCCATCACCATTATCAAGTTGTTTCACCAATACAATAGCATTGTCAACCTGTTTCTCATACTATAGTGATCTAGTTTTATGTTGAATATTCTTGTTATTCCAAATGTAATAATTAGCTGGTGAAAAATTATGCTTGTAAATAGGTTTCCAGGCTAGCAGAGCTTGTTTATGAAATTTCGATAACTTTACAGGTAATTTATCGATTTTGTAATCATATTTTAATTTACATTGAATTCCACCCATTAAATTAAATATATAGTTTGGGAAGGTGTTCCAAATGTTGTCTTTTTCTTTAATTAAGTTACCCATTTAACTTTTTTTAGAATGTTGTATAGGTTATCGTTCCTTAAATAATGACATTTGTTCCTCCTAATGAAATTAAATCTTATCTAATTTTTTGGTGTATTTCAGTAGGCATTTCCAGTGATAAGGACACATAGACAGATCTGGATATGCCCTCAGCTTCAATTATAGGGCTGAAATTTAGGTTACTGCAGAGTTTTTTCAATGACAATACCCAGGTACGTAACTGTGTTCCTCACAGGGATACCGTTCATTTCTGTCACATTCCTTAAGTTCTTTCTTAAACCTGACACAACAGAAAATCCCTCAATACAGTTAATTGCTTCGATCACCTCCTATCTATTAGACAGAAATATTGTTGTACCATCTGCCAATTGGGATCATTTTAATTCTCTATCTACGATCACTATACCATAAAACGGATCTTTTTTATTGTGTACGGCCATTTGTGCGCCAAGAAGGAACAGACAGGGGCTAAGGGGACAACCTTGTCTTATCCCACGACAAATATCAAATCTAGGAGGCGCACCATCTGCTAGCTTTACTGATGCACCCTTTCTGTAATGTTTTGCCATCTTTTAAAAATTGATTCCCAAATTAATAACCTTGAAAATAAATTGGTGGCTTATTGTGTCAAATGCTTTATGAAAACACACAAATAAAATAAAACTATTATCTGGTATATATCATTGTAATCAATCATATCCAGTATTAATTCTTCCTGTCATAAATCCAGATTGTTCTTCATCAATAATATCATCCAATCCTAATTTTAGTATTTTAGCAAAGACCAATGCCAATATCTTGGCTATCTATCTATGCTATCTTTAAGGCCAGACACCTGTCTGATGCATTGTCCAGTGGCTTGAACGGTGCTGTGGTCAGTCCATCCAGCACCACTATCAGATCCCAAGGAGGGAGTCTGACTTGAGCCGGAGGCCTCATCCTCAAGGTGCCACAAAGGAAACTGGTAACAAAGTGGTGCTTCCCAAGCGAGCAGGCATACACCATACTGTGGAATGCTGCAATACAGCAGCCACATACACCTCAAGTGTAGTGGGGGAGAGTCCACCCGAAACCCGGCTTGGAGAACTCCAGCACTGAAGCCATTAAAGAGTGAACTGGGTCATGGTGGCGCTCTCGGCACTATGTAGTGAAATTTTTCACATACCCCCATACAGTTTCCCCGTGGAGGGGGCTCTAGAGTGTAAGATGGTCTCAACTGCCTTGGTGGGGAGACCGGCAGTTCGGAGGTGGTCCCCCTCAGGAGCCAGATCCAAAGCTTTAACCTTCCCGGCTAGGGATGGAGTATTTCGCCTTGGCCCTGCGACAGCAGGTCCCTCCTGACGGGAATCTCCCACGGAGGGCCGTCCAGGAGGGCTACCAGGCCCGGAAACCAGATTCTGGCGGGCCAGCCCGGGGCCACGAGCAGCAGTTGGGCCCCTGTTCGGCGAATCTTCTCTAGAACCCTCGGGAGCAGAGCAATCGGGGAAATACCTCGGCCACGTAGCCTGGGCCCCAGGGGCGCTGGATCCCCTAGGGAGAACCAGAGGGGGCAGTAAGCATTGTCTGGGGATGCGAACATGTCCACTTGTGCTCTGCCAAATCTCCTCCAAATCATCTGCACCGTCTCAGGGTGCAGTCTCCATTCCCCTGACCTCGGCCCCTGTCTCGACAGCATGTCCGCTCCCACATTGAAGTTCCCAGGTACGAGAAATGCTCTGAGAGGGAGCAACTTCCCCTGGGACCACAATAGGATCTGGTGCGCCAGTCTGCACAGAGGGAGCAACTCAGACCACCGTGTCAATCTATGCAGGAGACCACCGCTGTGTTGTCGGAGCAGACAAGCACTTGAGCTCTGGAAGAAAGTATCGTAAGGCCAACAAGACCGCTCGCATCTCCAGGCAATTTATGTGCCATAGATGCGGGGTCAACCACAGACCTTGGGCTGTGCGGCCTTCCAAGACCGTGCCCCATCCTGTGCTGGAGGCGTCCGTCAAGAGTGTGCAACGGTGATACACCATTCCCAGCACTGGGCCCTGGGTCAGGAACACCCGTTGTCTCCACCTGTCTAAGGCACGCATGCACCTGCATGTATGAGGCCTAACAGTCTCTGAAACTGAAGTGAGATGTCGGCCTAGCTGCACCCTGAGTACCATAGTCAGGATTGACTCGACGCGTGCGGGAGACAGTTGTGCCCGCAACGCGACTGAGTCCCACACTACTCCTAGGAACGTTAATGCTTTGTGTTAGAGTGAGCGTCCTCTTGCTCGTGTTGAGCCTCAACCTCAAGCACCTCAAGTGTGCAAGTACGACATCTCGATGCCGTATCGCGTGAGAGGAGACTGGGATAAAGTCAACCAGTCAGTCAGTCAGTCATTTTCTGCCGCTTGCTCCCGTTCGGGGTCGCGGGTGACTGGAGCCTATCCCAGTGGCTTCGGGCCTTAGGCGGGGTACACCCTGGACAGTGGCCAACTCGTCGCAGGGCTGACACATAGACAGACAACCATTCACGCACACATTCATCCACTAGGGACAATTTTAGAGTCACCAATTAACCTAATGCATGTCTTTGGACGGTGGGAGGAAACCGGAGAACCCGGAGAAAACCCACGATAACACGGGGAGGAAAGTCAACCAGTCGTCCAAATAATTGAGGATGCGGATCCCCTGGAGTCTGAGAAGAGCCAGGGCAGAGTCCATACACTCCGTGAAGGTGCGAGGGGAGAGTGCTAGGCCGAAGGAAAGCACCCCCATATTAGTAAGCTTTGGCCCAAAAGCGAACCGCAGGAACTTCCGGTGTCCGGGAATGATTGAGACTTGGAAGTACGCGTCCTTTAGATTGATTGTGACGAACCAGTCCTCGGACTGAATCAGACTCACAATCATAGGGATCGTCAGCATCCGGAACCGAAGTCTCCTCAGAGAACGGTTCAGGTGACGAAGATCTATAACGGGACGCAAACCACCCTCTCTCTCGGGACTATGAAGTACCGGCTGTAGAACCCGGTATGCATCCCTCAGGTGGGGATTTGTTTTATGGCCCCATTGTACAAGAGAGAATGTATTTCTCGCTTCATCAGCTATGCTTGTACTCGGTCGACCTCTATTTCCAAGATTCCTCAGAATCGGTATGGACCGGAACCAAAGCTTGTAACCTTGTCGGACAGTGCGCAAACTCAGTGCGACACGCTGGGTCAAGCTTCTCAAGCGAGCAGAAGAGTCCCTCAGGGGAACCAACCTCTCGAGGCTGGTGCCTGGGGGACATGGAGTGGCGGCCTCGGTTAACCGAAGCACTACAACGGCGGGAAATCCCCGAGGAATGGGGGAGCAGCCATGTGCTCGACCCCGATGGGGGAGGCACCCTCCGAGGCCCGACGCTCTGCCCTGTATGCCTTGCCCACTAAAGTCAATGTAGTGCGACAAGGCCTACTAGGCAACGTTGGGCTCTTAAGGGAGGACGCGGCCTGGGCGATAAAAAAACGCAGCCAAGGTCTCCCCGCCCTAGCCGCTCTCCTTGCACCCACTGATCGACGCAGACTGGCGACCAGTCGGGCTAGAAAACCATGCAAAATACGGCCTGGACTTGGATTTCGACACCTCGGTGTGGAGATCAGAAGGACGGCAGGTCCCGAAGTGGGCGTGGAGGTGTGGCTACAAGGAAACACTCACCGAGCTTACTCCGGCGATGAGTGTCCTGCTGCTCCGCTGGCCAGGCGATATTGAGCCTCGCCACCATTTTCCTCTCTTGGGAAATCGCCTCCAGCAGCTCCTCATGCTGCAGTGACTGGGCTGACGAGCCACCCACGTCACCACCCTCCGTGCTCAGGATATCCAGGTCCTTGGAACTGTATCCTCTCTGCACGGGCTCCACATCCAGGGCGGAAGACGCTACAGGCTCTACAAATGCCCTATTCCCCATGAAGGAGGCCTTATCTTCTCCTGGCTGCCTCCACAGCTGGCCATAAACGACCACGGGTGATTCTATCAGCTAAAGGCAAGTCCTGTTGGAAGTGGAGCCGGTCGTTCTTCAGGTAGATGTTCTTCTTAGATCCTTTCCATAACAGCTCTCTGGCAGTTCTTAACAGGAACCTGATGATTACTGGTCGTACCGATTAGTTGAATCCTCGTGTTTAGGCTTCCCGGTTCTATGGACAACATCTATTGCAGTTATAGCCATCTCAGACTCAGAGTAAGGTGGCACTGCTCGATAGATATCCTGGACTCGTGATCGGATTTTATCCTCTTCTCTTTCAGGAATGCTGTATAGGCGAAGGTTATGACGTCGGCTGTAACGATCAACCTCATTGACTAGTTTAGTTCCATCTCTGTGACCATTTTCTGAAGTGGTCTTTAAGAGACCATGTTCTATTTTTTCGAATCCACAGCTTCCTTATGGCAGAAGTCCAGTGACTTTTTAAGACTGTCTATTTGAACTGTGATATAGCGAACAGTTTGGTCTGCTCTTTCATTTGTCTTCCCAAAGACAGCTATAATTATGGTGTTTTGTAGCGCAGAGAGTGTTGGCTCCTCGTTCAAGGTTTTGCAGGGATGTGTATTCTCTTTTTGGTTATCTTTTGCCTTCTTAGCTGGCTGCTTCACTGGCGTGTTCAGGGAAGAAGTGCATACTTTTATAATTTTCTGCTCAACAAGTGTAAGAGGCAATCACTCATGTTATGTTTTTCTTTAATAACTATATAAATTTGCCTGAGTTTTCGTTGGCAGGCCTGCATGCTAATAGCATAAAGCTAGTCAACGTTTGTTTCGCTTCTCAATCTAAATTAAAATCTTAAGGCGTAAACAATCGCCAATTATTAACTGGAAAGTCTTCTTCAAAGATATTTATTCATCTTGTTTGGAACTGAATGAATATTATAAGAAGAGTTTGTGCAGTAATTCCTACATTATTGTTAGCACCTTTAAGTACTACTAATTGTTTCGGTCTAACTGTATCAATGAATAATACAGTTTGTTAAATAATTTAAATAAAGGAAACACGATTTTTATACTTTTCTCTTAATCTCCAATCAGTTGGTAAAAAAACAACTTTTTATTTTGACAAATCTAAATTCAAGGTTTAAACTAGGTCTAACAGTCTTCATCATAGTTTGCTTAGATTCACTTTGCTTTTTCCCTCCTTTACCTCAAATCGGTTAATAAATGAAATTTAAACTGAATGTATTTTACTCCTATCTTGTACAAGCTCATTTTTGTTTTTCAGCTCCAAAGTTTGTCTATTTTTTGGTCTTGGCACATTTTTATTCATTTATGTGTTTCCTGTCTTCATCACACAAGACTTTCTATTTTCTTTAGTGCATTTCCAATTTATCTTATGCTCATTATTAAAATTAGATGGATGTGTCTAAAATGCTAGAGCGTTTTCTTATACTTCTTTATGGAGCCCAGAAACTGAAAAAAAATTGTATTTTGGGCATTTGCACCAGAAATTGATAAGAAATTAAGTATAATCCATGATGACACTATGCACACTAAATTCAATTGGTTAGTTTTTTGGAGAAATCAAGTGAGTGTAGTGGGCCCATGCATAGTTTTCAGTGTGAAGGCACTAAAAATCCCAGTTAAAATAGTGTAGTATTTGGAATTGAGTTTGTTTTTTCTCCAGAATAGTTTAATGTGTAACAAACTCTTTCTACCAATAGGTGGCACTTGCTCTTTCTTTACATTCAGTTGTCTTTATATGCTGAGCTCAGACTGTTTTGCTACAACTACTGTGATGTTATTACCAGTAGTACACTTTGTTCTGTAGGGGAGAGCACACACCCTCCTCCTGTATGTAGTTGGCATTAAGACAAATAACACTGTGGTAAACCTGCTGGTAGTGTATGTCATCTTTCGATGGTGGTGACGCTGGTGGTAGAGTACACAGCCATGGTGCTTCATGTGAAACGTCTGTGGGAACTCCTTCCACTGTGTCTGCAGCAGTGGCAGTCAGGAAATGATTGTACTTTTCATTTTGGGGTGAACTGTCTCTTTAAGAAGGGGTTATCAAACTGGACTTTATAGTGTGCATTGCATTCAACCTTCACTGTTCCATAGCACATTCCATATTTCCTTTGTGAAGTCAGTATTTAAATTTGAGTTATATATCCATTCTGTAAATAGATCTTAAAATGTCAATTGAATTTTAACATTACTTTGGTAATTTAATTATTATTTTTATTACCTCACTTTTGTCTATTCTTCTTCTTCTGTGTTGCATTCTCTGCAATGCATTGGCTAATAAAACTGATTCTGATTGAATGGGCTATGTCATGCTTACATAAAATCCCAAAACCAAGAATCATAAAAGATACAAAAATTCTCCAGGGTTGTATAAATAGTAGTCTATGCATGCCATTGTATTTTATGACCTGTGAATGAGAATGAGTTGGGCTTTTCAGCCATAACCCAAGCACTTCAGGCCTTCCTCCACTCCTGTAGTAATGCTCTACATTGTCAACATTGTACAATAATCTCTGAAGGTGACTCATTTGGTCACAAGTTCCACTAAAAAAGAAAAAACAAAAAGCTTAATTTTACATATTGGAGCTAAAGCAGATACTTTGTTGAAAAGAAAAAGGTTGATAAATAAAAAATACACATGAAATAATAAAATAGAGAACAGAAAATAAGAGCTATAACTATGTGTAATAAACTTATACAGATATAATCATTTATATAGATATGTGATGTATAATTGCACAGAATACTTTCACAGATATTGTAATACAAACATCGTGTGTAGAATTATACAACTACTATAATAATAATAAACTTTATTTATACAGCACTTTTCAAAATCAAAGTTCCAAAGTACTTTACATGGTTGAATTAGGGTTAAAACATTTCAGGACTGAGGCAAATGCAAACAGGCATTTAAAAATACAGCATTACAATGAAATAATATAAAACAAAATAAATCCCCCAACAATAAAGATAATTACTGATAATAAAAACAGATACGATATGTTGACAATACAACAGAGTACTAGAAGTAATAAAAGGCTTTTTTGAAAAGATACGTTTTGAGGATTGAGCAAGCCTCAGATCCTTGGGCAGGGAGTTCCAGAGCCGAGGGGCCTTGACTGCAAAAGCCCAGTCACCTTTAGTTTTGAGCTGGAACAAAGGAACATCCAGCAGAGCCCTTCCCAAAGATCTAAGGCTGCACCCTGGCTCACAGGGGAGCAGCAATTCAGCTAGGAGCTGAACCATGAAGTGCTTTAAAGGTGATCAGTAAAAATCTTAAAATCAATTCTAAAACTAAGTGGTAAACAACAAAGACAAGCTAAAATAGGTATATCAGCCATACTGTGTCTAATACGTCTTGTCCTCCCATTTCAATCACACTCTGCACTGACTGTAGCCACCTGCCTCTTTTATCACGACACTATCATGTCTTCTAGTGCTTGCTAAAAGCTGAGCGGCTGTGTTTTGTACTGCTGAAGGCAGTGTTTTTTTTGGCTTAAACCATAATACAATGAATTACAATAGTCTAACCTAGAAGAAATAAAAGCATGAATGACCTTCTCGCGATCAAGACCTGATCTTTGAGATGCTTCCGTAACTAATAAAAACATGATCGAACAACATTTGTAACTTGTTTTTAGAATCAAAGTTTACTGTCAAGTATCACTCCCAGGATTCTGGCTGCGGGTTTGACATTTGAAGACAGGGATCCAAGATGTTTCTGTACAATCACAATGGACTTTGGGGGACCAAAGACAATTATTTCAGATTTACTTTCATTTAGCTGGAGAAGATTTTGGGACATCCAGCACGGGGTTTTTGATATAAATAATATAGGACATAGATTTGTGAGACATCTACATAACAATGGTACAACATCTTGTGTTTAGTTATGATCTGTCCCAGTGGCAGCATGTAAATACAGAAAAACAAGGGGTCAAGGATGGACCCTTCGGGAACACCACAGGTCAGAGGGGCTACTGAGAAAGTCCTGTTTTGTTAAATAGGATTTGAACCATTTTAGAGCGCTGTCCCTGATGCCAACCCACTGTTTAAAGCAGTCCAGTAGGATGGAGTGATCCACAGAATAAAATGCAGAGCTCAAATCCAGATGAATTAAAACAGTCATCAGTATCTGTCATGGTTTTGTTATTTATTTCCTGTTTTATTTTTTAAAATTCTTCTTCCCTCATGTGTTTTGTATTGTTCCTGCCTTTTGTTTCTCATGCCCTCTGACTGCTCCTCCACCCCACATGTTTCCACTCTCCCTCATTAAATCTGCAGTGAGGTGGTCCACTCCTCACCTGCAATTCATTCACTCATCACCCTCTCCCTAAATATACTGGTTAATTTCCTTCCTATGGCTATGTTGGTTATGTCTTGCCTGCCTATTACCTATTTGTCTCATGGTTCCCTGCTATTTTGGAGTTCTGTCTAACTGCCTGTAAACCAACATGGTTATCTGCCTGCCTGCCTGTTACCTGTTGCCGCCTGTCTACCTGCCGGTAAGACCTTTATTAAACACCTAAGTCACCATCCTTCATCATCTGTCTGATTTTAGGTCCTATTCCTGTTATCAGCTCTAAGTAAAAGGTCGTTTTCTTACTCTGAGAGCAGATTCAGTGCTATCATATGCACGAAACCCTGATTGTAATATGTCAAAGATGCTACAAGCATTCATAAAAGAACTGTTAGTAAGCAGTCATCTCTAAAACCTTTTATAAAAATGGAAATTTAGAAATGGGTATAAAAATGTTTAAATCTGCTGTGGGTGCACTCCTGCATGCTTAAGGCAAACGAAAACACAGCCAGTGTTATGTCTTGAGGTGTTGGTAGCAGGAAAAAGGAAAGGAGGAGCCAGATGCGACTTAGATGAGGAGTTTATTGTATAGTCACCAGCAGGCAGAGAGGTTAACAGACAAGACATAGGCCATGGCCAAAATCCAGACAGAACCAAACCGCTCGGAGAGAAACACGGAGGGTAACACTGGAGGCTAACAACAATGATCTGACACTAAGACAGGGAAACACACCAACTAAATACACTCGAGGGCGTGGACCAACGAGACACAGGTGAACATAATCAGACAATCAGGAGGTAGGAAGTAAAACAGACAGACACAGGAGGCCCTGCAAATCATTTAGCAAGGCAGAGGGTGGAAAAGAAGGGTCACCGGTGGTAAGACCAATCTGGAATTTTATTTCATTAATTTTGGTTGTGAGGAAGGCAAAAAAATCTGTCTGTCTAAATGTTTTTACCAACCCCTTAAACTCCCCAGTGTACTCTCAATTCAGTATTTACAACTTCCAGTCCTTTGAAAATCACTAATATTTTCTAAAAAAGGCCCGCCAAGCTGCTTAATACAAATCACCACCATAATTGTAGTTCTTCTGGTTTTCAAAGTAGGGTTGTAAATGCTATCATAAAAAGATATATATTTTATATATCTCAAATATCTACTACAGCCTAACTAGTAATTACAATGCATCTTAATTAATTGTTAATAAAAAGTAAAAATGTTGGTTTATTTCAGATATTTTAGCCAAACAGGAGTCGACCTTATTGAATTATCAAGGACCCTTTTGTGTTTCCCCCCCATGAACCACTAACTTACTGTGGTAGAGGGGTTTGAGTGCCTGTAAGACCCTAGGACCTACGTTGTTCGGGGCTATTTGCCCCTGGTAGGGTCACCCAAGGTAAACAGGTCCTAGGTGACGGGCCAGTCAAGGAGCGATTCAAATCCCCCTTATTTAACATTAGACCAAGGACCGTGACGTCGCTCGGTATGGTGCAACCAGTGCCCCACCCTGGAGCCATGCCTGGAGTCGGGGCTCACATGTGAGCGCCTGGTGGCCGGGCCATGCCTGAAGGAGCGACGTGGGGCCAATCTCCTGTGGGCCCAGAACCTGCAGGAAGAACCGTAAGGGTGCAATATAAATTGGGTGGCAGTCAAAGGCGGGGACCTTGGTGACCCAATCTCCAGACACAGAATCTGGCTCTAGGGACATGGAATGACACCTCACTGGGGGGGAAGGAGCCTAAGCTTGTTTGGAAGGTTGAGAGATACCGACTAGAGATAGTCGGGCTCACTACCACGCACAGCTTGGGCTCTGGAACCCAACCCAACTACTCTAGAGCTCAGCCGCCATGTGTTGGAGTTCACCCCGCTGAATGAGAGGGTAAGGTCTCTCACTGTTATTTGTGCTTATAGGCCAAATGGCAGTGTAGAGTACCTGACTTTCTTGGCTGTCTGGGAGGGGGGCTGGAAACTGCTCCAACCGGGGACTCCATCGTTCTACTGGGGGAGTTAAACGCTCATGTGGGCAGCGACAGTGATACCTGGATTGGAAACAGGCCCCCCCAACCTGAACCCGAGTGATGTTCTATTTTTGGACTTCTGTTCTACTCACAGTTTGTCCATAACAAACACCATGTTCAAGCATAAGGGTGTCCATCAGTGCACGTGGCACCAGGACACCCTAGGCTGGAGGTTGATGATCGATTTTGTGGTTGTTTCATCTGACTGACCGTATGTCTTGGACACTCGGGGGAAGAGAGGGGCGGAGCTGTCAACTGATCACCACCTGGTGGTGAGCTGTATCCGATGGCCGAGGAAGAAGTTGGACAGACTTGGCAGACCCAAACGTACTGTGAGGGTTTGCTGGGAACGTTTGGCATGGTCTCCGGTCAGAGAGATCTTCAACTCCCACCCCTGGCAGAGCTTCAATCCCGATCCTGAGGGAGACTGGAGACATTGGACCATGTTCTCTAGCTCTATTGTCGACGCGACCGCTCGCAGCTGTGGCCGTAAGATCTCCGGTGCCTTTCATGGCAGCAACCCCCAAACCTGGTGGTGGGCTCCAGAAGTAAGGGATGCCGTCAAGCTGAAGGAGTCCTATCGAGCCTGGTTGGCTCATTTGACTCTGGAGGCAGCTGATGGGTACCAGCAGGCCGATCGAGCTTCAGCCCGGGTGGTTGCAGAGGCAAAAACCCGAGTTTGGTGAGGCCATGGAGAAAAACTATCAGTTGGCCTCAAAGAAATTCTGGCAAACCATTCTGCACCTCAGGAGGGGGAAGCAGTGCCCTACACACACTGTTTACAGTGGGGGGTGGGAATCTGCTGACTGGGACCTCCTCGGACAGTGGAAGGAGTACTTCAAGGATCTCCTCAACCCCACCGACATTTCTTCAACTGAAGAAGCAGAGGCTGTGGGCTCAGGTGTGGACTCATTGATCCCCCAATCTGAGGTTACCGAGGTAGTTGAGAAGCTCCTTGGTGGCAGGGCACTGGGGGTGGATGAGATCCGCCTCAATAACCTCAAGTATCTGGATGTTGTGGGGCTGTCTTGGCTGACACGCCTCTGCAACATCACGTGGTGGTTGGGGACAGTGCCTCTGGATTGGCAGACTGGGGTGGTGGTCCCTTTGTTTAAGAAGGGGGACCATCTCTACACCCTCTCCAGTTTGCTGGAGGGTTTGTGGGAGTTTCCCAAAACAGTCCACATGTGCTTTGTGGATCTGGAGAAGGCATTCGACTGTTTCCCTGTGGGGGGTGCTCTGGGAGTACGGGGTCCGGGGCCCTCTGCTAAGGGCTGTCCGGTCATTATATGACCGGAGCAGGAGTTTGGTCTGCATTGCCAGCAGTAAGTCAGACTTGTTACATGTTGGTGCATGTTAGACTCCGGCAGGGCTGCCCTTTGTCACCGGTACTATAAATTATTTTTAAGGACAGGATTTCTAGGCGCAGCCAGGGGCCAGAGGGGGGGGGACAACAGGATCTCGTCTCTGCTTTATTCAGATGATGCTGTCCTGTTTCCGCCTTCTTGAAACCACGACCTTCAGTATGCACTGGGATGGTTTGCAGCCGAGTGTGAAGTGGCTGGGATGACAATCAGCACCTCCAAGCCAGAGGCCATGGTTCTCAGTGGGAAATGGGTGGCTTGCCACCTTGAGGTTGGTGGAGAGCTCCTGCCTCAAGAGACTGAAGTATTTTATTGGTCCTAGGGGGTGTGTTCACGAGTGAGGGAAGGATGGAATGGGAGATTGACAGGCAGATCGGCGTATCTTCCGCAGTGATGCGGTCGATATACCGGTCCGTTGTGGTGAAGAAAGAGCTGGAGGAAGTGTCTGGGGAGAGGGAATTCTGGGCGTCTGTTTTTTCAACTGCTGCCCCAGCGACCTAGCCCTGGATAAGCGGCAGAAGATGGATGGATGGATTGACTCTTGTGTTTTTCATTCGTGTGGGTAATTTTAACAGAACTTTGTTAAAAGGACTGCATTCACTTTTCTCCAATCCCTGAGACAGTGAACACCCCAGTGACTTCCGCTCGATGTGTGACCCCGAAAGTCATGTCACGACCCTTGCTCCTCTCGGAGCGGAGACACTGTCTTCTCTGCCTGCTCCCTCCTGAGCGGAGGCGCACACGCTCCCTCTTCTTTATTTTCAGCGTTCAGCTAGAGTGGAAACGCTCGTCCCCTCCTGGCCTTGAGCCAGTTAGCAAAAGGCCGTATCAAAGAAGCCTGCCTTCCTGCCAAACTGAACTCTCGGTTTCTTACAGTGGCGATGCGTGATCCTACAGAAGATTATTGCTTCAATAGGTTAGGGGCAAGCATACCAGCTAAACTTTAAGAATTAACCGAGCCACTTAGCGCGAAGCTAACCCCACCGAGCACGACAGGCAACAGACAACATCTCCCCAGCACCGATATCGCAACAGCTGCTTTCCACAGCAGAACCACAAATTCTTCCCTGCTTGGCGCGATTGGACAGAGGCTGGCCTGCAGAGCAACTGCGACCAAAGCAATCTCTCTCTGTCCCAAAGGACTTGGTAACAAACCCTGGGCATAGCATGCTAGCTAAACAAGCTTAGCGAAGTAGAGAACTGTTTAGTTTAACTTTGCACACGTGACATTACTGCTGTGGCTGAGAGAGGGTGGAGCCTGGCGTGCTGGTAACATTACCCCCCCTCCACGGCCCGCTCCAAACCTCTCCTTAAAAAGCCCACTCTCGATCCAGGGGTTTTAGCCAACTATAGATCTATATCTAATCTTCCCTTTATCTCTAAGATCCTTGAAAAAACTGTTGCTAATCAGTTATGTGACTTTCTAAATAACAATAGTATATTTGAGGATTCCCAGTCAGGTTTTAGAGTGCATCATAGCACAGAAACAGCACTGGTGAAAATTACAAATGACCTTTTAATTGCATCAGACAATGGACTTGTCTCTGTACTTAGATCTTAGTGCTGCATTCAATACCATTGACCATCAAAAGTAGTATAGTATTTAACAATTTGTTTGGATTCCTGGGCTGGCTATCAAATATTATATGCCCTGTAGGCTATAATGCAAAAAAGAATTGATTAGTAATCGAGAAGACAATTATCAAATGTACATGTTTATTTTATCCATTTCCAGTCGAAGTTGATAAACATTTTTTAAAACACTTTAGAGCACTTTATTTCTATCCATGTTGCAGCATCAAGTGCTAGATACTTTCACTTTCAGTTGTGATGGCAACTGCTACCTGCTATTATGGATTGCACCAACCGTGTCGCTGCAGCTAAGATGAACTATTGAATATCTTAATATACAGTAGGCTATACAGTGTAATGCTGGGTTTGGGGGAAAAAAACACCGGCCCTCACAAGACTGGTTAAGGCTTTATTTGGATTGTGCATTTAAGTTTCTAAAGTTTTATTATAATAATTCTATGTTGCAACAGACAGGGCTGGCACCTGTTGGGAACTAATTCCCCTTAATTCTGATAATAAAACATGACTCCAGTGAAGTCTTATTCAATTCAATTTTATTTATATAGCCCAGTATCACAAATCACGTTTGCCTCAAAGGGCCTCACAATCTGTAACATACGACACCCTCTGTCCTTAGACGCTCGATTCGATTAAGGAAAAACGACCCAAAAAAAACCCTTTTAACAGGGGAAAAAATGATAGAAACCTCAGGAAGAGCAACAAAGGAGGGATCCCTCTCCCAGGACGGACAGACATGCAATAGATGTCGTAAGTACGGAATAGATTTATAGCATCAAAACTATAACATATACAGCCATCATGGCAAAATTGTTGTATATATATATATTATTATGTTAGAAATGAAATACCAAAGTATGATTTACATTTTTATATCACCTTGTCATTTGCAAGTGACTTCATCATTTCAAGTGTTAATTTTAAAAAAAAAAGTCATTTTTTTATTCGGGTGAAATACAGTAATCCTTTGTCAGTGTAAGGGCCAGAGGAATGACTTTCCGGCTTTTTCTTATGCTCAGGGTATAATGAAGACCTAACAAAACAGTGACTGATATAACGTTGCAAAACCTTATAGTGAAAGCTTCACACAGTAATGAGAGTATGTAGAGAAAGTAGCTGAAATATTCTGAGATTTCAGATTGTGCAGACTTTCTTAAATGTGTTATAAACATATAATTACTGATTACACTAATAAACACTACAAATACAGATGCATTACTTGTTGATTCAGTTACTTTTACTGGTGTGACAATGGATGGGCCCACTGATGCTTCCGCATGTGTACCGGGCCCAGATGTCTGTGCTACGCCACTGACTAGACCACAGCTTCCCTTCAAACTCCAATTTTTTTGAGCTTCCTAGAATAATATGATCTGTGATGAGCCAGCTTTTAAATATTTGGCAAAAATTGCGCTTGCACTTTATTTCACGGTCAACTAATAAGATGTAATAAGCCATACTTTGTATCAAATCAGACTGAAACTAAAAATAATACACCTTTATACACTAATTAGACACCATACAGCTAAATTATGCTGTAATTAGAAACAGCATATGCAAACACAGGCAACACAAGCTGTAATCATCTTATATCAGACATAGCCTTTATAGTAGTCAAACAAAACACAGAGAGCTCAGAGGACAATACATTTATTTGGCCTTTATTTCACACAGTTTACCTTTCTTATAGAGTCATTTGTTGCTCATTAGAAAAAAACTGTACCGTAAACTAAAGTCAAACCACATCAGGTCACATCTGGTCGCTGGTTTCTAAATAGAGTATAATTTGCTATAATAGTGACTAGGTATAGTATGTTTTGGGTCTAAGACGACATTATATGCGGTTTCTAATAACTGCATAATTTAGGTGTATGGTGTCTAGTGTATAACTGTTTTTTTTAACTGTCTAATAAAGTGCATATTATTTCTAGTTTTGGTTTGATACAAAGTACGGCTTATTATGTCTCCTAGTATACTGTAGTAAAGTGTGACCAAAATTGCTTTCCCATCTGAAGTTAGCAGAGATGACTGTGCCAAGATATTCAAACTCAGTCACATCTTAACCTGTGACATGCAGTTTTAAGAGGTCCTGAAGTCCCTTTAGTTTTTCCAGTTTTTTAGGTTCCCTGTGGAGGTTTAGACCTCTGGTAGCTATGGAGATGTTTTTTGATACACGATACACAGTCCTACCAATGGTGTCACAGTATTCCACCGATCAACAGGTGATGGTAGCATGCATGGATATGCAGCAATGTGCCTGCAAAGACAGGGAAGAAGAAGACTGCGGGCTAGTAAACATAGATGTAAACAATGCTGGATTTGTTAGACCTTGGGATACACAAAATGCATTTTGGTGAGTAACACTGAATGTAAACACGATTTTTGTTTGTTTACAAGAAAACTCCACAGGGCCCTTCTAAGTTGAAGGTTATTTCCACTGCAGAAGCTCACAAGATCACATGTGCTGATTTTTGTTGGTTCCTGTTACCAACCCAACCATTGTAAGAGACGTTATAGTCTCCAGAATGGAAACTGGATAAATGCACATTTACCAAAACTCAGACAAAAGACTTTTTTTTAGAATATTTATTATTTATAATGTAGAAAAATAGTGGTCAGAACGCATTTTAGAATACATGGTCAAAAATTCTGAATATATTTAAGCTAATACAGTACCACAACATAAATGAAGACTACAAACATTTCTTATATGAGTTTGTTTTTTTAAAGTTTTCAACTGCAAAGTGTTGGGTGACGAGCGGTCAGGCTCACAGAGGAATACCGTCTTGTATAATGGGTCGTGACATGTGGGACAGGTTAGAGTCCTGGTGTAAGAGCTGTGTGGGAGCCCTGCTTCAGGAGCGCACTGCAGACTAAGTGAATCAGAGGGAAGTCTGTGGGTGTGTTGGCTCTCTGATAGTACAGGTACTACTTACTTGTTAGTGTTGCAGTTTAATCTAGTCTTTCCCAGTCATCTGGAACCAGCTGTAGTCATACCATGTAGGTAAAATACCTTCTCAGTGACACTTTATTTGAAGCCATGCTCATTAGGGATTATAAGGCATCATAAGCATGTTTGGGGCCTATACTAAAATGTTGTAATTGATGGAGTGGTAAATTCAAATATGAGTCAAGTCTGACCTTTAGAGTGTAATTTGGTGTGCTCACACCCGACTGAGTGGTTGTAAGAGAAGATCTCAGCACGTAAAGGGTTACGTCCGTCTGATGAAAGGCGCTTTCACATGGAGTGAGCGAACCAATCACAAGACTCCGCTGATGATGTATTTGAGTGCGGGACTTATTTATGATTGCCTTCCTTGCCAATGCTGTTGCAGGTGAGTTGATAAACGAGCACTAGAAGTTCTTTTGTTTTCCAAGAATTGGGAATTTGTATAACACTGGGCTATATAAATAAAATTGAATTGAATTGAACATTAAATACATTACAAGAGCACTAGACAGAAATAGCTCCTCGCCCGCCATGTTTCTTAAAATAATATTCCAGTTCCGCCGTCACCTTTTACACATACATCTAGCCTCCCGCTATCTTCTTCTTCTGTTGAGTTTTATAGCTGTTGGCATGTGCTGCATTACCGCCGTCTGCTGGACCGTCCCTTGCCCCATCTATTCCAGCATTGCCATGTCATGTAGAAAAAGGTGCAAGACTGAAATGTTCCATAATGAAGTTGCGTGTGTAAATATGGAAAATCACTAGTGCTGCCTGAAAAGTTATCCCAGTAATATATTGGGAACTATTTGTGAAAAAGGGAAAGATAACAGCCAAGCCAAGCTGCCCGTGGGACTGATCGCACCCGAGAAAACCAAAGAGTTCAACAAGGATCGGCTCCACTTCTTCTCCTTTGTTCACACAAATTAAGTCATCTTTCCAAGGTATCATTCTTTGCTTTATTTTTGGTATTCATTACTTTATTTATTTATTAATTGTCTGTCATGGTCATTGCATTCACTCATCATTGTTAATTAATCATTGTTAGTTAAATTCTGTTATTTAGTATAATTAGATTATTTCTGATGGCCAAAATTGAGTGTCATTACTCTACTTCATTTTGTACCAATTTGAAATTTGGGCTAATGCTGCATATTTTGGTGCTGCCTTTATTAAGTGGTATTAAAGCTACATTATTATAGCCTTGAAATGTACTTCAGGTAAAGTGTCACTTCCTTCCTGACTGAATAAACATAAATATACATGGCAAATTCATTAATAATAAGCATCCTCAGGATTTGTTTAATGCAAAGAATAAATTAAATAATTTAAACAATAAATACTTATGTACAGTAAGGCAACATGATGCATAGCATCTAACAGAGAAGTTAGGTACAGAGACTTTTTGACTTCAATAGTGAAAGAAGGCCTCAGAAAGGATGTTGCTGGTTGCTACTGCATTTTACCACATTCAGCTACTGTACTACATGTACACAAGCTGACAGCAAAGTAAAGCTTCTTGTTTATTACAGAAGCAACTTGAGTATACTTCTTCAGTACAGTATATCTATAATGAAGTAATCTCTACATATCAGTTTTCTGTTTGGGTTAGGTACACTTCAGCTCTTAAAGGGACCATTTTGAGAAATATGCTTGTGCATTGTCTTATCCACAGTCAGATGAGGAAAGTGCTAGCAATTGATTCTCTAATTAGGGTCTTCTCATCTTTCCCTTATTTCACGTCTCCTCTCTCCTCCGACCATGGGTAACCTGTATGTCAAACTGGTCTGATATCAGGTAGGACGTCTTAATACATGTTATTTCTTTTCAAAAGACGGCGGAGGCTGCCCTGAAGAGGCTTGGGCGAGGATACGAGAGACCATCCTTCGTCAAAGTCTTTCATCAATTCCTCTCGCCTCTTATGTTTTCCTTGCATCTCTTCCTTGCATCCTATGTGGAAGGGACAAAGATGCGAGGATGAGACACGAGTGAGGGAAATGAGGAGACATTTGAGACAAATGAGAAGCACCAATTGTCTGTGTTTATCTAATCTTAGCAGGTAAACAGTTAGCCTAGCGCTGTTGAAGGTGAAACTATTGACCCACCAGTAAGTCCAAAGAGGTCTGGCTCATTTATATGGTATATTTATATGTATCTTATATGTACTTTAAATCTGTGGAGTATTACCAAAACTAAAAGTAAAATTGAGATATGAATGTACTCTACCTAAAGAGTAGGGTTTTTTTTGTTTAATTTGAGAGATTGATCACAGTCCTAAGGCTAATATAATCAGCTGGTCTAATAGGATTGGGTTTGGACCTATATTTGTGATAATTGCGTGGGTAAAATTCTCTTAAGAGTTTCTATTTCGCTTCTAAACAATAGAACCTCTATTTGCTCTCATAAAAACATGACTTAACATAACTGAAAGCAAATGTGAGATTCTGCGCGAGCTTTGCTATAAGCATTTTTCAGATGATCCTCGATACCAAAGAACAACAAAAGTTGTCTTTCAGTGAACTGAATAGCGTGAGGCAGAACCAATTGCAGTAATAAAAATGTAGAGGTGCTTTGTTATCCCAGTGTTATCTGTGGAAACACTGTTCAGAGATACATACGGCTAAGACACAAAGTACAAAACATGCCAATGCTTCACTGGGATATTTTTAGCTTTCAATGCAGCCAAACACAAAAAGCTTGAGTGAATACTGTCTTAGAGCGCTTGCATGTACAAAATAAATATTCCACCGGTATGTGATGCTCCATTGTAAACTTTTGCAGTGTTTAGGGTCCAAATCGTTTTGTTAGTGGTCAGCTGGGGAAGGACTGGATACTGAAACTACCTTTCATGTCGAGCTATATGTGGTCCAGTCAGGTTTCTCAAAGGCTCACAAATATGTGCAATACAGAGGGGGTGGACCCTGTGAAACAAAGCTTACAACAAATGTACTGATATAGTGTTGCAAAGATTACTTTAAAAATGTAATCACCATGTGTCCAGCCCAGTATCCCTGTGAAACTGCAGCATACTATTTACATCCAGAGCCAAAGTTTAGTGCCAATGCAAGAAGTAGTGTGCCATGAAACTGATAATGTAATAACTGCACACAATATAATAACTGCAGATTCTGAAATCAAAAAATGAAATAATCTGCATATAATGTAATACAAATTGTTCAGCACATAACATAATAACTTTTTGTGTATAATGTAATAAGTTTTGTAATTGTTACTAAATGTTCATTTCAGTGGCAATTTGTTTATGAAAAATGCAATATATATTATAATTGTATTAAGGTCAAATAAGTGCAATTTGGTTGTTTCATTGATACATTTTTGAATGTTTGAAACAGCAAGAACAAGCACACCCACAAACATGGGTTTATACACCTAAAACTGTGGTACTATTCATGTGGCCCATCACCGTAGAGACCTGGCAAGCAACACAACTGACACCGTTGGTGGGTGGGAAGCCAGTGAGGGATGATGTCCTGTTTTTTGCACTTGTCAAACATTTATTTTGGCTTATAGTTACAATATACTGTATGTTAACTTAGTACATGCATTGCTAGGGAAATTCATAATGTAAAAATGCTATGTTTTCAACATTATAATTATTTATTTTGATGTATTATCAGTTTTTATTTATCTTAACCGTAGCTGAGTCATACTTTATTGTCATAACCATGATCTCTCCCTGACCGTAACATACTGTGGTTACCATGTATCGATGTTGTATAAAACAAATCTTTTAAAAACGATGGCATTGGACATTAAAATATGTTGTTATTGAAGGTAATCTGGGGATTAGCTAAATCATCTAGCAATATTTGGTATAGCAGTCTTTTTTTACCCAATTAAACAGTACTGAATTTATAGCACATTTTCTTAATTACAGCCATTATTATCATTTTCTGTTGCATTTCACATTTTGTGAAGTTATGTTAGTGGTGATAAATGTCAAAGTCTAAATGGCTTTTTTTCACTCATTTTGTTTAAACTATAGGTCAAGGTGTGAGTGGTATCATGTCACACCTGATCTGAAAATAGACCATGTGGCGAAAGCTGTCACTCTGATGTAAGATGTAAGCAAGCTGTGCGGAAACAAGTACTCCAGCAATACTGTGGCATTAACAATTAGCACAGGTTGGCCACAGGACAGTATGATATGATCTAATCTGCTCTGCTGAATTTAGAAAGCCACCGGGGTCATGTAAAGCATTATACATGTCATCCACTAAAATAAATAGAGCAACATATTTCAGTATTTCTAAACGAAAAATGTGTGCGTGTGTGTGAGACTGTTGAGGACATTGGAAGACTGACAACAGTTCATAATGTGTGTTCCTTGACCAGAAAGTATGTTATCCAGCTGCCCCGGAAGGAAAGGTAGAGTTGTATCACATAGTGAAAGCAAATTTTGGTCTTATGAAGACCATTGAATTTACAAAACCAAAAAAAACATACAAACGTCTATAAAGTTCTTAATAACATGTCTTTGCATCATAGTATTTGGTCTTTAAACTGGTTGAACTGAGTTTTTGGTTGATTTGAGGCTGTTAATGTCATGCTGTCTTGACTTAGTTTTGATAGAGGCTTTGGGGGTGATTCAAAAATATCCAGAAATCACAGTTGTCTCCATCATGGAGCACTGGCTTTTGGCAAATGACGGATAAGTATTAGAGGCTATAAAACAACCAAGCAAGAAAATGAGAAATATTTCAACAATGCTGCAGTGTGGATGTAAAGTAAGTCAGTAACGTTAAAACTAAAAGTGAATAGTCTGATATGATACACTTGTGTTTTTAGATACAGTGATTACTGCGACCTGAAAAAGATTATTGAGTTTTTGGCTAAAATATAGGTTTGCGTGCAATATTTGAAGCTGATGAAACACAATTCAAACCATGTGCAAAACCTTCAACTGTCTTCAACTTGAAATTCATTTGAACACAAATTTGATATAAAAGCAATTTGTTCAAGCTGCTGCTACATGCAAGCAGAAGTTCAAATAAAAAGGCCCAGCTTTGTCACAATATGTCGCGTGCCAAGCGTGTTATTCATTCAAATGAAAATCATTATTGCTGGTACTCTGACTTCAAGTTTTTCTCTATCGAATTTGAAATATATAAAGGGTAAACGTTTAGAAATGGGTGAGCACAAAGTAATACCGTTGCCTTGAATTATATGTGTTTAAACATTAGTAATTTGTGCCATCAAATAAAGTTTGTACACAAAGGAATTTGTTCCATCAAGTTTTGGTCCCTTGAATGCTAAAGTTGCTGAATTGATACTATTGAATGAACAGTGAAAGCTGTTAGGTCATAAACAATGTGAACGGGCTTCCTGGCTTTAATACAGTTAAAGTCCACAGGATAATGGATAATTATGTTTCCAGTCTATTAATGAATTGGCACAAATGAATCATTCGTGAACACAAATTAAGAAACCTTTTACCCTTAACACCTTCTAGAGTCTGTATGAGTCAGCCACAAATGTCTGCATGCAGTTAGCCTCTTCTAATGCAAGCTTCTACTTGAGGACTAGCGAACGTATTGACTAGACAGCTGATAAGGTACTACGTTTATCTGTAGAAGACAGACAACTGGTGAATTCAACCGCTAATAATTACACAGACGTTATTAAGTAACCTAACCATACTGACTTCTGATGAGATAGCCAAGCTTCACGCTACTCAGAGCTTCTCCTGCCAAGGAGCTCTAACATGGCTGCCAGAGGGTGTTGCATGACCCGAAAGCCTTCAATAGGCTGAATGACGGACACAAAATCTAATCCAGGACTGATAGTTTCCTCCTCTGTGCTTATTGCTGGTGGCATTCAAACAAACCTTGTACTGCCCCAGGCTGGTGCCAGGCTCTGTCAGGCTCTATCTGAAGGTAATCGGTACCTCCAGTAACAACAGCCACGCTATTAGCGGACGGCAGGCTGAGGCCACTGTGCTGTGGCTCCCATCCCAGGCCCACGCCTCAGACCACATGAACCAGGATTAAATCCCCCACCATAGAGACCAGGGCCTTGAGGTAATCCTGCTCCTTCACACCAGAAAGCTTTTCTGTGTTTGTCGCCTTGCAGATGGACGCTCTTCTCTGCACTCAGCTGACACAACTGCAGTTGGCTGCCGAGAGCCACTTAATGGTCTGCCAGGTGGTCTTTGTGTCCATGAAGGATATGGTCTCATAGCGGGTGGGGCGACAGCACGGGTGACTGCTGACCTTCTTGGCCGAGATGCTCCCGTTGTCCATCAGAGCCTTGAGGGCCAGGTCATAGTTCTTGCGGGAGCCGTGGCATGTGCCGACACAGTACTTAAAGAGGACTATCTCGTCCGAGTCGTAGCCGAGGCCGAGGTCCCGCACCCGCATCTCTTTCTTCTCCAAGTGGCAGTCGCGACTGCCCGCGGTCTTCTTGCGGTTCCTCCTTGGCACTCTAGGCGAGTTTGGGTCACGAGGGGCACGCCGCCATCTGCTCTGCTGGATTGCCTCTTCCTGCGTCAGTGACCACTCTTCTAAAAGGAAAACGGAAACACACACGGAAACACCTGGGCAGTCAATGATTTAAGGCGCAACATTTTATAATATTTGAACATTTCGGACTTTGGTGCTAGAATCAAAAAAGACAAGGTGGCAGACAGTGGCCACATTTTCACTTGCAAAAGTAAGTTTTCATATCAATTTAAGAGCAGTATCATTACTTTCTTAATGTGATGCAAAGTTGAAACAAGTTGTTAAACAGTGAGGGATCAATCTCAAGTGCACACCAATGGGTCATCAGTTATGGAGTGATACTCTAGGCAGTTTGATTTGATAAAGCAGGCCTGATTGTCCAAAAATGTGATGACTTCATTTGTTGCCTTTTATAATAATAATAATAATAAACTTTATTTATATAGCACTTTTCTTAACAATGTCACAACGGGCTTTACAAAAGAATGGATTATTAACCGTACAAGGTGGGTAAAATGAGAATATTGTCAAAGAACACGAGCAACACGAGGAAATAAGAACAATCTAATAAATATGATTAAATAAAAGTGAAATCATAGCAGTAAAAACATATCAAACATTTCCAAAGGCTTTCACAAAAAGGAAAGTTTTGAGAAGAGATTCAAAAGTGGCTAGAGACTTAGCCGATCACCCTTTGTCGCTAACTGTGATGGGGGAGTAACCAGCAGGGCCCATCTGCGGATCTCAGTGGTCAAGAGGGCACATACCAGGTCAATAAGTCGGATATGTAATGAGGAGCAAGATCATTTAAGGCCTTAACAGTGAGCAATAAAATGTTTCAATCAATTCGAAATCTAACAGGGAGCCAGTGAAGGGAGGCAAGCCCAGGTGATGTGATCGTGCCTCCTTGTCCCTGTTGTGAGTCGGGCAGCAGCGATTTGTACTAGTTGGAGACGGTGGAGGGAGCCCTCGCTGCGACCCGAGTAAAGTGCATCAGAGCTTTTTGGTTACACCTTCACCACCACAAAAATAGCTTGCTCTTTAGCTGCTGAATGCTCCACTATGTTTACCTGTCTGCTGTTTGGTGCTGAGCAGGGAGTGTACAGTGGAATTATTGCCTTTTCACTGGAAACAGCTAGAAACAATGCTTTGAGAGGAGCGAGAGTGCACCAAAACAGTGAAGGTGTGGGCTGTGAAAAGAAGACAATGAGCTGAAATATGCTAAAATGCTGCGCAGAGCTGAGGGCAACTGAAGGGCCAGGCGATACTTGTTTGTCACTATGAGCAACACCTTTCACATTGCACATTGTCTTTTGATCCATTGTTAATAGAAAAATATTGATTAGTGCAGCTTTGAATGTATTACTACTTCGAGTGAAATCATTTCTGTCTGTAGGGCTGGATGATAGTGACAAAGCCACTCTTTCTGATTATGTGATATATTACAGATGAAAATATCATCATAAGGGTTATACAGAAGAAAGTCATTAGTAATGTGGACGGCCAGAAGGTAGAGGCATTTGCTGTTTATTTCACTCAGCTACAGCTACAAAACCTTTCATCTAACTGTACTGCTGCCTGTGAGACCAAGAAAGGGCATTTCAGCTACAGTTTATCACAATATTAAGATATCAAATCCCAGGAAATATCTGGTCTCTTATTGCATAGAAATTCTAACTGGTTTATTCTTTTGGTAACAGGGGCGCTCACTCAAGCACAGGGTATCAAAAGTTCACCATCAAGACATCTTGTATCACTTAGCCATATGTTAAGGAGCTCTGATTTGACCTTTACTCAGCTCAACTCACAAATTCCTGGTGTATGTAAACATATTTGGCATGTCGACTGTATTGTAGTTAATCTCTCTCATCTGCCGGGTCCTGGTCCAACTGCGTGATGGGAAGCTGTATCAGAGTTAGATGAAGAGGAGGACAACCGGGTACCACAGACACTGGCTGGAGCAGTGGGAATCAGTGATTGAATTGGATTGCATCCTTCAGCCAAGTAGTAAAAGTAAGCTCCTAACTGGCTGAGTTAGTAGAAGCTGCTAAAAAAAAAAGAGGGGTGTATTAGTCCTAACTTCAGGGCTCCTTAGTTTTATGTTTTGGGGTCATTCACAAAGCATTTTAGTGCTAAACGAGGGTCCTAAGTCTGAGAGCAGTTAGACATACCGACAGTCAGTCCGATGCTACAGGTAATGAGCCTCATCGCGCCAGTGTCTTTGGAAAAATACAACAGAAAGCACATTTTGATGGTGGGCGAGTTTACAAGAATCAAATCAGCTGACCAACAAATCTAAACAACTTGCCACTATCTAATTGAATTATTCAATTAAATATGTAATTTTAATTGATCAAATTTGTACTTTTAAATGAAAGTTTTAAATGTTATTAATACATTTAATTTGATCAAAAAAATTCAAATGAAATACAATTAGATTATAAAGCTAAGCCGAGAGTTCACACACTACTGATTAAGTCATCACCGCCAGGTAAATCTCTCTTTATTTGGCAGAATACCAGAGTTTTAAAATCGAATGCAACCGCAGGGGGGCACAAGCCAGTGTCTTCATGTGCCAGTCCCAAGTCTGGATAAATGCAGAGGGTTGTGTCAGGAAGGGCATCCGACGTAAAACACATGCCAAACTAAAAATGCGAATCACCAGAGTTTTAAAATCTGGTGTCTGTGGCGACATCCCCACGCTGGCCCGGTAACGATGCGTTTCACGCCAACCAGAGCGGAAGCGGAGAGCAACCCAGAGAGCTCCTCGATCCGCCATTGCTGTTAAAAAAAAAAAAAAAAAAGGTCCATTGGAGAGGACGTTTAGCATTGAGAATTGCTTATTGTTTATTATGATTGTATTGTATATAATATGCTGACGGAGTAGGCTACAGCAGCTGTAGTATGGCGGAGCCTGTGGCGGAAAAAGCTAAGAAGCGACGCGAAACTCGGCGTTCAGAGGGAGGATTACAGTCAAAAAGAGAAAGCGAACAACGGCGAGGACAAACCCAGATAACCGTTGGTGCAGCTTTAGCTTTTCCTTGTTGGAGAGACAGGACTGAGGGCAGACACAGGCGGACAGGTTGGTAAAATATTTGGAGTAGGCAGTGCAGCTGTTATATTTACTCCACCTAAAAACTTGTGGACATTGTTCTGTATGTCTGTAACTAATTCCGAACGTGAGCCTGGGGGGAGCTCACCTGTCGGCAGACATCATCAGCACGCGTAGACAGTGGTTGTGTAATGACTCTCGCTGCCAGAGGGGGGAGACAAAAGTTCCACGCTGCAGGTTTAATGTCTTGTTCAATTTCGTTTAATTGAAGTAATTGAATTAGACTTTTGTTTTTTTCAGTTTAATCTAATTTAATCTAATCGAGGCCCTTTTCACACTCGTGTATTTCTCACTCACTGGAATAGAGCGGTCACTCTTCGACCAATCACTGTAGACGGAAACATGACGCCATCGGTAGGAAACCCCGCCCCTTCTCTTAGTTTAGAGGTTCTCTCAGGCCCTCAGTAAAAGTTGTTTTCCGTGATCTTTTCTAGGAATGTTTAGCACCATTTAAGATAAGACACTCTGTGAACGCGGCCCCAGATGTCTGCTCTGGCCTTTAGAGACTGAAAGGTGAACAACTTCTCACACTTTAGTTTATGGACTGGATTAGAATGAAGCCTTATGGGCTTGCATGGGAGAGCATGTGTGAGTAAATTGAAAGCAGACATGGGTGTTGAAACCGGGAGTGAAATTCCTCTGGTTATCAGCTGAGTGGTGCAAAATATGCTGTCACCATGCGGGGTCATTACCAGTAGGGGAGCGGAGCTGCTGGCGGAACTCCAACAGGAGCTGAAGTTGCTTTCTCAGTTCCCGGACACTTTTCAAACCAGATTTACCCCGACCTGGCACAGGTGTTTGACTGATTTCTACTGCGGACTACTTCGCTCTGCACTTTCTCTAAATGCCTCCACGCAGTACTTTCTATAGGAAATGGTTCTTACCGCGGTGTGCAGCATAGGTGCTTGTCAGTTCATGTTTACGAAAAGAAAGCTTGTAATCATGAGGGGAGGAAAAAGAAGAGAAAAATGCATAGAAATATTCCCCAGGCGAAGGACCCTCTCAAACCCTGCTCAGGTACATACTCAGCCATGTTAAAACATGCCACATTGGTTTGCATTAATTCATGTAATTATACAACTACTCCATGTTGAATTGGGCAATGTTCAGGCAATCATGTATAACTGTACAAAACATTATTATTGATTTTAGTGAGTGGCATCACGAGAAAACCCATCATTATCATAAATACAGCTTCAGAAGGAAGAACAGGAGAAATAGGAATTAGGTTTGCCCAACAGCACCAAATAATCACCGGTGATTGACACATTGTGCAGTAATGGCTTCAAGCGCTACAGTAACCCTTCTTTTGTGTTCATGTAGGCTTGGAGGAGCAGGCATGTCCCAGGAGATCCTGGAGTAAAACAAAGCTGTCCTCCTCAATAACAACAGATCTTCCTGTACTTTTAAAGAATTTTGGGAACATATATTTTGACTCTCTCCCCTCGGAGTGCACATCCTTTTTTTTTAAATTTCCTTGGCACACTATGTCTTTCACACTACATATCCCATTCACCCCATTCGCACACTGTATGAATCAGTAAAACGTAATCTAACCATTCACACACACTCAAGGCACAGCTCTGGGAGCAATTTGGGGTTCAGTATTTTGTTCAAGGAACTTCAACGCGTGGGCTGAGGGAAGCCGGGATCGAACCGTTATGATGCAGTAGATTCAACACGTTGTTGTATAGTGTTTTTTCTATATTATTTGTATTTATCTTATTTTTTAGTATTAATAGTAAGTATTGGCGTACTTGGTTCCTTTAATAAATATCAGGCAGTGTTACCCAGCACCGTTTCTGATTGGTCCAATCTGAGAGTAGATGGACTCTTAATTATGCACGCCATAGCCACCTGACTGATGGGTATATTATTTGTTCTCTTCTGTGGTGTTCACTTGACAATGACAAAGACAAAGATGATTCATTTCTAAAACAGCTGGATCAGACTGATGCTTAAAGTACACACCTTTAATTCAGTCAATGGTGGAGTTTCAGGGGATTATTTTAATTCAATATTTCAATTTCAGTTTGTTAGTATAAGAGTTATTAGATATGTATTATTTATCATAAAAGAGACTAAAGTCTGGTTTGGCTACTTACCAAACTGACTGGTGGAATAAACATACTCACCACAGTTCTCTGCCAGCTGTGATGAACAGCAGTCAGGACTATGATGCATGATAGAAACCTTCACATTGGTTTGATTATTTTTACCCTGTTGTACACAGGGGCCCTTGCTCAGCTGACCAAGGCCAAACTCAGTATCGAAAACTCCCAGGCAAATTTCCAGAGGCTATATTAGTCATCCGAGAGTGACACTCTGCTATTTTATGGCCTCCACCTCAGATTTATGAAGCTTTGTTTTCAGCATCTAAGCTGCACAAAAAGTACTGTACTGTAATGTAATGCTTATAAAAGCCCAGCAGTGGTTGCCTGCAGGCAGCCACTGTAACATGGCCCCTATGCAGAAGTGGAAGAAAATATTTTATTTCCTACTGGCCATGTCTTATAAAGTTTAACACATTAAATAATACCAAATGTCTACATTTTTATTGCTATTTTTGTAAGGGGTGGTTTATACAGCTCAAATTATAATGACATTTTGAAACAGTGATAGAAAATATTGCTATGATGTTTCCCTAGCTTTCTCTGCCAATGAACACCACATCTCAGCAACTTGAGGATCACAGATCATTCTGACTATCCTTGTCTTATGTGCGTTTGGCTTGTGATTTTAATATTTCTGCCAGGCACCTAAAGGTGCAGTAGGGAAAGGATTATTTGTTAGGTCATGTAGGTAGACAGCATCAGTCATTTTTTTCAAATGCCTCAAAGCGTCATATGTAGGTCTAGCTGTTGTGACAATTATGGCTCTCACCTGACAGGAGCAAACACAGAACTAATGCGACATTGCTATAGAGCCACAGCATTTCCTGGGCGGGGTTTGGGGTGGATGAATGGGTCAACAAAGCGTGTGACTTATACACGGGATTCCTGTGTCCGACCAACAGTGAACATTGGTTTCTTTCAACCACACTAACCTTAACAAAGTAGGTATTTCAACCCAAACCATGACCTTTCCCCATCCTCAACCAAACAGTTTTATGTCTAAACCAAAAAAAAACACTAATATAAATTGTGTAAATTGTGATTTGTAATGGAAGCCACTAACAGACTGTTTTGGCATTTAGTTTTGGAGGAATCGTTGCAACTAGGTTAACAACTACAGTTATGGACAAAACGATCAGATCCATTTATGAAATGTTGAACATATTATACTGTACCAAAGTAAAGCTAAATATTGTTGTGTGAGGACATTGTAGTGACTTAAATTCTTTATCTGGAGACTTACCCTAACCTTTACCAAAGATCAAGTCTTCCCTCTAAAATTTGACGGTTTACTTTGACCAGCTTTTTGTCCCCAAATGGGAGGAGATATTGAGGTTCTCTATGCGAATAATAACCTAAATATTAGGCTATTTAATGTTATTGGTTTATAGTTTTATTTGATATATCTCTATATTCAAGGTATTGACTCCAACTAGGCATCTAACCTCAAGATAACGATATGTGAACCATCAGAAAATCAAAATGACTGATGGAACCGGGGAAGCACCTGTGAGTTATCACAAGAAAAGGACAGTTCATTTGGAAATCAAAACCTTGCTAGAATTTGATTCTTTCTATCTCTATTAAGTGACTAATTCCCGAAAATACATCTGTTCCTGTTGCTTTGCATTTTATAATTGACGTGTACAAGGTTCGCCCTCTTCAGCGGTGATGGGCCATTCCCCACCCATCACTGACCGGTCCGGACCGAACTACCAGAAAGCTGATAGCTTGCTGATAAGAAAATAAAATACTTACCAATGGCTTCAGGCCAGGGTGTTTGGACGCTGCTGTCCTGTTTCAGATCCTCTGCAGGAGACTGGGAGGGCTGCCTGAGGACATGCCGGAGGTCTGACTGAGGCTCTTTATTGTCAGAAAATACATCGTCCAGCATGGTCAGCAGTGAGGCCACCACCCACAGCATCACCTGACAATATTAAGGAACACATACGGTAGTTGCTTTGGTCAGTAGGTTGGCTGGTTAGTGATGGAAGCTGGAAGACTCACTGATTCACTTGCACTTCATCGTAAAACTTATCATCAAGCAGGAGGGAGCTTGAAATCCCAAGCCACATCATCGGCCACATAAAATCGGGTTTAAATGATTTTTCACTGGAGCACCCAAGTGATGGGAAGGCAAAAACACTAATCCATCGCCACAGAAACCTCGATTTAGTGGTACTTTTAGCCCAACGAATGGCTGCCGTGCATGGTGCATTCCGATAGTGTTTAAAAAACCCTCATTGACTTTCCTTTGGCACAAAAAAACAGAGGCTGGAAGAAGTACAGAGCTTTGACTTGACGTAAAAGTAGCATTACCACATTGTAGAAATCCTCTGTAAAAAGTAAAAGTGCTGCATTAAAAATTGTACTAAAATTACAAAATATTAGCATCCAAATATACTGTATAAAGTGCTAAAAGTAAAATTACTCATTATGCAGAATTGCCCAATTCAGAAAGATAACTGTTATGTTATTAGATTATAATCACTGATGCATGAATGTACATATCACTTTAATGTTGCAGCTGGTAAAGGCTGAGCTAATCTTACCTGCTTTATATACCAGAGGTGGAAATCAAAAATTTGTTTGCTGATCGTTGCTAAATCAAGCTGTTATGTTCAGTTCAGTGCAAAACTAGCCTATACAAGCAATGCACATAAGGCTCAGCAGCCTATTATTTACTATTGTTTCTGGCCCTTTTGCTTTAAATGAGGAAGTTAACATATGGAGCTGAAAATGTCCTTAAAGTTACTGATTTACTCAGTAAAAATGATGATTCAGTATAGTAAATGTAAATGGACTGTACTTGTATAGCGTCTTTCTAGTCGTCCGACTACTCAAAGCGCTTTCACACTACATACCACATTCACACACTGATGGCAGGAGCTGACTGCCCATCAGTACAAATTAAACTATTCATTCACACACACTCACACACCAAAGCTGCAGCTTCGGGAGCATTTTGGGGTTCAGTATCTTGCTCAAGGGCACTTTGACAGGTGGATGGGGAAAGCTGGGATCGAACCGCTGACCTGCCAATTGGTGGACGACCGCTCTGCCACCAAGCCACAGCCGCCCGCAAGTATAGTCAGTTCATTCTGAAAATGCTTTAATAAAGATTTGCAATCTGGAATAAGTGGAGTAAAAAGTACATTTTTTTCAAAATGGAATTACTCAAGAAAAGTACTTGTGTACTTGCATGCATGAGAAACTAACAAAGCAAGGACTCACTCTTAAAACATTGTGGCATAGTGCTACTTGCGGTCAAGAAATCCATCCAAAACAATGTTTGTGCCAAATTTTGCGCCAGTCCGTCTAGTAGATCGGGGGGGGGGGGCTAGATGAAAAGCTAGATGAAAACTCAGGCAATCACTAAAGTCTTTAGGATTCATTCCTTGGCCACCATTAAATTCCAAATTCCGTGGCACTTCATCCAACAGTTGTCGAGATATTTCAGTCTGGTACAAAGTGGCGACTGACCGACGACCGACTTGCCATCCCCGGAGCCATGCCAGTAGGACTTTTTTTGTGCATTTAATTTAGGGATGTACAGTGTTACATACACTGTGGAAACCGAAAGCTGCCCTGGGTAAATTGATCTATCAGCTCTTTGACATGGAAATTGTGTCTGGGTTCCCTGTGTCTGGCCTTGAGCCTACAGAGGTCCCTGCCTCCACCTCTCTTTAATTACCCAACTGACACGTGACACCTTCTCACTGTGCAGGTAAGGTTAATATTTTAACATCACTTATGAAATGAGTTCCTCTGCAGTGTCTGGCAGGAACCTAAGGCCCAGATTAAATGAGGATGGTGAAACATATACGCCAACCGTCTGCCAGCCACCCTGCTGCCCTGCTTTTCCTTTTGCTTCTCATACATTCATGGAGTCATGCTCACCTTCCAGTTCTTCAGGTGATTCTGGGTAGTTGACGCCTCCTGCCCCCACCAGGTTTTTCCATCTGAAAAAAGAAAATAACAATTACAAGATTAAAGAAAAGCGCTCTTCGTTCAGTTCAGTCTCATTAACCGTTCCTTTAAAACTGTGGAATGTTTCCACAAGGGGCGGAATTCTGGCTTCCTTAATTTTAATGACAAGGTACACTTGCTTTTGTTAAATCTTCAGTTTCGTCGATGATTCATAATCTGTTGACCGCAGGGCAACTAGAACTGAGAGCAAATTCATTTCATTCAGACAGGACGACACACTTCCCTCTGACCGCGTGTCAGAGAAGCATTTTGTATGAATGCTATCTGATGTTTATAGAGACATGTATCTAAGTGTGCAGGGAATGTTTCACCATCTTATTAATAAAGGGAAATACATGCTGCTATGAAAACTTGACATTCTCTTCACACCTTAGCTATTAAAACTCCTACAATCCTTTTCTTAAATTCAACTCAACAAATGCATTACACTGAGGTAAAAGAAAGAAAGAAAAGTAAATCAGTAAATCCACAGTTAGAGTCAGGGCTGTTGAACTTGATTTTTGTCTTGATTCCGCGCGCAAGAACCTTTCTCTATTTTCTCAAACATGTCTAGGTCTCGTAGGTGCTTTTGACTCTGACTTGTCTTGGTCTCAGCCAACCAGTCTCACCTCTTACAGCCTTTGGTCTTGACAGAGTTCAGTTCTTTTACAGTAATACTAGGTAGCGAGAGCGATGGAGTTCTGTCAAACAAAATGACCATCACGGCAACACGTACAAGCAGGACATTTGAATAGGACACGGATACGTCTTCTCCATGAAGGCTAAGAGAATGGACATTGATGATGACCCCTCTCTTTCTCTGTCTGTCTCTTTGAGTCTCTTTTGTTTCCCGATGGTTAAATATCTGTCTGTGTGTGTGTGTGTGTGTGGGTGTATTTATCTCCTAAACAAGAACACAGCAAAGAGATCACATAATGTAATGTAAATGGCATGCATTTAATTAACTGTAGTGTGTTGTCTACATGGAGTCAGTCAGCAGGGACAGAGGCTGAGTAATATGGAATTTATTGCTTGTTTAGGCACCTGTTGATGTGTGATTTGTGTTGTAGTTCTGCTAGTTGCTTGTGAGAATTTCTTGGTCTTGTTTCGTTTGCAAGCTCTGCTGCATACTGAGTCATTTGATTAAAGTAACTGGAAAACTGTAGGCCTTTGTAGGCTACATTTTGCATGCATTCAGTGTGCAAGTCATGGGTTTGGTACATGCATTGGCGCTTCTTGATCTGAACAAAAAGTTTTAGATCTGTGAATGTTTTTAGTGTACAGTACTCATCTGTACTTGTATCAGAGAATAAGCTTCGTAGTCTCTATATTCCCGCATGCTAAGAAAATACATGGGAAACACGTAAGTCATGTTTCTGTGACATGTGCATTGTTTCTTTCTGGTGTGAACGCATAAGTTGTGTGTAAATGTTTACTCCTTGAATATAACGTTGTCTGTTGTATTACATCACAGTAGAATAGTACTTATTTGAAATAGTTCACCGGGTGCACGGTGGCTTACGGTGCCTCCCAATAATGAGATCGTGGGTTCGAATCCCAGACCAGACCATGATCTCTCTGGGTGGAGTCTGCATGTCCACCCCGTGTTACCGAGGGTTCTCTCTGGGTTCTCCGGCTTCCTCCCACCGTCCAAAGGTGGTTTAATTGATGGTTAATTGATGACACCAAACTAACTCTAGTGGATGAATGTGAGAGTGAATGGTTGTGTATGTGTCATCCCTGCGACGAGTTGGCCGCTGTCCAGGGCGTACCCCGCCTAAGGCCCAAAGCCACTGGGATAGGCTCCAGTCACCCGCGACAAGTGGTAGAAAATGACTGAATGAGGGACTGACTAAAATACTTCCTTTGTTGGTCCTGCTTTAAACTTTATTTATTTAGATGACCTGTCTGACTTGGCTCCTGGGCCATTCCACTGCTAAAATCACTGCTTAGCTTCAGAGTGGATTTAAGTGGCACAACAACTTGAACGTCCACTGCCACCTGCCTCAAAAAACTAATTCTTCTCCTGTGATGGTGATAGCAAATCTGCTCAGATCCAATCACATTTTAGACATATTGACAGACGGACCCGAGGCCAAACAAAGGGAACCTACCAGACCTGATGAGACTCAATATCGTCGGGTCTTGAATACTAGTGGGTGGACCCGTACAACGTCTGGTGTGAACCGCTGATCGCAAGGCATTTTAGTTAAAAGGTGATTTGTCGATTTTCACCAAATAGTATTCTCTCATAAAGCTGATTAG
>CM022489.1:30626135-30655052 GCA_011952105.1 Coreoperca whiteheadi
TCATCTGTACATGGATGAAGCTGAATGAATTTTGGAGTCTTATGTAAATATATTTTATAGGACTTTTGATAACTTATTGATAAACGATGTACTTTATATAGATGTAAAAAAAATGTCTGTAATGTTTTTGTGACCTGTGGGACCTTAGCCCGTGGGACTACGGATGGAAATTAGCCCTTGGCTACAATCCGGCATGTCTACATGCATGTATTCCATGTTTGTTCATTAACATGCACTGTCCCAATCAAATAAATTGATTAAAAAAAGAAAAAGAAAAAAGAGAAACTCAGAAGAAAGCTCATGGAAAGTTTAAAATGGAAAGCGTTCTGTCATCTGGGGAACCTGAATGTGCTCAGAAGACTTCATGGCAACCAGGCCAACCTGTTAGAGTCACGATACCTGTTCATGTTCTTGATTTTAAATCAAAATCCTGTTACGGTTCTTTCTTTGGAGACAGTGTGAAGTCATGCTGTATCAGCAGGGCTGAATTAAAAAAGTGGGCAACAGCCCCATGTCCCCCACCGTCCAGGGGCCCGTAAAAGCCAAACATCATACTATCAATGTGACAATTTGCTATTCTTAAAACCATACCAGTAGTGGCTAAAACGTGGTCATTGAAATTAAATGTTCATCAACTTAGAAGCAGGATTGTTACACTACAACACTTAAAAAGCGGTCAGTGTAATGAGAAGAATAACTATAGATCCTCTACAGAGCATCAAAGTCCTATTTTAATTTCAATGCAATCTGCACAGTAGATTTAGATATTTCTTGTGTGCAAAAGAATATCTTGACCGTACAATGGTGCCAGGCCAAGGGATCCCCAAAAACAGATTTCGTCTCTTCATTTCTGGGGACTATGAATATCCATAGTAAATTACATGGAAATCAAGCGAATAGTTTTATTGATACCTTGTCATAGCTCAAATTGCTGATTAAGGGGAAATTCTGATCTGATTATGGCAATTAAAGTAAGACAATGTGACCGCCAAAAACATTTGGAATAATCCTCTGGCAACCACAAATATACATACATGCAAATTTCACGGGAAGGGGAACCATTTAAAGCCTCAGTGTGCTTCATTGTTTCTGATGATGTCTGTGCATGTTCGCCTACTTGCTTCCTGCCGTAGCAGCATCTGAAACCCGATGGTTGATTGCCTCCAAAAACTTTTTTACTTTCTTGGCCAGGTGGGTGGTGGGCAGAGGTGTGAAACGAGGCACGGTCTGGACTTCTCTCTGAATCTCTCTTCTTTTCATTCTCCACACAACTACACAGTCCTCGGAGAGGGATCGGGGAGGCAGTGGGATGCAGCCAGAGGATGCTATGACAGCAGGCTTTTCACACTGCCTTTGAGTGTGGTCATTCAGAACAGCTGGAAACCCTTTTACATTTAGTACACCTAGTCCGTTTGTCGCATATGCACAGCAGAAAAGTGGATTATTGAATGATTTGCTTAGTTTCTACAGAAATCTTTCTCTTCACCGTTTCATAAGCATTCTACCATATAAAACTGTCCCCTCTGGAATCAAATGTAACTGGAGTGAATTCAAGTGTGAAGGAAGAAATTAGCATCTCTTAACAGCCACATTTCAAGCCCACAGGGTTACCAAAAAGACTGATGGGTGGAGTATTTAATACTGTCTGTTAGAAAACTACAGCATGTCAGAAAGCCCACTGTGGCCAAAGCCTCCAAGGTCAGTTTCATTTCCCTAACACTGTGCAAAAACTCTGGCATCCAATCACACGTGCTCTGGAACAAAATGCTACTATCCATACTATATATAAATGCATACTATCCATGCTTATGTGTCTACAGAGACAGTTGAGCAAGCAAACCCTGTCTGAAGCTCTTGATAGATGCCCAGGAGACATTTTTATATAAATTGAGCTTTTTTAAATGAAGTGGGGGCTGTTTGGATTTCTCAGTGGGAGCGTGACTGGTGTGGAGCAGATGTTGATGTGAGCTCAGCACCAGGCGGTCAGCTTCCAACACGAGCTCCTGCCAACATGTGGCACATAATATTTATTGTACACAGGCTGGGTCATTTTGAGTGTAGATAGCAAATTCAAATGTTTGATATTACACTGTCCTGACACTGTAAGCTTGAGTCTGACCCAGACTACAGACTACGCTGATTAGAACGTCAGTGTCTTAGGCTGTCTGGGAGAGGTTAGCTATGTTTACAGAAATGCCATTAGGCGTCGTTCCCACAACGTTTTGTTTGTAGTACTGAACTAACTTCATATTTCCAAGAAAATCCTTTGCTTCCATATTAAACCTTCCACATTATTTATAAAAAGACAAATGACCACAGAACCACAGACTTCACTACCTTTCATCACATTTTACTACAGCTGAAATAGTACACAGAAGCGGATACAGTGCAGCTCCAACAAACCAATACATAACGTTAGCGTGGAGATAAATAACAGCCTGTGTCCTGGTCTAAGGCTTATTCTCCTTAGTGGAAGCTGTTGATAGGCATCTTCATATCAAACTCAGAAGTCTCCTAATTAGGTTTGTATAATCTTTACAATATTCAGAATTATTAAAAATACAATTTGACAGCCAGAGGGAAACAACAGTTAACAGAATAAGGTACAGCTTTTCCTACCTAATTAGAATATATTGATTTATTAGATATTTCATTCAGGTCTATCTGGGTTATGAAATATGACATTTACCTACCTGCGGTAAAGAAAAAAACAACTTCTTTTTAGTATAGAAAATGATCACAATCTTTCAGACTACTCGAGGTCTGACAGAAATACAATCGAACCACAAAGAAGTCACAGAGACTGGAAAGATGAAGAAAGGGCCACCGTGGAGGTCTCTGGAGGCAGTGCAAGGGAGTCCCTGTAGTAGTGACATGGTTTAAAGTCACAATACTTTCCCACAGCAAGGACATGTAGCTTACCAGGACCGGCTTCAACTTCAAATTCTCACCATTCCTCTTCAGTTTCAATCAAAGCCATAAATACTATTTATCTCACAGCAGGAGGCGTTTCATTTGCGTTTTTCGACCGTCTCAAGCACATCTGACGGAACAGATATGCTTCTACAGGTATTTTAATCATTACAGCTGTCTACGCATCCATGGCCTAAAGCATATTTTTACACCCTCCACCCTTCCATTTTATCCATATAACTACAGTGATTGCTATATCTGAGCAATACCAAAACACGGGTGAACTATACAATACTGCTGCTGCTGCTGCTTTCACTACACAGGCTGCATAGACACAAAGAGGGCATGGACACTGGACTCTAAAATGGTGACCATTCATCCCAAGTGGCTCATCAGCTTTTCCCATAGAGTTTAAGGTGACATTGTGCACATAACAATTGGTTTTCTAGACCCTGGAGACGTCTTCCAAATATTAAACCACGATTCATGATTTAAAATGAAAAAAGTAACAATACAAATTTTGACATTTATCAGAAGAATAACTGCATTCCATTTAGGCAAGCTAATTCCAGGGTCCTGGTATTCTGCATGCTTACTCTCATGGCTCACTGGGTCACTTCAACAGCTACCAGAGCCATTGTTAATTCTAATAGTTCCACCTCTGCTTTTCCTGCTGTGACAAGTCGAAATGTCTGTTTTGAAAAAGGTCTGTTGACATTGTCTCTTATAATATTGGTCAATGGTGAAAATGCTTTTTGGGGTTACAGGGGATACAGAGAGATAGAAACTAGAACTTCTGAATTCTGTTCCTTTCAAAATTGCACTGACATTTGTAATAATACCTTAAAATCCAGGTGTTGTTGTGTGGTTCACTCCATAGGTCCAGATAACTAAGTAAATATAATACAAAACAATCTAATGAGGTTGTTTATTTGATATTTATGTATTTGCAGCCCCCCCCCCCCTACACACACCATCTTTTCAAACCAATGTTAACAAACTTAAATCATATCTACTCATATATTCAACCCTCCAGATTCTACTGAGAGTCCCACTTTTCAATGTCACCTACCCCTCTGTCCTCCTGACAACATTTTGGCAAAAATTACTCCATGAATTCACTAGAATACAGGAACACAGTCTCTGACATTAACAATTTTCTCGGGGAAGATTTCCAAATACCCTGCTTAGGTGAGTCTCCCGATATAGGCTATGATGTCTCGAGGTTGGCAAGTGTGCTTGTACTGTCCCAGCACTGTCTCTGCTGTCTGCTCTTTGTCAGCCACCCCCAGCCTCAAATGTACAGAAGAAACGTATCCTCTGCACTCAGTTAGCTTTGATTGAGAACTGCTGGTCCAATAAACTGCAGACCATACAGATACTCAGCTTGGTCACACAAAGCCAAGCCACATTGCTTTGCTCTTACTCATTGAGTGAATTTCCTGATTAACGTGTGTGAAGAACGAAACGTGAGTACAGTTCTCAGCTCAGTCATGGGACTTCACATGAACAGGAACTGACAATAAGGGAGAGGGAAGCCATCACAAAACAGATGGCATGGGAATGAAGAGTGAGACCTGAGAGAAGCCACCTCAATTAAGGCACTGCTGGTGGCAGAAAATAGGTCCGGAGAGCAAGGAGAAGAACTTGGAGCTACCGGTCCAGCCTGCATCACTTTTGCTTAATGGCAGTCAACCGCACTCCACTAATGTTGATTTGGGTACACACTATTGCCTGTGCTCCCGCACCACGCCATCAAATAGAGCATATCAAGCAAGGGAGTCTCCCAGATTTCTGTGCTCAATCTCCCTCCCCCTTCCGACTGTTACCAACCCTAGGTTCTAGGTTGTAACATACACGTTCCACAACTAGGGGTTATCCTCGGCCTCAGCCTTTGACATTTCCCTTTCCTGGCTCCACACGTGCAGACTTGACCGCAAGGCATAGGCCTAACTCAGTCACAGGTCGGGAGCAGAATGTGATTCGTCACACAGGTCAGAGGGCCGGCCGACCTTCACCCAATCCAATATCAGGCACAATCACACCTCCAAGATGGGATGTGATTGTGCCCTACATTGAGACAGAGAAGGAGAGTGACTTCAACCATTTGAAAATAGCTTTGGAAAATCTTCTGAGCAGCCACATCCACTTCTCTGAGCCCTACAAATACCAGGTGCTCTTTGACCACCTGAAACTTCCCAGCGCGCAAGCTGGCCTATCACACCATGCTCTAGACAGCTTCATGCCTTGCAAGCTAAATATGGACAGCCCTGCCAGCTCATATAAAGTGAGACTGACCAGATCCTAAATGCCCAGTACAGTAAGGCCAGAGGAAAATGCAGGAGTTTGCTATTTCTGTGCAATCTTTCATAGGCATGTTGAGATCCTTGGAAGGGGAAAATGGGTGTGAACTCATATGTGGCTCCCATGTGGACAAACTGCTCAGTAAGCTACCAGGCAACCATCAAGACGACTTTGTAGAGTACTGCTTGACCCGTGGAATACCGCAGGATGGGGTAGACCATACCTACACCCTCCTATTCAATTCAATTTTATTTATATAGCGCCAAATCATAACAGAAGTTATCTCAGGGCACTTTTCATATAGAGCAGGTCTAGACCATACTTATTACAATATAAGAGACCCTACAATTCCCACCAAGATCAAGCACTTGGCGACAGTGGCAAGGAAAAACTCCCTTTTTACAGGCAGAAACCTTAAGCAGAACTTAGGCTCAGGAAGGGTGGCCATCTGCCTCGACTGGTTGGTTTGAGACAGAAACAGAGAGGGGGGAGAGGGGAGAGAGAGAGGGAGAAAGCAGGAGGAAAGAGAACATTGTGTACATAACACAATGTCTGGACTCTGTAGATTTTCCTGGGCCCCTTCCAAACCTAACCAGTGATGACATGTTTAGCCGCATGTCTTCATTCCACCACTGGCGGATGAGGTGATGTCCAGCAAATCATTTGTAGATAATTGTCGGACTTTCTGGGCCTGGTCTCATTAGCAGATACATCATTCATCACACTTTGGATGGAGCAGCTCTCATACCTAGAAATCTGAGTTTATCAGGAGGCAATGTTACAGTCCTACACGCTTCTCTGCGCTTCCAGAGCAGTTATCCACCCAAAACTCCTTAGTGACGGTGTCTGCCCCCGACCACTTAAATGAATAAAGTCAAAAGTTAACTGAAGAGGAGTTATACTCTTTTAGGTAAAATGTGATTTGTGATATTGGGCTATGTAAATAAAATTGAATTGAATTGAATACATAAAAACATAAAAATTAATACCCCTGAAATAGCACAACAAAATATGGAGTCTTAAAGATCAGATTTCTGTCATCTAAAGCTTTACTAATGAACAATTTAATAACATATTATCATATTGCTTTATTTTGTCTTTCTGAAACCTGGAACACACTACAGCCAATTAAATTTGTTATAGTGAACCACACTCCTGTTAATTATTCTGAATTTTCTGAGTTTTCTAGTTTTTATCAAGTTTAGTCCTTAAAACAGATAGTGATTATTTTAGGTGATTTTAATATTCATGTGGACGTCAACAACAGTAGTACATTTATCTCATTATTAGATTTGATTGGTGTTTTAACCACACCCTCAACCTTGTCATGGCATATGGCATAGAAATTGAACATTTAATAGTCTTTCCACAGAATCCTCTTTTATTGGCCTATTATTTAATAACTTTTGAACTCCTATTACTGGACTACACGCCATTAGGCAAAAACTCCTGCACTAGATGTCTTTCTGATAGTGCTGTAGCTAAATTTAAGGAACTGATTCTATATGCATATAATTCAAAGCCATGTCTCAATATAACAGAGGATTCCTATGGTCTTGTTGATAGGGCTGCAGGCTCACTGTGAAAGACACTCGACTCTATTGCCTCTTTAAATACAAAGATAATGAATCAAAGGTTAACTCCATGGTATAACCGCCAAACCCGCAAATTAAAGCAAAGATCGCGAAAACTTGAAAGAAAATGGTGTTCTACCAATCTGGAAGAATCTGGTTTAGTCTGACAAGATAGTCTTAAAATATATAGGGAAGCCCTACATAATGCTAGAGCAGCCTACTACTCATAATTAACAGAGGAAAATGAGAACAACTTTAGTTTTCTTTTCAGCACTGTAGACAAGCTGATAGAGAGTCACAGCTCCACTGACGCATGTATTCCTGTAGCCCTCAGTAGTAACGACTTCATGAGCTTCTTTAATGATAACATTTTTATTATTAGAGACAAAATTCATTATGTCCTGCCCTCAACTTGCAATGATTTATCCTTAAAGACAGGAATCATAGAAACAGCTGTAAAACTTGATATATTTAGACTGATTTTCTCCTATTTACCTTCTCTAACTAACTTTAATGATTTCTTCATCTAATCCATCAACCTGCCTCTTAGATCCCATCCCAACTAGGCTGCTTAAAGAAGTTTTACCCTTAATTACCACTTCTTTAGTAGTGTTGGGGTTTACCATTATTGAACGGGCATCAAGTTGTATTGGTGCAATCAGTTAGATTTGGCTGTCAAGATTATCAAAGGAATTCATAAATAATGACTTTAAATGATAAAGAACTCCGGGCACGACCTTTTAACTGAAGGGAAATGATAGTCGTTGGCGCTGAGGTTTATGCAGGATCTTGCGTCACTGGCTTCTGTGTTGCGACCTAACCCGTCATTGTTTCATCGCGAGGTGTGCTCTGGCAGATTTACCTGTGGAGCAAGCAGCTGTCTACTGTTGGCTGAAACAAGCCAAGAGGAAGAGAGAGAGAGCAGAGGTCATTAACCAGTTTTGTTGACTTGGTAACTTCCGGGTCATACGTCAGACAGGTGTCAACGGCTGCATTCACTGTCTCAGAATTGTGGGACAAAATGGAATGCAGTTCTTAAATCACAGTTAACTTAAAGTCACCCACATGAATGAACTCATCTGTTGAGTCCCAACAATAGATATGATCAATCTGTCTTTGTTAAATGGTAAATGGACTGTACTTGTATAGCACCTTACTAGTCTTTCTGACTACTCAAAGCGCTTTTACACTACATATCACATTCACCCCATTCACACGCTGATGGCAGGAGCTAACTGACCATCAGTACAAATTAAACTAATCATTCACACACACCACACGCCGAAGGCACAGCTTTCAGGGTTCAGTATCTTGCTCAAGGATACTTCGACTGTGGGAAGCCGGGATCGAACCACTGACCTTCCGATTGGTGGACGACCGCTCTGCCACCAAGCTACAGCCAACCTAAACAGGCCACAGTTCTTAAAAATAGTTTAAGGATATTTGAGGATTTTTATTCAGGATTTAGAGTGCATCACAGCACAGAGACAGCACTGGTGAAAATTACAAATGACCTTCTAATTGCATCAGACAATGGACTTGTCTCTGTACTTGACTTGCTAGATTATAGTGCTGTGTTCAACACTGTTGACCATCACATCCTCTTACAGAGACTGAAACATTTAATTGGCATTAAAGGAAACACACCAAGCTGGTTTAGATCCTGTCTATCAGATCAATCTCAGTTTTTACATGTTAACACAAGGTTCTGTGCTTGGACCAATTCTATTCACCTTATATATGCTTCCTTTAGGCAATATTATTAGGAAATATTCCATACATTTTCATTGTTACTTGGATGATAGCCAAATATATATATGGATCAAGACATATGAAACAAATCAGTTAGCTAAACCTGCCTTCAGAACATCAAAACCTGGATGACCTGCAATTTTCTGATGTTAAACTCAGACAAAACGGAAGTTATTGTACTTGGTTCCAAACCCTTCGGAGACACGTTATCTAAAGATATAGTTACTGTAGACGGCATCGCCCTGGCCTCCAGCACCACCGTAAGGAACCTTTAGATATCTTTGATCAGGAGATGTCCTTAACTCCCACATAAAACAACCTTCAAGGACTGGCTTTTTCTACCTACATAACATTGCAAAATTCAGGCACATCCTGACTCAAAATGATGCAGAAAAACTAATCCATGCATTTGTTACTTCAAGGCTGGATTATTGCAATTCCTTATGTAATGAGGTGGTCTAATTCCCCATGACACCTGAAGTGTTCCTTTTAGCTCCATCTTTTTGGCCCGCCCCTCCTGTTAGTGGAACTATATAAGCCACCTGTGTCCAATATGTCTGTCTGCTGCTACTTGTTCTGTAGTTTGGGTGCTATCAGTCTGCCTGGGGTAGCTGGTCCTTGCTGCATCTTGGTGCAACCTTGGTTCCTGTCAACCTTCAGGTAAGTTTGGTGTTTCCTTAAAAAACAACTTTACTAAGGTGAGCCTTTGTAACAATTATCCATTTTTCAATTACAGGCTAACCTACTTCTGTTTGTTTCTGCCTGTTCTGCACTGCTGTTTTTGTTGTTGTTTTTGGATTGTTTTATGACTTTGTATATGTTATGGTACTGTTTAGTTTCTGTTACTGACTGGGTTTGCTCGTGAGTCATTTTGGATTTATGTTTCTTCAGTGATTCTGGGTGCTCTTCTGGGGTGTATTCCAGAAAGCATGGTTAACTTACCATCTGGTGAACTGTCGGTTGATCAACTCAAAACCTGCTTACTCTGAGTATGTCCGTTATAAAACACCTGAAAAGAGTTTGTTGATTAAACTACCTATTGGTAACTGAGAGTTAATGCACGTGCACGCTTAAAAACAAAGACCCTTCCAATGGATCACCGAATCATGAGTCACAATGGAAACTCAAGGGGAAAAAAAAACGGGCAGCCTACTTCACAGAAGCAGAGATGGAGGTTTTAACGCTAGCTTATGAGGAATGCAAGCCCATAATCATGAAAATAAGTAATACAGCTGCATCAGCGAAATAGAGTTGGCTTGGCAAAAAATTAGCGATAGTTTAAAAATATCATAACTCTCTTCCAAATTTAAATCTTCAACACTCCCTTTTTATTATAGTGTACAATTAAATATCCTCTTGAATAAGTTTTTTAACTATTGAAGCATTACTTTTTCCCATGCCACCAGTTTATTTTGGGTGTATATATAAAATGATATATTGACTTTGTAATATATTGGATTCTTGTTTAATAAGATTTAATCCTTCTGGAGACAGAAGAAATATTTCCCAAGTCAAAATGAAACACAAACATTCTCCAAAAAGGTAATATTGAAATAAAATAATTACTGAGAGCTATGTAGGCATATTAAGTAATTTTTAGCAATTTTTTTTTAATGCCATTTAGCTAATGGAAAGAAGGCTGCGGCCCGTCTAACTGGTGGGGGGCCACCACCACCTCCCCTCACCCCAGCTGAGGAGCTAGCTCTGTCCCTTAATAAAGGGCCACCAGTGGTCGATGCCACTTCATCAGTCTACCCTCATTTTTTGCGTTTTGGCAGCACTCAGACCACAACACACAATCACTGTAGTTACGCATGTAAAACAGACTTGAAGAAATGTGGCTACATTTTCTGTGCAAATAAGTTGTAAATTCAATTAAAGGTACATTTTATTATTCCTCAGGAGATGGAGCTTGTCCAGTAGTCTACTGTAAATTATATATGTTCAAATTTACAGTATTTCTGAGCACTTTAGGTTTTATATATAACTTTATCTACTAATAAAGAATGCAAAAAAACAAAGAGCAATGCACAGAATCTCTTCTGTGGTAAGAGCTGACCTTCTGTCACACTTGATATGTTAGGTTTCAAAAGGTTTGCTACATAAATTAACAATTCTTCTGAAAAACGGTAATGCTCTGTCAAATATTCGTTTGGCTATGAAAACACATTGATACGTGGCCTTATCACCCTCTCATGGTGAAAAAAGCCTCGTATAATCCGTGCTTCTGCGTTCACAGGAACCTCATCAAACGGGCAAGCCATGTCCGTAACCTCTCTGAAATAAACTAACCTGCTCCGGAGCAGGTTATGTTCACAGAGCAAGTTGCTATGGTTACTTGCATACCCTTAAAGTTACTTCAGTTTTTGGAACTGAAAGTCAAGGTTATCAGCTAACTTACCTGGGTTTTTCCACATATCCTGCTTTCTGGAATACACCCCTGGTAATTGAGCTAGGCACGTGGGTGAGGTCTCCTCACTTATGCATGTGAGTTAGTGCACTGGTTCATAAGTTTAGCTTGCACCTTATTTGCGGTGTCCACGGAGGTGAGTAAAGGGTGGCACCCCTGGACATCTCAAACGAGTAGTCTGCTTATCCCCCCCGGGGGCCCCAGCTAGCTAACTTTAGTTGATCTTCGAGTTAGGCCTATTTTAATTGTTGCTGTATATAACTAGTTACTTTTGTTTTGCATTTGTAATAAATCTATTTTTGCTAAATTAGTGTTGTCTTAACTTCTTCCTTTTCAGCTCCTTCTGAGGTTTCCATTTTAATGGTTTATTTTACATTGGGGAGTCACGTCCGTTTTCCCAAATCAGATACTTGCCTGCGTGCCTTTACTACCAAATTGTACCATATTTCCTGGACCAACTCCCCAGGTGGTGTAGTTTAATCATGACTCATCTTTATCCTGTTTAAAACAAACCCAACTCGCCTTGCCACACTTATTATCAGGCTGCCCAAATAAGTTCCTTGAGAACCTCCAGTTGATCCAGAATTCTGCAGCACATGTGCTGACAAGAACTAGAAAAAGAGATCCTATTTCTCCAATATTAGCTTCTCTGCACAGGCTCCCTGTAAAATTTAGAATAGAATTTTCAAATCCTTCTCCTCACCTACAAAGCTCTTACTGGTCAGGCACCATATCTTAAAGAGCTCATAGTACCTTATTACCCCACTAGAACACTGCACTCTCTGAATGCAGGGCTACTTGTGGTTCCTAGTAGTTCTCCAAAAGTAGAATAGGAGCCAGAGCCTTCAGCTCTAAAGATCCTCTCTTTAGGTTTTAGATCCCAGTTTGGGTTCAGGGTGCAGACACCATCTCCACATTTATGAGAAGGCTTAAGACTTTCCTCTTTGATAAAGCTTATAGTTAGGTCTAGCTCAGGTGAGTCCTGAACCATCCCTTAGTTATGCTGTTGTAGGCCTAGACTTCAGGGAGAATTCCCATGATGCACCTCTCACCTAGTCTACCTCTCATTCTGTACACATTCTTTATCCCATTAATGCATGTTACTAACTCTACATCTTCTCTGTTTTCTGCTTTCTCATCTCTCTCCTGTACTATTCTGTCACTTTCAGCTTACTCTGAGTCTGGTTCTGCTAAAGGTTTCTGCCTCTTGAAAGTTTTTTCTTCATGGTTGGGTTTCTGTAATTAGTATTATAAAAGTACAGTCTAGACTGCCTGTACAAAATTCAAGAAGCTGTCAACCACCGAGTTCAAGGAATGGATCTCTGAAGACAACAGGTGTGGGAGGAGTCATGCAGCTGATGTCTGCACATTGAAGAAAGTGCAACACTTGAAAGTGTGGCCACCAAGATCCTGTGACAGTTTGAGGCTCTGATGGGTGGATCTCTACATGCGCCAAGGCTCGATACAGTTAACAGCAGACATCAAGCGGCAACAACTGATCAGCTTCCCGTATCGCCATACTCCGACCCTTTACTACCAACCCACTCTGCTGATGACACCAACCTCAACCATCAAAGGATGGAACAGGAGATCGATCGGCGGATTTCTGCAGTGATGCTGTCAATTATACCCGTCTGCAAGGCGAAGTTCTCTTTACCAGTCAATCTACATTCCTACTCTCACCTATGGTTATGAGCTTTGGGTCATGACCGAAAGGACAAGATCCCAGAAACAGGCGGCCAAAATGAGTATCCTCCGTAGGCTGTGTGGGTGACTACTGACCAGGTGAGAGGACAGGTGATGAAACTCTACTTAAACAAGGCTGCTGGCAACAATGGTGTTAGCCCCGGGGTGCTAAAAGCCTTTGTGCCCCAGCTATGTAGAGTTCTTCAACCTGAGCCTGAGTCTTCAAAGGGTCCCTGTTCTGTGGAAGAAATCTTGCCTCATTCCTGTGCTGAAAACGCCGTGGCTCAAAGGACTACAGACCGGTGGCACTGACCTCCCACAAAATGAAGACCCTGGAGAGACTGGTGCTGGAACAGCTGCGGCACATGGTCAGACCTCTCCTTGACCCCCTTCAGTTCACCTACCAGCCGGGGCTGGGAGTTGAGGACGCCATCATCTTCCTGCTGAACCGCATTCACACCCACCTGGACAAGCCGGCAAGCATGGTGAGGATCATGTTTTTTGATTTCTCCAGTGCCTTCAACACCATCTGGCCAGCCCTGCTGGGTGAGAAGCTGACAGCGATGCAAGTTGATGTCCCCCTCGTGTCCTGGATTGACTACCTGACTGGCAGATAACAGTCTGTCAGACGCTGGGGCCCCACAGGGGACTGTCCTCTCTCCCTTCCTCTTCACCATCTACCACACAGAGTCCTGCCACCTTCAGAAGTTTTCTGATGACTCTGCTGTGGTGGTGATGAGAGTTGTGGTGGGTAACTTTGTCTCGTGGTGCGAGCAGAACCATCTGCAGCTCAATGCGACAAAGTCCAAGGAGCTTGTTGTAGACCTACGAAGGGCCAAGGCGCCAGTGACTCTGGTTTCCATCCAGGGAGTCAGCCTGGATATCATAGATTACAAGTATCTGGGAGTACACCTAGACAAACTGGACTTGGCCTAAGAACACTCAAGCTCTGTACATGAAGGGCCAGAGCCGCCTCTATTTTCTGAGGAGGCTGAGGTCCTTCAACATCTGCCAGACAATGCTGAGGATGTTTTACGAGTGAGTCTGGGGTGGCCAGTGCTATCCTGTATGCTGGGGCAGCAGGTTGAGGGTAACGGACGCTAACAGACTCAATGAACTGATACTGTAATATTAACCTCAACCGGTAAACCCACTTTGTACCTTACACTTATTTAAATTTTAAATTTATACTTATACCCACTTTGTACTTGTATTATATTATTGCTTTTTGCTTAGTACTGCCATTCTTGTGTGCACTGACGTGATAGTGAGCTGCTGTTACTAAGAGTTTCCCCTCTGGGATTAATAAAGTATTTCAGATACTGAAACACATGGATGACATCACAGACTATGTCCATGTTTAATACAGTCTATGGCCCAAATTCATTCTTGCCGTTACCTTAACTGTTTTTGTAAATTGTAACGTAATCTGAAAAAAGTAAATTCGGAATAAAATAAACTTACAATTTACACATTGTAATTTCTTTTCTAATATGAATTTAACTATAGTGTCACTGCCAGTTTCTCATGTAACTTTACAATACAGTGGTAGAGAATTGAAGTTGTAAATTATCATTGGACCAACACGATGTCAATACGTTTTTCTGGTTGATTGGTTATGGAGGGCGTCCTTCATTGGAGCATAATTTTACGTGTTTTGGCTAATAACAGATTAGTGTGAAAACCAAATATACATTAAAGTTCCCCTCCAGACACGTATGTAACATCTACTCCCCCCTGGATGAAGTTATAGAGTTTCGAATTTGTGACATACCAAATCTAGCTTGTGAAAACATCTCTCCAGTTACAAACTTTGCACTAATAGATATAAGATTAAATTGATATAAGAGATCTCATCCTAAGGAAGACAGCAAGAGCTTGTCTTCCGCTGCACCCATCACCACTTCTCAGACTTTTGAGACATTTTAATCAGGCTTTCAATAATGGATTTTTTTTTTTTCCAAAGAGAATTATTTTACAAATGACACTGAGATTTGGTAATGGTTTATTTCAACCAGTTACCCTCTTTTATATTGTGATCTCCTTGACACTCTTGCCTCTCAAAAATAGAGGATGTTAGATCCCGGTAAGCCCCCATATGGGAGGTAATGGACCAGCACTCCATTTAAAGGGTCTGAGCATTAGACTCTCATAGTATTGACTAAGGACTATTTAAGCTGGTGACAAGGAGACGCGTCTAGCTTCTAACTTCCGAGAGAGTTTCAAGTTTTATCTTCAATCAAATCATTTAAATAAATCATACAGTAAATACACAGCTGAGTCTTAATTTCAATAGTTATCTGTTTCTGAAAGATGGAGAGAGAGTAGAGTCTCTCTGGCTGGCGCGATCCCACTCTACCTGTTGTCAGACCAAGTCACAGCTCCTTCCAAAGCTCCCAAAATGTTCTTAGAGTCTCTCGTCCTTTAGTCAGTGTGAGAAAAGGAACTTCAGTCTGAATTTGTCATTTTCTGTCACTGGAGTAAATAGTTAATCCTTTTGCGTGCTCAAGTCCTCTGATGGTGACAATGTTCTAGAAATGCCTTTTTGTTCATGTTACTGCTCATGACCTTCTTCTTCCGATAAATATGCACAAGGAAATAACCCCATTTCTCTCTCTGGCCCCCTACTTTAATATCTCTCTGGGACACACCCATGTTACACACACTTTAGACATATCATAACACATACACATTTCTGGAAGTCACTTGTCCTGACTGTCTCCTTATTTAGGCATCTGGAGAAACCATGAAGGTCATTTCCCACATTCTAACTCCTAACATTCACTAGGTCTTATCAGTGCTACATTCCTTTAACTGTGCTTTAGTTTGTTGGACATTTTTCTCAGACAAGTCTTCTCAGCTCTAGCAAATACATTCATCTTGTTTCTCAAACATTGTTAATATAAGTATATAATTCTTATGATTAATGTTGGTTATTTTCACTTCTAGTTAACAGTGCAGCTTGCAATTTTAAGAATTTACATTTAGTCATTTATCCAAAGCGACTGACATATGAGGAATTATTGCAAGTCGTGTTACTGCAGTTCACATCAGGATTTTAGATGTAATTTACTCATGACTACTCAAAGCAGGGGAACAATGATCTCAACACATTTGACAAAGAGGAACCTCATCTAACTAGCTCAACTAGCTTACCTTGTGTTGTAGCAAAAGATACATTTTTGTATGGTGAAACTTTTAAAGAGCTCTGTTTAAGTTATCAGTATGATAATGTATTTGCATTCTTTATAAACTATCACTAACCCACAAGATTTTTCCTTTGTTAGTCTGGAATCTGATTTATCACCATTAACTGAAATACATCTTACAGTATGTAAAATAATAATACATTGTTTGGAATAAGTAGCTTGTTACACAATAGTGAGCCCATGAAATCGAAATTGGACTGATGTTAAATGTAACTAACCAAATGAGTGTCCGCTGTGCACGGTCTGACACACGTTCCCTCAATCCAAGGCGACCTGAACACACACATCGTCTGTTTTCAATACTATCTATTTGACTGGTCACCAGTAGGCATTTTACCCTCTTTCGCACATAGCTGTCCATTGCTGGCAGATGTTTGTTGTTGTTGAATATATTTCCATGCAGCTGCTGGCACTATGGTCTGTCTGCATGTGAAGCAGCCTTACATTTAACTGCATTTTATTTGTAGTGTAACACACTTGCTCATCCTGTTTAACCATATACAAAACTTTATTATATGTGACAGTGTACAATCAGATCATTGCAGTCCGAATATGTAGTGTCTTTGTATCTCAAACTGTAAATAACCCATGTATGAAATGAAGTGTAGCTGCTCTAGCACCACCCTAACAGCCAACACTGTTGAATAACAATAGTTTAAAGCAGGGCTGCCCAAATTGGGGGAGATGTTTCTAGCAGCAAAAAATAATTAATTAAAAAATGATATCAATCATTGTTCATACTGTTATATATCTGGTGAGGTAAAAATACTCTAAGAATTTTTCATAATCGGTGCATGGCAGAGTGATGCTGTGCATGAAGGGAACTTGGGATCCCATTTTGCATCTTCACAATAAAATACATTAACTGTTTGATTTTGGCCCGTGGCCCATCATTAAGCTTCAGTTTTGACCCTCCAAGAAAAAAAGTTTGGGTGCCCCTGGTTTAAAGCATAGTATAAAACAGTTGTACCAATATAAAACTGCAAACAGGCAGAAAAGCATTTTTACAGGAATTCAAATTAGGCTTTTGCATGACATTGGATCCCTGTATTTGTCATTTGTCATCTGTCTGCACTCTCTCGGTGGCTCGGTCGATGTCACATATCGTTTGCTGTGCAGAGGATTGTGGGTCAGAATAGCCAGAAAAGCGGACGACCGCTCTGCCACTGATTCAGAACCATGGGTGAAAATTGACAGTTAATTGAAATGTTGAAATTCAATCTTTATTGCCTCATACAGTGTACAATGTCCAGTGAAATTCAAGCTCTGCATTTAACCCATCCAATTATCTCGAGCAGTGGGCAGCTGAAGTGCCCGGGGGCCATGTTCAGTGTCTTGGCCAAGGACACTTCAACATGTGGCTGGGGGGAGCTGGGATCGAACCGCCAACCTTCCAATCGTTGGACGGCCTGCTCTGCCACTAAGCCACACCTGCCACCTTTGTTTTATTTATTTATTTATGTTGAAATTTTGGCATTGGGCAACAGCTTGCTTCTCAAAAAAGAGAGTGCTCCCTAGCACCTTCTCATGACAGTGCTTTGTATTTAGTATTGTCAGGTCTATGCTGCAATTTGTTTTTAATGTGGTTTGGAAAATTCTGTCACAATGGAAAAACAATTAATTTGGTTATTAAAGACAAAAAAAAAACACTGTCCTAATTAATCATAACACAGCGAATGCAGATATAGAGAGGAAATACATATCACAATGTGTATTGTATTTTACTTTATTTCTTTGTTTGATTTGTTTTTATTTAGGCATTTTTAATCTTCCATAGACCTGTGGGGCTGCAGAGTCCAATCTGTTGTTCAAATAGACCTTCAAGGTGAGGAAGAACTAAAACCAGCTAGCCATAACACAAATATGGATAACTAATTATATCCCAAATTGTCTTGTAAAGTACAGGCCACTGACCAGCCACAAAAAATCTCAATAAAACCACAAAATACTGAACAAACTTGGTGTGACTAAGGCTAGTGGCCAAAAGGAAAAAAAGCTTCTTCCAGGTCCCTAGCATTTTACTATCATTGTTTCCACTTAAGCTTCTTTAAAGGGATAAAGGATTCACAAATGCTCACCTTTGCAACTGGTGATCCATGCTGCTCCACTCTAAAAGCAGCTAGATGGCATATATTATCACTGTCTAACCAATGTAAGCTACTGTATTAATGGGCCCTTTATGGACACCACAGCAGATCTGACTCGGACATAAGCGAGAAGTGTTTCTGTGGCTGCCAAACTTGGCTGATCATTAGTGAACTTTGCAGTAAAGCAAACCACTACCCTTCTGCCAGAAGCTACTCGCAGCCCATAACTCTTCCTAATGCCACCTTGAAATCACTGCCCTGTTTTTTTTTTTAAGGGGGTTTGTAGAAACACCAGATTATCTCCCATATTTTCAACACAGAGGGCTAAGAGGTTGCAGTGACATGGTATTATTGCTACAGCTGAAAAACAAACTTCCTATATTCCTGGTTCTGTAAAGCAGTGGTTCTCAAACTGGTGGGCCCCCCTGGGGGGGCATAGAGCCACTGCAGGGGGGGCGTGGATGACCAGGGGAGAACTATGGAGTGGAACTAAGTTGAACGAATATGATTGAGCCTTTTTTATTCGTTACTCCCCCAATATTGTTAATGATTGATAAGAATTGAATCCGTTAATGTGTGGTGGTGAGGCAAGAACTTTTTTGTCTTCTGAAGGGGGGCATGACAGAAACATTTTGAGAACCACTGCTTTAAAGACACAAAACTCTACATGATCCAGAGATGCTGCTCTGGAGAACTTCACCAGGAGAGACTAAATATTCTGACTTTCCTGTAGAGTCTTCACCACAAAAACACCCAAACAGGCTGTATTATTTTCTTTATACTACAATATATCCTGTATACAGTAAATTGTATACTTTTACAAATAGCCTTAAATATATGTATTATTTAGTTTTACTACAATTTTAAATTAATTGGAAAGGATAAATAATTCAGACCGTGGTGAAGATGATCAACAGCTGTCTCACAATATGTATGTCAGTCAGTCATTTTCTACCACTTGTTCCCCATTGGGGGTCGCGGGTGCCTGGAGCCTATCCCAGTGGCTTCGGGCCTTAGGCGGGGTACACCCTGGACAGTGGCCAACTCATCGCAGGGCTGACGGCAGAGACAGACAACCATTCACTCTCACATTCATCCACTAGGGGCAATTTAGAGTCATCAATTAACCTAAACATGCATGTCTTTGGACGGTGGGAGGAAGCCGGAGAACCCGGAGAGAACCCACGCTAACACGGGGTGGACATGCAGACTCCACCCAGGGAGATCGTGGTCTGGTCCGGGATTCGAGCCCACGATCTTCTTATTGGGGGGCGGGGGCGGTAACCGCTCTGCCACCGTGCACCCCCCCACGATATGTTATTGTTAGTTTTGGTGTTTTTCCAAATTAAGAACACATTTTCCATAGTCCCTGTCGATCTGACTCCTACCTCTACCCCACATTTCAAAAGTAATTTTCCCCACCTGCTTTTGACCTTGTAAACCACCTGCCACATGTTTTAGCTCTGCCTGCATTGATGTAACTGTGCCCTTTTCTGGTTGCCCTGCAAAGCTGCAAAGCAGTCTTCCCTACAAATCTGCGTTGATTGTTTGATACCAGATATTTTCTGACAAACCATTCCATATAAATGTGAGTTGCAGTTGCAGTAAACCTGACGATGGTGGCTCACTGTAGTTTACAGTAGCTTACAGCTGGCTGAATTTGCAAAGGAACTTATGGGCCCTGTTATTGTAGCAGTGCTCCAGCATAAGCAGCGCTCTGACAGTTTGGTATTTTCCTGACCTTGAAATTGTCGTAGCCCGTCTTTGTGGTATTTCAGTCCCGAGCACAGCGTACGGTGCACAGGTGGGAGGAGAGGCAAAAAAGGGAGGGAGGATCATTAAAATGAGTCAGTGCAAAGGGAGTTGTTATTGGGAGTGGTTATTCTGTCAACAAGGGCAAGGTAAGTATTTGGAGGATATGCACAGAAATGTAAAGAAACGCGTTTAAATTGAATTTACATTCATCAAACACATGCTAACATCTGCCTCTGGCTGCAGATTTGTGGTGCTGTTTGTTCACATAGTAAAACTCTTCTCCATCCACACAACAATAAGATTTTTTCGAGAAGCTGTCCCATTTATTAGTAAGTTATTGTTGTCATGCTTCACTGTGATTGGCTCAGCTGTTACAGCTCAATTTGACTGGCTAAGAAATGAATTCATTAAAACACCAGCCCTTTTGCACTGAGTGCCACGGCACGTATATGACCCAAAATAGCAGGTGCACTTGAAGATGCCCATTGTGCTTGCACCATTAAAATAATATATTAGTATAAAACGGCATTAAAAACTTCAAAACGACAGTACAAGCTGACCAATGCAAAGCCACCATATACAGTGTCCCCAGTTTGTACATTTGTCATAACAACTTAGTTAGTTGCTCTGGCCACCTGACGATTGTAAGTACAAGTACAGCATTCACTGGGCTTTTAGTGCTGATTTGGTCTCCAGCAGCTCCTGAGAAAAATATCTGCTCTTTAGCTGCCAAATGGTCCACTCTGTTCACCAGCTAGCCTCTAAGATGCTGTTGGGCAGGCAGTGTACGGTGGGTGTAGCAGCAGCCGACTTCTGCTGCGACGCGGCTTGAATGACGGGACTAAACCGTGACCCGGTGGTCTATAAAACCACCAAACCGCTCCTAGAACTACACAGTTGTGTGCTCGTTCCCTACGAGCCCGCTCACATTACACAGTCTTTAGAATCCAGAATGTGATTATACAAAATAGCAATTAATACACTTTAATGATGTATTGATAGTAAAGTCAATTATACAACATGTAGCACTTTTAACACTGGCCTGCCAGTCCACTTATCTCTTTTGGAACCTTTGGGATCCTGTCCAAATAAAATCCTTCTTACATGTATTCTTGGCAAATAGATTCTGGTTCTGCGGTTCAACAAACCCAGAGAACTGTTAAATATTGCCTTAACACATTACAGGGATGTACCTAAAATAGACACTTGGACCGGGAAGCAAGTCACTGCTGAGCCGGAGCTCAGTCCAACAAATCGCGGTCTGTAATGTTGTTCCAAACTGATTCTCAAATTCCATTGAATCAATCTGCTCTCTCAACACAAGGCAGAGTTGTTATCTCTGTTGCTTTACAAAATGGAAGAATGTAAGTAACGAGACGCAGACAGAACTGCCATTATAAAAATGAAAGGGTAAAAAAAAAAAGCCCATTGTTTTCCTTCCTTGTATGGTATGTCCATGCTGAAGGTGCAGAGGTTCGGATAGCAGAAAGAGGCTGTGTAAAGAAAGAAATAAAACAGGTCTCTGGAGATGTGCTTATGACTCCCATTATGGGATTTAACTAAATAAAGAATCTTCACTTCTAATTACAAAATCGATCTACATGGTAATATACTTTAACATAGGGTAGATCATCATATTAAAATATAACATGATTTTGCATCAATTTGTTTTTCGACAACGCGTATTACATACAAACTCATTTTAATCTATGAAACTAAAGTACACCCCAGAATAATAAGGCTGTAGGGATATCCCTGTATCCTTAGGCAATTTGCTCTATAATGACGTATAGTAATATATATTTAGTGCATTTGGGATTGATGGTTGTATTCCTTGCATATGGGATATGGTGCCTTATTGTTCTGGGGAACTAAAACTAGACTTTTATGTCCATATATTGCACAGAAAAATAAAACTATCTACAACCGTCTACCCGGAACATACAAAATATTTATTGAATGAAGTAAGGGGAGGATTTGAATCTAGTTATAACCGTCTACCCCTTGTCACTTTCTTTCTCTGAATCTCTAGCAGCCTCTGATGAGGAGATGTGGAGCGACTCCCAGAGCTGGAGATATCTGCTGTTATGGATTGTGAAGCTGCAACTGGATTCAACCAAATGTCTCATTCAGTGTATGTTTTTTTTATTTAGCCTACCCAGTTCAAACCTTTTCCGATGATCCTTTTTGGCTTTATATCTTGGAAATCTATCTCACTGAAATACTATCCTAATGTATTTGAGTATTCTCTGTAAATACACGTAAAGGCATGTGGAATAAAGCCATTTGAACAGTTTCCTCCAGACATGTCATATAGATATCTATATATTTTTTGGAATACCTGTTATAAAAGAATGGACTCTGTTAATAAAAGCTGTCAAAGGGTTATTTCTCGACGGGCTTCAGAAACTTTTTCGGCGGAACTCAGGTCAGTGTTTGAATCTGACACATTAGTCACCGATAGGCTTACCTTGGCCGAGTTTGCTCGCCGTCCCGATCATGGACGTGAGTGTAGAACGCGAACTGCTGGCTGCTGCTGGAATAATCCCCGCACGCTTGGCGGTGTTCTGCGGAGCTCTGCGGCGCTTCCTCGGTTATATCCTGTGGCATAGTGGCGCAGACCTGGTTTCGGCGCACCTCATAGCTAGAGACGCTGTCAGAGGGAGACAGCACTGACCGCAGAGCGGATCCTGCGGGACTGAGCGGATCTGCTGCCAGAGGAACTGCCGTGGCGTGCCGTGCCGTGGCGTGCCGTGCGTCCTGCTGCGGGACAGGTGTGGGCCGACTCAAGCTTCACGTCCAGATGTGTGTGCGTGTGTGTGTGTGTGTGTGTGTGCGTTTCATGTTCTTATATCCCGGTGGGGACTGAATGCACACGGACCCATGGGGACTTGTGTCACTGTGGGGACAGAAATCTACGTCCCCACGAGGTAGAGACTGGTTTCTGAGGGTTAAGACTTGGTTTTAGGGTAAATGTTACAGTAGGGTTAAAGTTAAAGTTAGGGTAAGGGTTATGTTTAGGCATTTATTTGTGCTGGTTAGGTTTAGGGTAAGGGGCTAGGTAAAGCATTATGTCAATGACGGGTCCCCCACGGGGATAGTGAAACTAACCATTGTGTGTGTGTGTGTGTGTGTGTGTGTCTGTGTGTCTTTAAAGCCTGCAGTGTCATATTCATCATCATCACACCATCACTTACTGTGGCATCAAAATCAACTCAACACATATTTTCATAACATAGGAAACAGAAGACAACCCAGTACAGGAACCAGGCCTGCTCCACAGTAGGCTACTGAAGCTGAGCCAGCGCTCATGTGATGATGCACATTAAAAGAATGAGTGTATCAGCCACTCCAGTCACTTTTTAGAATTCAACATGATAGCAGTGTGTTCATAAGGAAATGTGAGCATTCTAAACAAGCGCAGTTTTATCCCCCCCCCCACCCCCCCTGCTTCTACTGTGGGAGAAACATAGACCCGTTAAATATTCATGTGTGACTGTGACTTTGGTGCCTGTTACCCATTAGACCAGCTCGCCCCTTTACACTAGATTTTGACACAAGGCCTTCTTCAAGACGCAGCCACACAATGGCCTAGTAATGCAGCACCTGCCTCTTATGGCATTGTATTTTAGCATTGCAAATTCCCTAAGAAATTAGCAACTAGTCTAATTCCCAAAACGAAACTGGGGGAACTGTCCTCTCGAGAGAAACAACCGCATCGGTTGTGTCACGCAAACGGCATCTGCTTACGTTCAAGAGCCAAAGCCCTCTAGCGACCATCTGGAGCAATGGGGAAGCTGATCACACGCTTAGAGTGTGTCGTGATTGTTGGTAGAAATGTAAAGTTTCTATCGACCTTTTTTTTTTTTTTTTTTTTTTTAACAATGTTTTTTGATTATACTGCTGTCAGTATAAGACTTTTTTTTTTTCTTCATAGCCCAATATCACAAATCCCTCATTTATCTCACAAGGAAACAAGGAAATAAGGAAAAACTCCCCAAAAGACCCTGTTAAAAAAATGGAAGAAACCCTCTCCCAGGAAGGACAGATATGCAGTAGATGTTGAATGTATAAAATAGACCAACATAATAAAATTACAGTATGGACAATCAGGATAACAAAATTATAGATATATTGTAAGCATATACAGTATAAAGAGATTTTTTTCCCATTGTATATTTGTTAGACTTATTATATCAGTAGCCTATAACATTTTGGACTTTTGCTTTTGAGGGCAAGTCAGTAATGGGGTAAATAAAGGGTAATACTGATAATATTGTCTATTCACAATAACAGTTCTGGACATTAACAAACGTCATTCTAGTCATTAACGGCAGTGACACTCGTGCCAAAGTGTCTATCTAAATTGTGTAAAGTGTAAAGGGAATTCTTATACGAAAACAAGTCTGCGATGCTTTTTAGAAAACCACAAGAAGAGCCATCGCTCAAAATCCCATTGAGCTAGGGGTGTCAGTTCAGAAAATGTCCTTCTAAAGGACAGTTCTAAACAATGTTTTCCAACATTTAATTTTCAGGACGTGTTGTTACACATACATATATTGAGTCGGTTATTTAGTTATTTAGTTATCTTACTACTGACATAATCTTCTTTTCCTTTCGGCTGTTCCCTTTCAGGGGTCGCCACAGCGAATCATGCGCCTCCATCTAACCCTGTCCTCTGCATCCTCTTCACTCACACCAATTAACTTCATGTCCTCTCTCACTACATCCATAAATCTCCTCTTTGGTCTTCCTCTAGACCTCCTGCCTGGCAGCTCCAACCTCAGCATCCTTCTACCAATATATTCACAGTCTCTCCTCTGAACGTGTCCAAACCACCTCAATCTGGCCTCTCTGGCTTTATCTCCGAAACATCTAACATGAGCCGTCCCTCTGATGTACTCGTTCCTGATCCTGTCCATCCTCGTCACTCCCAAAGAGAACCTCAACATCTTAAGCTCTGCCACCTCCAGCTCTGCCTCTTGTCTCTTCTTCAGTGCCACTGTCTCTAAGCTGTACAACATCGCTGGTCTCACCACCGTCTTGAACACCTTTCCTTTCATTCTTGCTGATACTCTTTTATCACACAACACACCTGACACTTTTCTCCACCCGTTCCAACCTGCTTGCACTCGCCTCTTCACCTCTTTTCCACAGTCTCCATTGCTCTGAACCGTTGACCCTAAGTACTTAAAGTCCTGCACCTTCTTCACCTCTGCTCCCTGTAACCTCACCGTTCCACCTGGGTCCCTCTCATTGACACACATGTATTCTGTCTTACTGCGGCTAAGCTTCATTCCTCTGTTTTCCAGAGCAGACCTCCATCTCTCTAGATTCTCCTCCACCTGCTCCCTGCTCTCACTACAAATCACAATGTCATCCGCAAACATCATAGTCCATGGAGATTCCTGTCTAACCTCATCCGTCAGCCTGTCCATCACCAGAGCAAACAAGAAGGGGCTCAGAGCCGATCCTTGATGCAGACCCACCTCCACCTTGAACTCCTCTGTCGCTCCTACAGCACACCTCACCACGGTCTTACAGCTCTCATACATGTCCTGCACCACTCTAACATACTTCTCTGCCACTCCAGACTTCCTCATGCAATACCACAGCTCCTCTCTCGGCACCCTGTCATACGCTTTCTCTAAATCTACAAAGACACAATGCAACTCCCTGTGACCTTCTCTGTACTTCTCCATCAGCATCCTCAAAGCAAATACTGCATCTGTTGTGCTCTTTCTAGGCATGAAACCATATTGCTGCTCACAAATGCTCACCTCTGCCCTTAGCCTAGCTTCCACTACTCTTTCCCACAACTTCATTGTATGGCTCATCAGCTTTATTCCTCTGTAGTTGCCACAGCTCTGCACATCTCCCTTGTTCTTGAAAATTGGCACCAGTACACTTCTCCTCCATTCCTCGGGCATCCTCTCACTCTCCAAGATCTGGTTAAACAAACTAGTCAGAAACTCTACTGCCACCTCTCCTAGACACTTCCATACCTCCACAGGTATGTCATCAGGACCAACTGCCTTTCCACTCTTCATCCTCTTCAACATCCTCCTCACTTCACTCTTGCTAATCTTTGCTACTTCCTGCTCCACCCCAGTCACCTCGTCTACTCTTCGTTCCCTTTCATTTTCCTCATTCATCAACTCTTCAAAGTACTCCTTCCATCTTCCCATCACACTCCTGGCACCTGTCACTACATTTCCATCCTTATCTTTAATCACCCTAACCTGCTGCACATCCTTCCCATCTCTATCTCTTTGTCTGGCCAACCTGTACAAATCCACCTCTCCCTCTTTAGTGTCCAACCTAGCATACAAGTCCTCATATGCTCTTTGTTTGGCCTTTGCCACCTCTACCTTCACCTTACGCTGCATCTCCCTGTATTCCTGTCTACTCTCTTCAGTCCTCTCAGTGTCCCACTTCTTCTTTGCTACCCTCTTTCTCTGTATACACTCCTGAACTTCCTGGTTCCACCACCAAGTCTCTTTGTCCACTTTCCTCTTTCCAGATGACACACCGAGTACCCTCCTACCTGTCTCCCTGATCACATTAGCTGTAGTGGTCCAGTCATCTGGGAGCACTTCCTGACCTCCCAGAGTCTGTCTCAGCTCCTCCCTGAAAACTAAACGACATTCTTCCTTTTTCAACTTCCACCACTTCGTCCTCTGCTCTGCCTTTGTCCTCTTCATCTTCCTCACCACCAGAGTCATTTTACACACTAGCATCCTGTGTTGTCTGGCTACACTCTCCCCTACCACTACTTTACAGTCACTGGTCTCTTTCAGATTACAACGTCTACACAAGATGTAGTCCACCTGAGTGCTTCTCCCTCCGCTCTTACTTACTGACATAATAAGACTTACTTATTCATTGTCTCATTGTAATGCGTGTGTGTATGTATCTACCCATCTATCTAAACTGAGATTAATTTGTCAGCCAAATGTTAAAATATACCATAATTCCTCAGACATATGCAGCACATGCATGCATGGTATTTGTGTGTTCGTGACTACTTCCTCACCTGTAGTTATGTATTCATGCATGTACCAATGTATGCGTGGGAGCACGCATGCACGTGTTTAATGTGTATACTAATCTATGCATAGTCCACATAGACAAGTGTGAATGCAGCACACAAATGCACACATGGGAACATGTACTTTGGCTTTCCTTTCTCCATCTTCACATAAGCAGCAGGTACTTTGTCATTTTTCATGTTTAAGTAGGGCTTTCAAAATGAACTCTCAACTTTTTCGCTTAATTTGAAATGTTTCAAAAAATGTTTTAATGGCCTTGATGATTTTACTGAAACTTGAATTTCACAAGAGAGAATCTGTGTTCAAAGTTAAAAAAAGATGCTATTAAACAATAATATTTTAATTTAAATATACTTCAGTGGTGTTTATTCTACATTAATTCTGTGATTTTACATTTTAAAATTCATTACTACAAGCATCAATATTAAGAAGGAAAAAAGCGACTAATCGTGATTAATCTCAGCAAATTCTGCAATTAATTTGTACATCTTTTTAAATCGATTGACAGCCCTATATTTAATAAAATGTCGAAAGAGGTTCATTTAACAGTTTAGCACGCTGAAGCCAAGTCAGCTCTGTGAGGGGATGAATACCAGTCCAATCAGTTCTTGTAAGAAAAAAAAGAGACTTAAAATTTTCATTACCAGTAAAAATCAGGGATGAGATAATATCTGACCTCAGTAGCCTACCTTTACTTCCGAAGTCGCTCAAAACACTACAGTGTTCTTTTAAATGATAAACTATCTCTGCCACAGCAAACCTTTTGCCCAGAGCGCACAGTAAAATATAGTGTACAGGTTTCAGGAACACCGCAAGCAAGTGCTGGTGTGCAACCCTCATTCTTTTGTGACTTATCAAGATTGGCTGGGACTCAAGGAAAACTCCACTCCAGCCTTTTAAACCCCTCTCCTGATTGTGGCTCTCCAGTCAGGAACACCCCTCCACCCTCTCCTCCACACAGCATCTCCAGCAGCCCCCACGAGCCAAAAACACAAGATTAAAACCCTCGGAGGGCCGCAGCTCCTTCTACGGGCAGCGACGGCTGGTTGATCGCCGCAGGAGCCTGACCCCGCCACACTCTCCACCGGCCAGGGTCCCCTCTCAGCTTGACAGGCTGTCTGATGGGTGGGGGTGAGGGGATGGTGGTGGAGGCCTGGCAGGGGCAGCGGGGCGGGAGACAGCAGCTCAGAGGGGCACTGAGGAGTGGAACGCACGTCTCCAACCACGCATTTATTCATGACTAACCTGCACAGTGAGCTGCGTGTGCTCCACAGGAAGAAGCCCTAAGTTTGGCCAAGGAAGCCAAAGATACTTGTAGGAACTTGTGAACAAAGGAGGGAAAAAACTTGCCCAAAACATTCTGGACACCACTTTGCTTTTGAACTTCTGCCGTAGTGGAATTATTTGGCTAACTCATCCAACAGGGTCACTTCTATCTTCTGTCAAAAACTGACCGCTTTTCAACAAGTAGCTGTCATCTTCTCTCCACTCCCCCATCTCTGTTCACTCTAATTAATCAAAAAAGAAATCGATTTTTTTTTTTATTCAAGCGCTTCACTTTTAAATAATCTTTTTATATTGATAATGTCGGGTCATGTGGAGGAGGACATGAAGGAACTGAAGCCTTGAATGTAAAATAGAAGAAATGCAATCAATTTTATTTTGTGTCAGAGTAAGAGAATTCAATTCGGAACTCGAATAAGAAAGAAGAATCATAAAGTATGATTCCATGTATCTAGTTTTTGAGTCTCATCCTGGTTTTGATCATATTCAGAATATGATCTGTGCATGAAACATAGAAGGGCCTGGTTTTTTCACTCCCTGTAGGCTATACGTGAGTCTAACATGATCCAGGTTTCTGATCGTCTTGAACTCCTCAGCAGCTCAGCCAGAGTCTGTCACTGTCTGTTGTGCCCCACAGCCCTATCGCACCCATTTGAATGGATTTCGAAGTGGATGGCACTGTATTTAACAACATTAATTGCATGAACGTAAAATAATGTTAGAATATTTAGTGTTACAAAGATATAGTGGTCCTGGAATTGTTGTCTCTTCAGTTCGTCATGGCTGGGAGTTTAGTGGTTATTGTGACAATAACCATACTAAAGATCAGCCTCACACCAATCTGTAAGACTATTTGTGGGCGTTTCCTCCTACACACAAACTTATGAATGC
>CM022489.1:30686569-30732624 GCA_011952105.1 Coreoperca whiteheadi
CGAGATGGTGCGAAGTACGTACTGTGCTAGTTATTGTTTACTCATCGTGTCGTCCCAACGTGTGTGAAATCTGGAATAGCCCGAAATGTGAAATATGATCACAATCTCCCCTTCTCTTCCTGAATTAATTGTCCGAACAATGGTGAAATATGTTTTGTTAGGTCACAGTGAGGTTGACCTTTGACAACCAAATTCTAATCAGTTCATGCTTGAGTCCAAGTGGACGTTTGTGCCAAATGAGAGGTGAGAGAGCGGCTCAGGTGAGCAGTGTCAGGGAGAGCTAACTGTCTCGGCTCATTGACTAATTATGCTCTCCATTTTTATGCAGCAGCGTGCTGGACCTGGGGGCTGCCCCACACACAGACGACGACCGCGACCACACTGGTCAGCACAGAGGCGTAAAAACATTTTTAAGTCACTTCCACTTTAGACAAGACATGAGCCTGTTGAAAACGAAGGGTTAGGGATGTAGCAATGCTGTCAGACTGTCTGTGCTTCCACCTGTCAGTGGAGGTGAAATGTGATCCAGGAATGGGACCACCCTGGTGATAGCCCCATGAAGCTCTGGCTTCCTGCTCGGCCTCCGGTGCCGCAGCAGAATGACGGCTGCTTTCTGATGTGCAACAGACTCCCCACGCAACTCCCTCTGACTGGGAGCTGGAAAGGCATGCAGGCTACACATTAGGGGACTCTCAGTACTAAGAGTCTATTACTGGCAAAGGGCAAAAAACTGCTGCCGCCACTTCTCCAAAGGTGCATAAATCAAAATCAAGCAATGGAATACAATATCTAAGATATTCTTGGCGTACATTTACAGAGAAAGTTTTAACTAATGTGTTTTGGCTGGAAAACCTAGGGTAAAACAGAAAGATGAATGTATTATAGCTCTTCTCCCCTCCCTCCAGGGCCAGTAGGTGGATAGCTAGGTGATAAAACGAGCTGTCTTGCTGTTAGGCGACCTTCAGGTGGTTATAAATAGTGCCTTGATTGAAATGTTATCTTAAGCTTTTGTTTGCCTATCGAAGGAGCTCGTGACAACTACAGCAACAATGACTCCATGGTACCTCCTGGGACAGGTTATAGTAATGGTGGGGTTTCTTTTAAATATGCAGGCGGCTGCAGTCAATGAATCCCATTCAGAATCTCAATGGATATAACACTTAGTTGCCAGTTTATTAGGTCCACCTGGCTAAAACTAATGCAGTCTAATCCAACAGCTCAGCAATAAATCCTGCCTTCACGAGAGGTTTAAGAGAGGTGGTGATTCAAGCTTATGGTCATTTTGGAGGCTGCAGTTTGTATTGCTGTTGAATTTTATTGCGCTATACTTACTCTACGCTCATTGATAGAAATGGGTTGGACAAACAAATATAGTTTTATCAGATCTTTCAGTGTTTGATCCATAGACGGTATAAAACATGGATGTAGTGTCTGTGACGGCAGTGCGGGCCCCACTCCCAGTTTACCAAAAAATTGGCAAAGAGGTGGAGCGTGGGTGGAGCGGACGTGCCCGGTTGCTGACACACACCCACCTAGCGCTAAGTTACCAAGCTAGCTAAGGCTAAGAAGCTAGGCTATATGCTACTCTGCGTTACTAGCCAGCTAACTGTGGAATGCGGTTGGTACCCAGTCATGGGTAAGCTTACACTTAAGTTAACCTGAAACTATTCAACAAAACTTAAAATAACGATTTATCTGATATTGAGATTATACTGCAGAAGAATTAAAATGCCTCAACATTTTTTAAATATATAACTATGGTAATAGAGTCGTAGAAATGTGGCCAGTGTCACTGTTAATTAGCATAATGTTTACTTAATACATAGCTAGCAAACAATTTGAAGCAAATCAATTAGAGTTTCACATAACTTTAGTTGCGAGTCATTTATTTGGATGCCACTTGATTATAATGTTACTTTTAATAAGGTAAGTATATGTTAATAAGCCAACGTTAAGTTCCCTACATGTGATTGCATAGTGATAATTATTATTCTTAAGTAGCTAATTGCCTTAAAGACCAGCTCCAAACACGGTGAACTGCTTACAGTTGGTAGTGTCACGGCTTTTGAATTTGGCCTTTGGGACCCATTTTGTTCCACCAAAACATAACACCCCCCTATTCCCCTACCACCCCAATGGACTCTGCAGCTGCCTGGGCAGGCCCAGTCTGTTGATTTTATTTTAATAAATGGGTTTCCTTTTACATTTATAGTTTTAAACACTGTCCACCTTGTTGGGTTTTGTCCTTTTATTTAAAAAAAAGCACGGTTCCCATTTGAATAAATTCTATTTACATGTGTGTTTACTACTGACTTTCACATTTTAATCTGAAATACCTGAACTCTGAGAGGGTCTTCCTCTGGCAAATTCACAGGCATTGTGAAGTTGATATAGTGAGGCAAACTGGTGAATTGGATGAGCCATCTTTTTTTCTTCTATTGCCTCACTATACAGTTTTGGCCTCACAATACCTGTGCACTACCCACAAGACCTTTTCATGGTTTGCAAATGAATGACACCTCCTAGAAGGCTATTCAGTGTGCACATAATTATTTTCACAAGAGTGTACTTTTTTCATTGAATGTTCCACAGTTGTCTTAACGATATATCCAAACTAAACCAGCACAAAACATTATTTTTTCATTTTTTACTTTATGCTAAGATCTATGCAAAACATTAACCTATAAATACCATGTTAATCTTTCCATTTCTAACTATTAATTCTTTTGTAATAAGTGTATATTTCACCCCGATATTTCCAACTAACATAGGAAACTGATGAATGACAGCTTTTAAGGATGTGCTTTTGCTCTAAAATATATTTGGTCCGATCCATTTTATATAACAAAAGTGTACACTACACAAGCAGCAGTTTAATTAAAATCATATCTTGCATTCATGGAAACATCAATATTAAAGGTTGCAAATTTACAAGTTGTTGTTGTATGACCAGTTACACTATCTAGCCTATTCTGGCATTAACCTTACGTTACGAATACATTGCTCGTATGGTAAGTTTATTCTAAACGGACTGTACTTGTATAGCGCGTCTTCCGACTACTCAAAGCGCTTCATGCTACATATCACATTCACAAACACTGATGGCAGGAGCTAACTGCCCATCAGTACAACGGAGCTAACCATTCACACACACCGAAGGCACAGCCCTCGGAGCAATTTGGGGTTCAGTATCCTGCTCAATGATGCCCAACCTCGGCACGTGGGCCGGGGGAAGCCGGACCTTCTGATTGGTGGACGTCCCGCTCTGCCACCAAGCCACAGCCGCCTGCTAACGATTAACGTTAACATTGCATAACGTTAGCTAACTAACAAGGTGGACCTTTAGTTTCCAACCTTGACTTTGGTGCATGCAGGTTTTCGCACTTGCGGGTTGGCTTAATTTTTCTGCCCCGGAGGTTGCCGCTTGGTTTTATCACATCTAGTTATTGTTGGATTTCAATAGACAATTCCTGATTTGAATGTGGTTGCTGAAATAGCAAAATACTATAACTCAGTAGGCTTCGACACTAACTCTTCTCGAAAACGTTTAAAATCTCCTCACTCCCTTATTAGCAAAGGCCAACATTCAGGCAGAAATCTCTCCTTTTTGTGCTGACCGTTGCTTTTTTATCAGCTGTACCAAGTGTCTGAGCAAATCTGTCTGTCCTTGGCTATGTCTGAAGCCCCACTCTCTGACAACGCTGCGATCGTAAACGGACCCAGACAGTAATGGGATGAGTCTTCTACACAGATGTGACCAGCTGATGATGAGTGGCAGCCATTGCTTGCTTTTATCCTCCTATTGAGATCTATTTGGAGGTCTGTGAGCATTTGGCCCCATTTACTGTCCAGCCAGGGAGGAGGAATGGAGGGTACAAAGCAGGTATGTTGTTACTCTAGCTGCAGGAATGTGTTACGTTCCCGCTCAAGCATGCACAAACATAAAGCCTGGACCCACAGCAGACACAGGCAGACGTGACAGTAGAGGACGCAGCCTTGGTGTGGTGGCTTGATGTTGAGGTTCATAAAAACTACCTGAAGGCCTAAACAGAGGGACAATATTGATAAGTAGGTACAGATTTATTAGTTTCATACACACATGGGTGACCCTCCATCTCTACTACAATCCAAGGTATCTGAAAGTAAAAATCTGCACTGATCAAGAGCACCCTGATCCCTTCCACATTCACAATCCCATCTCCTCTGTGGAGTGTGCACGTCATCCACAGCTGAGTAGGGCTGCCCCCTAAACACTAATGATTCCAGTTTAATTTGGCCGGTCAAATCGCTGCACTTTTGTTTTTACAGCCTCATTGTACACAGAGCAATGCAGGATAACAGCATGGCAGGCAAAACACTTTTAATGACCGAGTCTTGTCTCAAAATCACCAAACTACAAAACTAAGTGTAGTGGAAAAAGAGAAGAGTGATGAAAACGGAGGGCAGAGCGACTCGTTTCTGTTCGCTGCTGCGATGCTTTGAGCTGCGACGCCGAACGTTAGCGAAGTCGGCTAACGGGAGTTATAAAGGGAAAACACTGTATTGAGATTCACTTGGCCGGTTAGAGGAGCTTAGTGTAACTGGGCGGAGGCAGGGAATAACATATTCCTCATAATCGTAGGTAAGGTGTACTGAGAAAAAACATCAGTAAAAACGTTGAGTATAAAAACAAAAAATGATAGCTAGAAATAGATATGATACGGATAAGACAACGCAGGAACCACGCAAACCGGCAGCTCAGTAGACTTGGAAAATTCAGATTCGGGTGACTTACTGTGTGTCCCTGCCCTGAGCTTTCAACGGGAGAGCTGTACTACACTGTGTTTTTCACACTGATAGTGAGGTTGCCCAACACCTGCTGGAGAACAGTTTGGATGGTGACGGAGACGAGTTACTCATCATGGCACACGATGTTCACATCCAGACACGAGTCGCTTGTGTTGTTTCTTTTGCTGATGCATTTCAGGAGAATGGAACAACTGTGTAGCACACACTTCAGTCTAATCTGCTGCGGGCGCCGCAACTCTGCCTCGTCTTTGTGTTCACTACGTGCTCGAATGCTGCGTAGAGCTCCCGCCTCGTGTTCCTTCTGGTGGACCGACTGCGTAACGAGGTCAGAGAATGCAGCCATGTCCTTGCGGTAAAGATACCAGTGGTAACAGAACCTGCACTGTGCCATGCAGAGCTCCAAGAATAGAGCGTGTACATTCACATTCAACAGTAAAGCAGCCGCTAAAGACCAGTGAATAGTGCCGTTAATGAAGGTGATGGGGGTGGATTTTCGCAGGGAGGCCTCTCATGGTGCGTTCACACCAGACGCGAATGAAGCAACAAGCGCGAGTGATCTACATGTTAAGTCAATGCAAAGACGCAAATTGACATTCGGCGGCGCGAATGACGGGAATCGCGCAAGATGAAAAATCGGAACTTTGGCGGATATTCACGCCACGTTAACCAATCAGGAGCGTGCTCGAGTAGTGACACGATTTTGCGTCTGTTGTGTAGGGAACGTCACACGCGAATGGAGCGAATAAACTCAAAATGTTCAAGCGTCCACCTTAATGTGAATAGCGCGATTTATTTGCTTCATTCGCGTCTGGTGTGAACGCCCCATAACGCTTCAGATTTCGTGGAGGTGCACGTGAGTCGGTACAAACAGCAGCGATGGTTCAAATCACAGTGTTTCTGTTTCTGCCCCATCTGACTTTATTGTGGCGAGGTTGCCGTGTTCACAGACCTCAGCAATCTACTTCTCGAATGCAGTGTTACCATCTGTGTTGTCCAGATGCTCACTTAACTCAGAAAGGCATGTTTCTTTAGGTGTTTGGGACTTCGAACATGCAGACGTCTTCTCCCAACGTCCCTCTGCCATCTCCTGGTCCTGCAAACTGAATGCTGAATATAAAGCCGTAGGGACAGCTCTGCGATGCCATTAAGCTGCACTCTTGCTGGATTATCTACATCTCAATTCTCTAAGAGAATGGCCATCATTTCCAGCTCAATTCAGCACAACTGTAGGACACATATAGGAAGCCTGTACTCCTTTCCTCCAAACTACTAACTCTAATCCCCGGCTACTGTAGTTAGAGTCAAGAAAATATGGCATGGGTGGGACAGTAAATCAAACACACACACTCTCAGTAGAGCTATCTTAACACAACATCAGGACTTTTCCTTGTTGCTTCTCATCTACTACGACATTCCTCTTTGAATTACTAACTTGGTCTCTCCTGATCCAGACAAAATGACATTTTGACTTGATGATGGCGCTAGATGAAGATCAGTTCATCCTGAGAGGGCGTGAACGTCTCATGAATGTCCTTGTAACAGCTGATGAAGACAATTCAGTCATAACCACAAATGCCAACCTCACGGTGTCAGGGGATCACCGCAGTCATTAGAAACCATCGCCTGGTAACCATGGCTGTTTTGCATTCTGCTAATTACGCGTCCTCCCTTCCTCGCTTCTCTGTCCTTCGGCCCTGACCTGGACATTGGCCGAGGTCCGCCATAATCGAAGACGTTCCAAGCCCCTGGATGTGTCTCGCAGGAGAGAAGAGGCTCCCAGAGGAGCCCTGGGCGAGAGGGGACGTTTTTTTTAGCAGACAGCAACGCACCCATTTGATGGGAATCTGTTTGTTGATTGGTCAGCTGACATGATGGGGCTGTTGTGGAAACAACATTACTGTAATAATATTGCAAGATTTGTAATAGAGTAGATTGGGCATCATTCAGTAATAAACATATTGTCTATTTGTGTTAAGTCGTGCCGCTAGGGTGGCCAAAATTCTGTTTCCACCATCCTTTTATCGCTTGTTTCTGAATTGTTCTAATTTGTTGGGAATATTTGTGAATTTCTGGAGTTTCCACTCACGTTTTTCAATGCTCAAATCAACAAATGTACATAAAGACAGGTGGATGAAGACATTCTGACTGTCCACCTAGTGACACTGAGCGACCCTCTCGCCTTCTGTCTGGCAAGATAAACACACGTCAGCTGCCTTACCAGTCTCTGGTTGAAGACCATGTGCCGGAGCCACTTGAAGTCCAGAGCTTTGAAGGCAGAGAGGACAAACAGGGACTGAGCCTCGTAGTGTTTAGAGTTCTGGAAGGCCCCCTCTGGGTAGGTGATCCTCAGGGTGGTCTTGGAGCCGACGTCTTTCTCAAAGCCTTTCACTGGGGCCTTATTCAACCTGCAACACACAGCTGCACAATAAATCCAACACAGCATTCACTGTCCAAAAGAACCACAGCAGGTTCAAATGTTTCAATTGAATCTGCTGATGCAGAGCACAAAGAAAACTATTTATGATCGAGGTGAGGGAGTTTAAGAGCGGCTGAACTGATCAAGGGGCAGCGGTGAGGCGTATGGGAGGTGTGGAGCGATGCAAGACTTTTTAATATTCATAACCACTGCTGATACGAGGACAGTTGATACAGAGAGGTTGTGATCGAGAGAATTTACTGGGAACCAATGCCGAGACAGAACTCAAGGGAAATCAGTATATACGGTCTAAAGCCACTTGTCACTGCGTTACAATGTGTACCACATGCGACACCCTCTGTCCTCGGATATCAAAGTATATTATCAAAAAAAGTCAAACAAGCAAATACATAAAAAATGATTACTAAATAAGTGATGAAATATATGGAGAAATTAAATGAATATGAAATAAAAATACCTCTAACTAAATTAGTAAATAAATCAGTATCCACTGATATGAATGTGTTTATTATTACAAAACTCCATTCTATAGGTTTTATTGTAGTCCGAGTATCTGTTTGGAGGATAGCACGTTTTTTTCTGTCCCGCGGAGGCCTTTTATTTTTTCCATGGCTTATAAGAGCTGCAGACAGAAGCTACATACAGTCACACCAACAGATTGTGTGTAGTTAAAGTCATCACGCAGTGGTCTGCGCAGTCAGAAACCAAAACCGCAACTGGAGCAAACATTTAGATGGGGGACCAGACGGCGGAGACCAAGTTCTTCAGGTGGTCCCATGGTAAGATTACTCGGGGGTCTGCCCCCAGCACCAGCACCAGGGCTAACTCCAGGTTGAGGACTCCTGTCAAACGTTCACTAGGCCCATAATGTTAAGCCAAGCTTGTTAAAATGATTCCTAACGCAGTCACGGTTATTCTTGTTATATTTATGGAACTTCAATGCGGTTTCATGTCAGGGTGCACAATGCCAGCATGCCAAACACGTTTACGTGACATAAGTGAAACTAGATGCACCGCCCCGCTGTCGATTGCCTCCCCCAACCACTCCAGCTTCCATCCGTGTCTGTCCAGACTCATATAACATATGTAGTGAAAACTTGGAAGGGAGTAAATAAACGTTTCGGCTAAATGGCGGTTATCAGTCCATACATATGGATGGTTCCAGTGAATATACATCGTTGCAGTGATTAATGAAGGATTATCACTGATGTGTTGGCTGCACAGGGTCACATGCACTTGATTACTATGTAAACATAGACTCTTCTATATATATTCCTCCTGGCGTTTTTAGATGTGAAGCTGTAGGTGGAACTCCCTCACTCACAGCATCGGGATTAGCTCGCCGCGCTCCGATACGTTGTTTGCCGTCACGTGATTCCGACGACGACCGAGGCAGGAAGTGAACGGCAGAATGGATGAGATTGTTTACTCATTATGTCGTCCCTGGCTACACGTGTGTGTGAAATGTGGAGTCGCCCACTTGGCCAAAAACCCATTTTGAGTCAGAAGCGTCACCAACGGCCACAATCTCCCCTCCTGTTCCTGAGCTCTGCTGCAGGCGGAATAATGGCCAGGTCGTGGTGACGTCACGGTGAGGCTGAACTTTGACCTTTTGGGTAAAAAATACCATCACTTCGTCGTCGTGTCCCATTAAACATCTGTGTGGGATTTTGGCAGCATCAGTATCAGTTCTTGCGTTATGGCCGAACACGGGTTTTGTGAGGTCACCGTGACCTTGGACCACCAAATTCTCATCTGCTCATCCTTCAGTCCAAGTGGACGTTTGCGCCAACGCTGACGAAACTCCTCCCAGGCGTTCCTGCGACATCGCGTTCCTGAGAATGGGACGGATGGACAACCCGAAAACATAATGGCCCCAGCCACAGCTAGCGCCTGAGCATTGGCGTTACAAAACTGTCACTTTTCTTTCGTGGATTTATCACCCTGAAATAAATACACCACGAATATACCCGGGATGTATTCAGACTGAGGACATATTTATTTATTTCAGTAAACACTGATTTATTTGGATATACGTTCCGTGGCCACTTTATTAGGTACAATTGTACAATAGCTTGTTAATGCAAATAATCAGCCAATCATGAGACAGTAACTTCGAAGCATGAAGGCATGTTGTTCAGTTGTTGTTCAGACCAAACATCAGATTGGGAAGCAACGTGACCTAAGTGACTCTGACAGTGGAATGATGGCCAGATGCAGGCGGTGTGGGGCATCTCAGAAACTGCTGATGTCCTGACGGTCTCTAGAGTTTACAGAGAACCGTGTGAAGTTCTGTGGGCAAAATGCTAATGAGAGACGTCAGAAGAGAATGGCCAGTCTGGCTGGAGCTGACAGGAAGGCCACAGTAACTAAAACAATAACTCATTGTGAGCGTATTAATTTACTAATTGATTTGTTTATTTAATTGTCTATGTTATTAATAGAACTACGAGCCATCTAGTCAGTGACACTGAGACCAGTGGTCCAAGGGACAAACTCAGTGGCAGTAAAGTGTGTTCTGTCCGTACGGTCCTTTCGTGTCATATCGTACCTGACCACCACATCAAACTGATCAATCGTCCGTCCCAGAGACTTGTTGGCGAGGATTCCTCCATTCCCTACGATGATGCATGTCTTACAGCTCATACTGTAACACAGAAAAGATGCAACCGTTATGATGGGGTTGGAAAGAATGGCTTCCTTTTTGTCTTAAAAAAAAAAAAGCACTCGACCTCCCAACAGGCGTGTGTGTCTGATCTAATGTGTCTGTCTCCCTGACTTGAACCAGAGGAGGTGAGAACTTGAATAAAATTAAAAGAAATGAAAATAAATAGGGGAGGAAATCTATACAAATGGAGAAATGAATCCCTCAATGTAATGGATTCATATTCAGCTACATCCCTAATGCCTACAGTCTCTTGGCAGCCTTCCTCACTAGTTCCCTTCTTAAGCCGTGTTCACACCAACGCGAATAAATCGTGCTAATCGTGTTAAGTTGGGCGCTTGAACATTCGGAGTTTACTCGCTCCATTCGCGTGTACGTTTCTACGCACCAGGCGCAGACTCGCGTCATGGGAGGGGCTTAGCGGTGAGCCCCTCCCATTGAGTAAAGAACGTTTTTTACAAGTTACCAGCTTGTCGGACCGCCTCACTCACTTTCGTCCAAAGGTTTCTTGTTTCTATAACGATACGAGCACGTATCTACAGCTCCAGGTGTCCACACGCAACCACAATTATTTTACCCTCTCTCGGTGGGTTGCAACCAACTTGTTCAGGTGCATGAAGCCACCTACTGTACCGGGGTGTGCAACTATTTTATCCTCCATTGTTGTTCGGATTTCTGCCTCACTCCTAATCACTCCTACTCGAGCAAGCTCCTGATAACGCGGCACGAATATCTGCCAATGTTCAGATTTTCAACTCGCGTGTCAAACGCTCAATTCGCGCCGCAGAATGTCTATTCGCGTCTTTGCATTGACTTAACTTGTATATCACTCGTGCGAATCGCTTCATTCGCGTCCGGTGTGAACGCACCTTTAAACATACTCAGATACTGAGGCCGGCCTGCTCAAGACAGATTTCCAGCTGGGCCGTTTTATTAGAAGCGATTTGTAGACTGTACTCTGACTGATATTCAGTGCCTATCCTCACTCAGTACAGCACTGATCAGTACAGTAAACCTGTCAAATATTTGTGTGGAAAGTTCTTTGCCTTCATGGTGTAGTTTTAGCCAGGAAATTCATTTACCACCTGTTTGGCCCTTCCAGATACAGGCCTATTTAACACACAATCACTTGATTACACACAGCTGATCTCTATTCAAATTATTGTGCAACTTCTAAAAACCACTGGCTGCATCACTGATCACTTCAGTGTGCCCTATTAAAGTAGTTTTTCCGATGATCAGCGTCAGTGGTTACAAAAAACAACCACTTTCTTATATATTTATGGATTCATTCATTCTTGATTTCAGTCGTGGAGATTCTAATGTAAGAAAACTGAGTTCTGAGGACTATTAATGCCATAGTTCCTTATGGTTGGCTTCTTTATGGAGTACTTATACTCAAGTAAAGTACTCTCTGAGGCACTAACAGCAGAAGTGGGACAGTTAACACAAGTCAATGTGTAACACTTTGGTTAATATTATGATTATAATGTCGTGTCCTGTGTTTAGTCTGCGCTGCTTAATTCTGGGTGGAAAAATAAACACATTCCTGATTGTCTTAGCTGGCTGATGAAACAGGGTCTGTACGCAGTGTCTGTGAACCTGATGAGGTCCATATAAAGACAAACTTCAACCCAAAGTGGAATCAAACAACCGTTACTTCAATAACTGATCAGGATCCAGTCATTAATGTTGGCGGTCCAGGGCAGATGGACATTTGGTTAGGTAACATAGGTCCAATATTTGTGCCCTTCCAAGATATGAGGATGATGATCATTTAAGAAAGCAGTCGGCCAGTGGAGAGAACCACTGACAGCGGACCCTTTAGGGGCAAGGCACTAGAAAGAGAGAGAGAACGCTTTGACAAAAGTGCTGAGTCATGAGCATTGCTTGAATACAAAAGCTTTCACTGTTTCCTACATCCATGTGTTGACTCCAAAGGTACATGGGCTCCAGGGGAGATTACAGAGACTACTCTGTAAGAGAGAGGCATTTTTGATTTCCAAACTGGGCACGTTACGCCCAACAGGGTCAAAAGAAGAACTGGATTTGAAGCATTTTTTGAAAAGTACAGCAGATTACATTTTGTTCTCAAAAAAGGGGAATTTCTTGAGAACAATATGAACTTGTTGAGGTAAACTGATGGTCGGCTTAGAAGTTAGTTTGGGTTATCCAAAAACACAGGAAATAAAACAGATCTATACTGTGGTTTGAAAAATATGTTTGAAAAATTAGGTTGAAAAAGTGTAGTGTGCAAAAGTTAATTTGTTATAATAGAGATTCAACCTTATTACCCATTGACAAGTTTCGATAAAATATTGTTAACTCTTGATAATGGCTGTGTAGTTTTCTTTACCTAATATGTATGGTGACTTAAACGTTCTGTATACAAGATTTTGAACAATGCAACCGCAGGGGGGCACAAGCCAGTGTCTTCATGTGCCAGTCCCAAGTCTGGATAAATGCAGAGGGTTGTGTCAGGAAAGGCATCCGACGTAAAACACATGCCAAACTAAAAATGCGAATCATGACAATGACTTCCATCGGTCGGGGCCCGGGTTAACAATGACCGCCACCGGTGCTGTTGACCTACAGGGTACCGGTGGAAATTGGAGTACTGTTGGTCGAAGACAAAGAAGGAGAGGAGGAAGGTGTGTTTGTAGGCAGAGAGAGAAGAGGAAAGCTAAGAATGTAGGACTGACAGTAGGGACTTTGAACGTTGGGACTATGACAGGGAAGGCTAGAGAGTTGATTGACATGATGCAGAGAAGGAAGGTGGACATACTGTGTGTCCAGGAGACCAGGTGGAAAGGTAGCAAGGCTAGAAGCTTAGGAGCAGGGTTCAAGTTGTTCTACCATGGGTCGGATAGGAAGAGAAACGGAGTAGGAGTTATCCTGAAAGAGGAGTTTGTGAGGAATGTTCTTGAGGTGAAAAGAGTGTCAGACAGGTTGATGAGCCTGAAGCTGTAAATTGAAGGGGTGATGTTCAATGTTGTGAGTGGTTATGCCCCACAGGTAGGATGTGAGTTAGAAGAGAAGGAGAAATTCTGGAGTGAGTTAGATGAAGTGATGCAGAGCATCCCCAGAGGCGAGAGAGTGGTGATTGGTGCAGATTTCAACGGGCATGTAGGTGAAGGGAACAGAGGTGATGAGAATGAGATGGGCAGGTTTGGTCTTCATGACAGGAACGCAGAAGGACAGATGGTGGTAGACTTTGCAAAGAGGATGGAAATGGCTGTAGTGAACACTTTCTTCCAGAAGAGGCAGGAACATAGGGTGACATATAAGAGCGGAGGTAGAAGCACTCGGGTGGACTACATCTTGTGTAGACGTTGTAATCTGAAAGAGACCAGTGACTGTAAAGTAGTGGTAGGGGAGAGTGTAGCCAGACAACACAGGATGCTAGTGTGTAAAATGACTCTGGGGGTGAGGAAGATGAAGAGGACAGAGGCAGAGCAGAGGACGAAGTGGTGGAAGTTGAAAAAGGAAGAATGTTGTTTAGTTTTCAGGGAGGAGCTGAGACAGACTCTGGGTGGTCAGGAAGTGCTCCCAGATGACTGGACCACTACAGCTAATGTGATCAGGGAGACAGGTAGGAGGGTACTCGGTGTGTCATCTGGAAAGAGGAAAGTGGACAAGGAGACTTGGTGGTGGAACCAGGAAGTTCAGGAGTGTATACAGAGAAAGAGGTTAGCAAAGAAGAAGTGGGACACTGAGAGGACTGAAGAGAGTAGACAGGAATACAGGGAGATGCAGCGTAAGGTGTGATGGAAGATGGAAGGAGTACTTTGAAGAGTTGATGAATGAGGAAAATGAAAGAGAACAAAGAGTAGAAGAGGTGACTGGTGTGGAGCAGGAAGTAGCAAAGATTAGCAAGAGTGAAGTGAGGAGGACGTTGAAGAGGATGAAGAGTGGAAAGGCAGTTGGTCCTGATGACATACCTGTGGAGGTATGGAAGTGTCTAGGAGAGGTGGCAGTAGAGTTTTTGACTAGTTTGTTTAACAAGATCTTGGAGAGTGAGAGAATGTCCGAGGAATAGAGGAGAAGTGTACTGGTGCCAATTTTTAAGAACAAGGGAGATGTGCAGAGCTGTGGCAACTACAGAGGAATAAAGCTGATGAGTCATACAATGAAGTTGTGGGAAAGAGTAGTGGAAGCTAGGCTAAGGGCAGAGGGGAGCATTTGTGAGCAGCAATATGGTTTCATGCCTAGAAAGAGCACAACAGATGCAGTATTTGCTTTGAGGATGCTGATGGAGAAGTACAGAGAAGGTCATAAGGAGTTGCATTGTGTCTTTGTAGATTTAGAGAAAGCGTATGACAGGGTGCCGAGAGAGGAGCTGTGGTATTGTATGAGGAAGTCTGGAGTGGCAGGGAAGTATGTTAGAGTGGTGCAGGACATGTATGAGAGCTGTAAGACCGTGGTGAGGTGTTACTTAGGGTCAACGGTTCAGAGCAAGAGAATGCAGAGAATGACATCACACTCCCTCGCTGTACGTTGTCACCTCCTCTGTTCTTTATTTTCGTGCCGTGCGTGCATCTGAGTCTCTCCCTGCGAAACTGTAGGCTTTAGGCAGAGCGATATATCCCGGCTGTTTCTAACGCGGTGAATAAAGGATATATTTCAACTAAACCAGAGTTGGTGATTGTTGGAACAGTGACAAGACTAACAAAGACGGTTTTGGAGAATTTGATGTGGATTTCTGTCCAGTTTAAATGTGTTTTCCTATGATTTGCAAGGTAAAATTACTCTTTTTCTCAATGGAGTCTGGTGCGCCGTAGCGCCCATCTGTTTTGATCTGAGATGCTGGTGCTCCAGTGCGACATTTAGTGGCAAAAAATGTCACATACAGCTCATTTAAAAAGCTGACTAATTGATAAGACTATACAGTATATAAGCCACATACGCTTGGTGAATAAAGAGTGGTGTACTGGAGAAGAGTTCTGCGACATGTCTTATTTTAACGGACTGGCATTAAAGCTCCCACTGATTGGCACCTCACTCTGTGTACATTCTCAAAAGTTATAAACTGACTCCGTCAACGGTTTTCACATTCTCCTAACGGTAGTTAGGTTGAAAGAGCTGAAAGAAAAGGGAAGAAGAGGACATTGGGATGACTGCACTGTGTGGATCAGAGCATGGCGGGACACCTAGCACCAAACGTACCTGTCGAGATCTTCCCCAAGGCTGAAGGTCTTAGTAGCTGACAGAAGAATATCTATGATCTTCTCTGCAGATAGAAGAGAGAGAATGAGGCAGAAAGAGAAAACAACAAGTGAGATGAAGATGAAAGTGAAATAATTCTCCCCTCCACATTCCACCCAGCTAGGATGCCCTCATCTCCAGCACAACTAAACCAGCTGTGATAAATGTGGCAGGCCGAGAGCCATCGGCTGGGTGGGCTGGCACTTCTTCATGTTACAATGTTACACAACCACTAAGGTAGGAACCCATAGACATTCCACTATCTTCTTTGACGGCGTGATGTATACAGTGTGAGACGCTGGACAGATGGGAGGGTGTGAAGACATTTTTAAATAACGCATTTTCTGTCTGAAGAGAGCCAACTGAGGGAGAGGTTATGTCGCAGTTTTGGAATACAATCCTTGGTGTTGTCGTCAGGTTTAGCATGGCTCTGACCAAAGTTAAACCATTTAAATTAGGGGTAGAAAGACAATAGTTCCTACATGAAACTGCTCACAACAAATCTGTTGGATTATCTTCAGTAACCGGACCATGATTTCTGGAAAGAGACTTTGCTGCACAATGTACATTTTTGGCGCTTCACAAGCCGAGTGCCATTCAGTCCCATTATATTGAAAAAATGCAGACATCTCTACAGCTGATATCTCCAAAACTTGGCAACTCACACCAAAACTATCTAGATGGAAAAGTATGTATTTTTGATTTTGGGATGAACTGTCCCTTTAACTGGTAACGGTGATTTTACAATTATGTTGGCATCTTTCATGCAAAGTGACCGTTGCTGTGGTGTTTTGCTTGCCAGGAACCATTTGCTATTTATAAGAGCAAATTCGAAAGCTTTTATGAAGTGGCTACAGGCCATACAGGTATAATTTCTGCAATATCAGTCAACAACCATCTAATTTGCCGACTAAGATATAAACCTTTAATGGCAGGTTTCATTAGTTTTAGCTAGTTCATTCTGTGAGCTGGTCGAACTATGAAAAGAAACTCTTGGCTGTTGCTGGTAAATGTGAAGTGTATTTAAGACACTTGCCTGACGAAAAAGACAACACTCTCAATCTTTTTGGCATTCAGATGATAGAGTGGACGGTGTCTTTCTGCCCCAGTGCGAGCATGACTGCAGCCGTATGGGTCACTAATACCCCTTTTCCACCGAGGCGGAACTGGTGCTGGTTCGGAGCCAGAGCCCAGTTTCAAATCAGTTCTAAAAGGTCTAGAAGTAAGAACAGCTTACTGCGGCAGCTGGGGGCGGGGTTACCGTGACCAACAAGACGAACAGTTTTCACTTCTGCTTCTTACACCAACGCTTTATACATTTTTATTTAACTGCAATGTGATGGTTTCTCAGCAGAGTTGATGCTAGGAGGGTAGCAACATGCCGAGGCTAAAGTTGACATGTTGACATAGTTAAAAATAACTGTTCTGTACGTACCGTTACTCTCGCTCGTAATCTCCGTCTGTACAAACTACGGCAAACATCAATAGCAACGCAACGTCCATGATTGTTGACGGTTTTTGTGTTTGGCGCTGCCGCGCTAGCGTTACCGGGAAAGATGTGACGTATACGGTCACGTGAGTCCTGGCTCTGTGCTGCTCTGTAGCCATGGAAACACAAACGGGTTCTTAGAAGGCTCGTCAGTCGAACCGACTCCGAACTGGCTCTAGCACTGGCTCTGATGCAGCACCCGGGTGATTTTGGTGGAAAAGGGGTATAATTCACCCAGGGATGCTTAGTTGAGCACCAGAGTGTGAGAATGTGTGTGTAAAGGCCTCAGTATGCGTGAAACGGATGCCGGATCGTCTAACAGCATCTGAAACCCGACAATTTTTGTAACTCTGTAAATCTGACTATCGCGCCCATTCCACGCATATCCCCATATGCAGGATTCATTCTGCTAAGACTACAAAGACAGACAAAAGACAGAATTCTTGGAGAGAGATCAGAAGCAGAGTGGGGGGCAGCCAGTAGGATTCTATGACAGCAGGCTTTTCACCCAGCCTTCAAACATGGCCATTCAGAACAGGTAAAACCCTTTTGTCTTGTGACAAGTTTTGCAAACTAGTTTGTTTGAAGCATACTTGACCTCGACAGCGCGAGTATTTTTGCAGCTAGTGGCTAAGAAAACCTAGTCTGAACTGGTGAGACACGCAGTGTCACTCTGTATAACGTTCAACTGCAAAGACGGGAATGTGTAATCATACCTTGTGATTTTACGCCAAACGGAGGCGAATAATCACCAATCTTGAAGAATCGTTTGTAATTTGCATCAAGGAACATGGGCGCCAGTTTGGTGAACCTGTTGATATAAAGCAAAACGTGTTACAACATGTAAGAATGAAGAAGTGGTATTCATTAATGCGATCTCTGTCCAAGGCCCGTACGGCCCTGATGTTTGTAGATGCACTGATTAATGGCAGAATGCGTAAGAGGATTTAGAGCATCGTGGTACAGCTAATCCACAGTCTGTCTGAATGTACCTTCACCAACACAAACTCAGAGACAAGTATGAGGGACAGGACAGAGCTGCAAATGTCAGTGAGGCTGGGAGCAGATGTCCACTACTGCCACATGGACTAGCTCACTTATGTACAGATGTTACATTGTTTAAAACAAAAAAGAAAGGCAAATAAGTGATTGCTATGGTTGCTACATGACAATAAAAACCTATTGAGAAATGGACGTGTCTTTATGACATCAGATGAAGTGTACTAGTACTTTCATCATCGTGTCCCAGAGCTCTACCTGGACAGCACATTTTGAAATGGATACATTCACACTGATGTTAAATGATAACGGTTGTAGACCGTGTATAACAAATGATTAAACAGCTAGATTTGGCAGAACAGCTCTCAAAGAATCTGAGCAGCAACAAGGATTCTGCCGGCGCTCTAATCCCCCTCTTAACACGCATTATACATGAACAAACTTTAAATCTTGGCAGAATCAACAATACCAAAGGTTTAAGGAGGTTGGGGTGGTTGAAGAAGCTGCAGCCCTGATGTGCACGTAGCCTGGCAAAAGACAAATGCAATCAAACTGGCCATGATCTGGCCAATGAAGTGCAGTCAGACACTGATATTTGAGTTTGAAAAATCTGATAATTATATATCGGCCAATAGTAATGACTTTTTAACATAGACACATAACATAAACAAACAATCTTGTACTGTACTGCAATTTCTTGTTACTCATTGGCCGATATATGCACCAATACTGGTATATGTGCAGTAAGCTAATATTAGGGCTGCCCGATATGGTTAAAAAAAATCATATTGCGATTATTTTGACAGATATTACGATTGCGATATGAGTCACGATTAGTAGGAGCGATCATTTTTTGCATCACAATTTTAATTTTCACTGAAAAAACTATTAAAATCATGATGATGTGACATTTGTTGGTGTTGATGTTTTCTTACATCTAAAGAACTAGATTTGTAGGCCAGGGCGTCTCTGCAGCGCCACAGCACTTTTTTTTCCAAACGCTGTTTGTCACACATTTTACCATCATCAAAAAAGTGTAGCTTCTGTGATTTGGATATCGCACTTGGCCATATTGCAATTTCAATAATATTTCATGTAATTATGCAGCCCGATATATCGTCCTGGCCAATTTACTGGCCTAGCTCTACAACAAAGACACATATGTGGCTAACTGTATTCAATGACATCTGGGTTTTATCTTTTAGTCACTTAAAATGACAAGTGTAAATGAGGTCACACACACCAAAACAAATTCTTTCTTTTCATGGTCCTTAGCAACACATTCAATCAAAAACATTTAAAAATAACACAAAGTAGTAATGGTAAAAGCAAGCACTGTTTTAGGTGTGAGCCATAGCCTTTGAAAAGTATTCAGTATTAATGTAAATGGTAAATTGACTGTACTTGTATAGCACCTTTCTAGTCGTCCGACTACTCAAAGCGCTTTCACATTTACCCAGACACACACATTACTTGCAATAATCAAGTCTGGGCCAGATGGAAAAGGTCCTCCATGCTTTTAAGTCTGCAGAGGAAAGGAATGACCTGCTCTTCATTAGCTGTCTCAGTTGTGCAAAGCAGGTTTGAATTCTGAATCAAAAATAACACCTAGGTTGAGAGCCTCTTTTCAAACATTATTAAATAAGGAACCTGGACTAGATGAGAGATTTAAAATGCTGCTAGTACTGGGGCCACATGGGGTAATTATAACTACCTCTGATTTGGAGTCATTCAGTTTCAGAAACATCACATTTTTAATCTCAGTGATGCAGGAGATGATGAAGGATGCATCCGTGGTACCAGGCTTTATCGGGACAAACAATTGGGTGTCATCTGCGTAACAACAGTATTCAATGTTATTACGCATGATTTAACCCAGAGTAAGCATGTATATGGTAAATAGGAGGGGACCCAGAATAGACCCTTGGGGGACCCCATAAAATAGAGGAGCACGAGAGGAGGAGGCATCTCCAAGCACTACAGAAAATGACCTGTTCGACAGATAGGAGAATCCAGAGCAACATCACTGATGCCAACATGGTTATTCAGACGGTTGATTAAGATGTTATGGTCCACTGTGTCCAAGGCTGCGCTGAGGTCAAGGAGAATTAAAATGGAGTACAAGCCAGTGTCAGCTGCAAGCAGTAGGTCATGTGTGACCTTGACCACAGCAGTCACAGTGCTGTGGCAAGAGTCAGATTGAAATTTTTCAAAGATTAGATAGTTATTCATAAAAGATCAATCAGTTGAGTGGAAACTACGTTTTCTAAATTCTTTGAAAAAATGGCAGCTTGGAGATGGGTCTAAAATGACTTAAAACAGAGGGATCTACAGAGGGCTTCTTTAAAAGTGGTTAAATAGTGGCATGCTTAAAATTGGAAGGGTAAATGCATGCCAGTAGACAAAGAGCAGTTAGTAATGGATAAAATATCTGGACCAACTGTCTGTGGGAATGCAGTCTGAAGGGCAGGTGGATGATTTTGGGTTGACAGAGAGATTTAATTGAAGTGGGTTAATATTGGAGGTGGGCAGGAGTCAACATCATCAGGATCAGTGGGATTTGGGGTGGCTGTGGCTTGGTGGCAGAGCGGGTCGTCTACCAATCGGAAGGTCGGCGGTTCAATCCCAGCTTCCCCAAGCCATGTGTCGAAGCATCCTTGAGCAAGAAACTGAACCCCAAAATGCTCCCGAAGCTGCGCCTTCGGTGTGTGAATGATTAGTTTAATTTGTACTGATAGTCAGTTAGCTCCTGCCATCAGTGTCTGGGTAAATGTGATATGTAGTGTGAAAGCGCTTTGAGTAGTCGGACGACTAGAAAGGCGCTATACAAGTACAGTCCATTTACATTTAAATCAGTGTTAAAATGCTGCAGAATCTCTACTATTATTATAAAATGAATTTAAAAAATCCTCAGAGCTCTTTGGAGTGGATTCAACTGTCTGGCTGTGGGGGACCAATGGCAATGGGATTTTGACCCAGGTCTGAAAAGTAAGTGTTGCTTGCTTCTTTGACTTTATACTAACAAGTGGAAATCCGTTATTTTTAGAGAAGCAAGGGAGGCACTGCGTGTATCCTTTTACTACTTCCTTCTGCCTTCCTGCATTGTCTCTTTAAGTTCCTTAATTCTTCATTTAACCATGACAGAGAAGAAGGTTTCAGCTTTTTAAATCTGACTAGAGCTACAAAATCTAAACTCGTTCAGCAAGAGCTGTTAAGAACACTGACAAGCTCCTTTACGGAGAGGCCATGTTCACTGGTTTCAAAAGGTGTTTTTGAGGCAGTAAAAACTTGACAAGAAGCAAAGAACAGAGAGTGTGTTTAGGGGGCAAGAGCGAATCAGTGTGGTGGGTTTGGGGCCAGGAGAAAAGAATGGACCCTGGAAGAGCACTGCGTTGTGATCAGAGACGGCAAAATCAGTCAAGGTCACATTGTCACGCAGAAACCATAGGAGAGCACAAAGTCAAGCGTCCATTGTCATAGCTAGGCTGCTTCACAAATTGAGTCAAATTAAAAAAAATTTAAAAGTTTGATCAAATCAGATGTAAACGAGGAGGAAGAAGGGCAACAAACATGGATATTAAAATCACCAAGAATAAGAACTCTGTCATATGTAGCAGAAAGAATGTTAAAAGATCTTAACATTTATGAATAAAACTGGAGGTAAATGTAGGGGGTCGGTAGATTAAAACATAAAATGGGCAGTTTGTTCTTTAAAATAAAAGTAAGGTGGAGATGCAGCCAAACGAGACTGGGGAACAGCTAAAAGCATTTCTGTGCATTACTGCAAGACGCCCCCTCAGCCTGTCAGTCATGGCTGGTGAAAAAATAAATAATCTGGGGGAGATGACTTAATGAGAGGGGCACATTCATCGGGATTAATCCAGGACTCTGTGATGATGAAAAACGGTCATGTAAAATCCTGGCAGATGAAAGACTTATTGGCAAGGGACCATACATTGAGTTGCGAGAATTTAGCTGGTTCAACAGCAGGGATGGAAGAAGTGGTTTTAACCGTGATGAGATTGTTTCTGTGTGGACTGCGAGTAGATTTTGATAACAGGAACGAATTAATTAGTGAATGAAACAGAACCTGCACCAGCAGGACCCGCACTGTCTGAGACAGGGCTGTGAAGTGCAGAGCCAGGATGCTGGCAGGGTCTTGCTAAGGAGACCATCAATTAAGGCTAAAAGCAAGAAAGTTAATACGGTTAAGAATCTGTTTTCTGTTCCTTTACTGTTAGGATGCAGCCCATCATATTTGCCTGCACTGGGCTGGTAGCAGTTGGTTGTGGTGAAGGAGAGAAAGTCACTGGAGCTGACACTGAGTGCAAATAATTGTCAGGCTCCAACTGCAGGAGTGACAGACAGGGACGTTTCCACCTGGGGGGGCCTGACGCTGGTGATGGTGAGCCTGTGGATGAGGTGGAACTGGCGGGTCTGGAGCATTTTCTAATGGCAGACCGCACCCGGTCCACTCCGCAGGCAGGAGGTGGAACAGGGGAGAGAACATTCTCCAAGGGAAGCTCAGCCAGGGGAGAGAAAAAGTTTCTAAGTGGGATGTCAGCACCGCCGATATCGGCCAGCGGAGGTGAAGAGAGAGTCTTTATCAACAGGATTCCACAGCGGAGGAATGGTATATTTTCCAAGTCAGAAGTAGAGGAGAAATTCACCAACAAGGGCTCAAGGCCAGGCCCGCTGCGGAGGTATTAGCTCTGGTAAGTTTCTAGCCAAAATTGCTTCTTCTGGGGATGTTGTCCATGAATTATTTGCTGTGTAGGACCAGGCTAGCTTAGCCACCAGGCTGAAGAAACAAACCTGGCCAAGCTATGTTAGCAATTGTCGCGGTAGACCAGTAGCTATATAGGACAGTCTTGATGAGAAGAGGAGAAGAGCTAGTCAAGAGGCTTCCTCTTGCTTTGTATCTTCTGTAAAAAGGGGAGGGGGGTGTTACCGCTGTGTGATATACCCATATAATCTGCAACAGGGCACCAGAGTATGGATAAACTTTAAACTACTATCCTACATGGATGTATATAGTAGCAGTAATAATAAAATGCAGGCCACTCTATTTGCTGAGAGTTTTCGGCCATCCTCATCACTGCTGTTTATATCCCACCACAAGCTAACGCTAAACTAGCTTTGGAGGAATTGCATAGCTCTATTAGCAAACAGCTAAATACTCACCTAGCGGGGGCTGTGATTTTGGCAGGAGACTTCAATCATGTAGATCTGAGGGCAGTGCTGCCAAAGCTCCATAAAATTGTAAGCTTCCCGACCAGAGATAAAAATCCTGGATCAGGTGTACACAAACTTCCTGGGAGCAAACAAAGCCGCATCATCACCGCACCTAGGATAATCAGACCACATATCTCTGATAATGACTCCATCTTATAAACCTATAGTCTGCAGAACCAGACCAGACACAAGGGCCGTGCAGGTATGGAGTAAGGAGATGGCTAGATTACTGCAGGATTGTTATGAGAATACAGACTGGGAAGTGTTTTCTCAGGGAGCTGACTTGGAGGAGTATACCTCTGCTGTCCTGGACTACATTAACTTCTGCAGCGAGGCCGTGATGACCATCAAATCAATCAAGGTGTTTCCAAACCAGAGACCCTGGTTGGATAGCTCTGTGAAGTCTCTGCTCAGGACAAGAGATGGGCGAACAGATTCAGACAGGATGCTATCTCCATTGCACGGCCTTGTCTCACCTGGAGCATACCATAATCCCCCACAAACTGGTTCACAAACTCATTAGCCTTGGACATTCCACCTCCCTCTGTTCATGGTAATGGATTTCTTCACCATGTGTCTTGGCACATAGAACATTGCACATCACCACAAGCCTGTAAACATGGAGCCTTTTTTTCGGTGGTTGGCTGATTCTCGTCACTAGGACCTGGGTTTTCATCAATATCCATTTTGTTTATTTCCAAACTACCGCGCTTGCTCGACAAGTGAAACACATGACTAAAAGGCACTTTGTCATTGGCTGAGGGTGAAGCCCTGAACTTTGTGAGAGCTGTCCTTTCAAAAAAAAAGGGCCACATTTTTTTTGCTAATTTTAAAAATGTAATCGAGATCGCAGTTTTCTAAGGAAAACGCACCGCACCTTAAAAACCTGAACAGACAGACTGCGGAACAGCTTTTCCCCCAGAGCAATAGCGTCAGCCACCCCCCCACCCATACACAAACACACACACTCGACAACCATAAATAAGGACTAAAAGGTGCAATACAGGCCTGCACTGTATGTTTCTGTTACCTCGATTCATTACTGACATCTGTTACTGCTTAAATGCCTTTCATGTTACTGCTCATGTCTTTTATTTATTGTTTTATATACTGCATTGTCTAGTCTCTTTGTCCTGTCTTGTGTGTATCTTTAAGCTTGTGTCTGCTGCTTTCTCTGAAATACCAAACAGAATTAAGTTGTAGTGACTACTAACAATAACACAGTTAAGTGTATTCTGTTCCATTGTTGCTTCAGAGCATTAAACATGGTATGCTCTATTTAATCCTCACATCTGTCTCTACTTTGGGGGATTAGGCCTTAATGAATGCCGACACAGTTGAGCTTCTTGTTTAAGCACAACTGGATGTATGTATGTACAGTATGTATGTATGTGTGTGTTCATTTTGTAGAGATGACAAAGCAAACAACTTCATAACGAACTAAAAATTTGCCATGATGCCATTGAGTCTCCTCAGACTTCCACTAACAACCCCCGCATCCCATGTGACAAAGACTTTAATTTAAACTCTAACTGATGAAAAATATAGGAGCTAAAGTCTGAAAATGGCCAGAAACTAAGAAGAGGAAAAATAAACTAGTTAAAAAAAACTTGACGCTGTACCAAAGTATTACGGAAGCTAAACGGACTTTCCTGGCATACTGGAGTACGTGCTCTGTCAGCGCACTGATTCCACATGTAAACTGCTGAAGAGTTTTTGACAGGACCAACCACATTCGACAATGTTTTGAAGCACTACAAATAAAAAAAAAAAGTCTCCCTTTGGAAAAAAATACTTAAAAATGAATCTAAAAACGCATCAACTCCTTGTCAAAACCAGTTATTTTGTACTTTGAAAAGTTGTATGGAAAAAAAAACATCTTGGCTTTAAATGCTAACATGGTATATGTCCAATTTTGATAAATGAAGCCTACAAAAGGTAACATGTACATAAACCCAAACAGGAATTTGCTGTGGAGAGAACTGAAACAGTGTGAGGGAAACGTGTTTCTTTAACCGAGTCAACCCCCGCGGCTTTGGCAGCTTGTTTCTTTTCATGTGTAATAAATATCACACAATGAACCGCAACTTTTGGCAATACAAAACACCTGCTAATCAGTGAATGTTGGAAGGTCTACAAAACAACTGAAAGAAAAATGTTCCTGAAAACGCTTAAACATAGTTAAGAAATCCGCTGCTAATGATGCATCCTGCCTTTCTGTCTCCTTACGGTTTTAGTGTCTGATGGTGTGTTGTGATGTATTTATCCTGCTTGACTGTCATGCTGTAATGACTGTAGATTCAGTCCACATAAATCAAATGGTAAATAGCTGCATACAGTATGGCGCTTTCATCTAAAGCGCTTCAGAGTATTGCCTCTCATTCACCCATTCACACTGATGGCAGCGAGCTACCATACAAGGTTCTGGCCTCATTGGGGGCATACTGGCGTTCAGTGTCTTGCCCAAGGACATGCGGACAGGAGCAGCTGGGGATCGAATCGCCAACCCTGTGATCAGTGGACAGCCCGCTCTACCTCCTGAGCCACTGCCGCCAGGAGACCAGAATTTATTTCCCCAAACTCACAAATAAAATGAAATAAATACACCAATACCACAATCTGGCCCTGTGAAAATTCTTATGGTGCAAGGTGTAAGTGACAAAATAATGGAAATATTAAACTTACTTAAAAATCAGCAAAATATATGACTACAATAATAAGGGAAATTGAAAAGACGTATTTTGAAATTTCAAGTTGCATTCAAGTTTTCTGTGAATCTTTTCTGGAATCTGAAACCACTTCGATAATTAAATTGGTAATCTCGTAAATTAGTTAAAAGTCCTATTATAGAGACGGTTCTTTGCTGTTGCTCTCCCTGAAATAACCCCCTGTTCTGCAGTCCTCCGGGGGGGGGGGGGGGGGGGCAAAGAATGCTGAAATGTGGGGACATTAACGTGTGTTGATTGTATTTTACTATTTCATTTACTGTTACAAACATATGTATGTATAGCCTATATACTGGGACATATGTAGGTGTATTGTCATAATAGCAGATGTTGTAACATCTGTATTACCATGTAGGACATTTAATTAACACTGTTACCTACTTAAAATGGGTAATATCCCATTTTATTCATAACTTCCAGCAACTGATGAGACAACGTTTTAAACATGGGAAAATTAAACTTGTGACAAAAACGTTTTGAATTCTTCAAAGAAATTGAAACAAAGAATAATGAGGGGAAAATAGAGCGGGAGGGGATTGAAGTTTCTCTTGGTGGCCACCGAACACAGGAGTAGTGACCTCTATTTGTCCTCAAGATAACGTGCAGCTTAGCTGGCTAAGCTTCGGTGACAGAGCAGCGGGCTGACCGTCTGCTTACAAAGTCATGCTATACATGTCAGCTAACCAGCAAACCTAATCAGAGCCTAAAACCTGCTCGGCTGTGCCCAATCCCAGTTATAAGTCAGCCTTTTGAACATCTTATTGATGTGATTATGTCTCTTTGAGTGTTTCAACTACTATCTCGTAATGTTGTCTTACTCAGTCCATGTTTGTCCCTCGTTTTGTTACTTTGTATGTCTTTTTATGAACATTAATTTTCTGTTTTCTTCTTTTTATTGTTCTGCATGCTTATACATGATCTCAATAACTTTGTAATTTTAAGCTCATATTCTGTTTTTATAGTGACTGTAACATCTGTCCAAATCTGACGCATTGACAGCAGTGTTTATTAATGCACACTGAGCCTGTTAACAAAAAAACATTTATTCAATCTAACTTGTTTGCACAGATTCTAAAGCCACTTCGCATTAAGCATAATCAGGCGCCTGCTCACCATGCACAGTGCCTTGGAGCATCACACTAGATGCTTAAGTCAATGTTGCGTGCATATTGTAGCCAAATGTACCGAGAATGGGAGGCGGGTTTTCAGTGGCTGTTTTTAGCTACCAGGGAGGTTCTCCAAGCCAGCGTGTAGCCCCATGACCTCGTGTTCGGCCATACTGGGCGGCTGTGGCTCGGTGGCAGAGCGGGTCGTCCACCAATCGGAAGGTCGGCCGTTCAGTCCCGGCTTCCCCCAACCATGTGTCGAAGTTTCCTCGAGCAAGATACTGAATCCCAAATTGCTCCCGAAGCTGTGCCTTCGGTGAGTGTGTGTGTGAATGATTAGTTTAGTTTGTCCAGTCAGCTCCTGCCATCAGTGTCTGAATGTGTGTGTCTGAGTAAATGGGATAAAAAAAAAATGTGTAAAAAAATGATGGCTATTCCATTCAAATGAAGCAAATTAACAGATTTGAAATGTTAACTTAAATTGTTTTTGATAGAAAGAGCTTCAGCAACAACAGATTAGATAAATCACTGCTCGAGTACCTGGCCAGTACTCGAAGGGGCCTGGCCTCACCTGCAGAACCTGCTCTCAGCTGCAGCCGAGGGCCCAGCTGAGCAGACACCGCTAAATAAATGGGTCACGGATGCCCTGGGCAGTCTTTTCTCCTGAGGAAAATCCTCCTGTGTTATTTTAACAGGTTACACTTTGGACTCTGAGCACACTTCATTAGCGCTGCTGTCTGCAGGCCCTGGTGGGCTTGAGGGTTGCGTGTCTCCGGTGCTCATAGAGTAAGTGGATAAGTGAACCGGCCTGAGGTTTTCTCACGCACTGGGACAACAGCAGAGCAGAAGAGGACAAAAATAGATCGACACAATACATGGGCCCATTCATACCACTGCATCTACGGACTCATTTTTCACATGGTGCTAAAAACATAAGCAGGTGCAGGGCTTTCACGGTGTTGGGACTTCTTCGGTCTTTAATAATGCAGAGGCAGAAATGGGCTCTTTCCTCTATCATACCACTTTGAGCTCAGAGAGCTTTCTATAAAATAGAACTGGTTGGGAATACTTGATTTAAGCCGGTTATTAGGCATACGGTAGTTGAATTAGGCAACTTTCCCATTAGGCAAGGAAGGTAACTCCACACTGAATGGACACAGAGAGTGTACTCTTTGTATGAGCACATACCATGACATCACAATAGCCGGCTGTGAGTCACTCTGCCAGCCTTCTGACCATTGGCCTGGTTTCAGGTCATCTAGGACTTCAAAGATGCCACTCACAGCTGCAGTGGCTGTTCTATACTTTCTAAAGGGGTTGTCCCGGTCGGGCTTACCACGGGTCCTGTTAAGGACTTTAGTGCAGGGGTGTCAAACATACGGCCCGCGGGCCGGAACCGGCCCCCAAGGTGGTTCGTTCAGTCCCGCAGGATAATTTGAAAGTGGAAAAAATGCATAAAAGACATGGAATTAATATTTTTAATTCGCTGCAATTCATGGATTATCCGCTAAGGGGCGCACTCTTTCCATCAGAGTAGAAGACAAGCCGCATCACTGAGACAGACTGAAAACAGCAGACGGTATCAATGCGCCATCTGCTGCTTGTTACGACGTTGTTAATACCTTGGTCTCTATTTCTCCGCTACACCCTCATTAGCCAAAATGTCGTTATCCAAACGGAGAAAAGTAGATAAGGAGTGTAGAATTTTCAAAGAAAAATGGACCACGTCCTATTTATTTACAGAGATGCACGGAAAACCTTCGTGCTTGGTGTATCACTCTCCTTAGTTTGTAAGGTGTGCAGGGATTACATTTAGATTTTATATGCGTATGTGTAAGTGGTTTAAAAATTCCTTTCTTTAAAAGTCTCATTTAATCTTAAAGTGCATTACTATATTTTTCAGTACCAATTAAAGTTTTGTGCCTTTGTACAATCAGTGGGATCTGTTGCAATGCATATTTGTGAATGATAAAAGTAAATTGCACATTTGTCTAAGGAAATATGAGGTGTTTTATGAAATGTTTTGTAAAAGGATAGTTTATTAAATTTCAATTATTTCCTAATGTTCTTGTGCTTCTTTACACCAAAACAAAGGAAAGACATGATATTTTAATTATTTATAGCAGAGTATGGTATAATTTTAATGGTCCGGCCCACTTGACATCTCCCTAGGCCGTATGTGGCCCACGATGCGAAATGAGTTTGACACCCCTGCTTTAGAGCAACTGATAATTTGTGGTTCCACTGTGCTAATGGTTAGAATATAGAAAGAATTACACATCACAGCTGAATGCTGCAAAATAATAGAGAACCGTGGTCACACATGGGACAGAAAACCATGGAAAGTCTGTTGGTTCAGCAAAAGTACGACTGTTGACAAAGCAGGGTCAATAAAAGGAACGAGAATAAATGAAAGAAACAGCAAGAAAAGGATTAGAACATACAGTCAGTCTGGCTCAATTCACTTTGTTACTGGAACCCAAAAATCCCAATAGTTCCCCTAAATATGGAACTACCTGGATTACAGAGCCACATATAGATTTGTGTTATGCCACGTCCAGTTTCTTGCATTTCTAGCGCCTCCTAGCAGTCGATTTGAATGAAACCCTCAGGGTATTTTTCAGGTACATAGTTGGATATATATTATACGTTTTGTGATGACGGGGCCAACTGTTGTGGACTTTGGTCTGTGTATGTGCTGAGCGTCGCCCCTTTTGAAATGCACTGGTCAATATCGCTTCATATCTTGACTTGGCTCATTTTGCTGTGGAAGCAAATGCACATCATCTCCAGTTATTGGGCCAGGTTTCGTGTTTATAGCTTATCAAGCATCGGGGAAACGAGCCATGGAACTACGTCAAAGGCCATGTAATTAACGAGTGAGGTGATTGTTTAAACTGTCATCTAGTAGCTCCACTGATAATGAGACGCGCCAGGATCTGTCTCAGTCAACTCAGAAGGTGAAGGATTGATCGACCACATAGTTTGTTTGCTTCACAGTAATTCATCGGAGCAGCAGGCCGCAGTGTTGGCAAAAAACGTTACCATCTCTGCTAACCAATGTCCTGGGTCATCAGGGTCACACTGATCACAACATATGCCAATTACGTTAGATGTCTAAAATGCTACAAGTTCACTTCAAATGTGGAGAAACATATGGTAAGTATTCTTACTTTGGATAAATGGCAGTCATCTTGGCAGCTGCAAAACCAGGCTTACAGGCTCCCTCACTGAGATTGCCGTACTTGTACATCAGCTCCAGAGGCCTGTAGACATGGAGGAATGAAGTCGAGCAGTGATTAAATATTCACACACAGATTACTGTATATATATACACACACAGTAATTATTAAATAAATACTTTAAATGATGATTCAACAGTGCTGGCCCATGCACCTTATGCCATCAATGACACTGCGCCTGAAAACAAGCCCTTTGAGTGGGAAGTGAAAAGGCTGGAATGTATACTCACAGACTCCCGTCCAGCCTCAGAAGGAACCCTTGATTGTCATACACTAGAGAAAGAAGGACAAGGTAAATATAATGACAATATATATGATATAGTAAGTATCCTTCCTAGCTGTTAATGATGTCTTTACTTGACACTGTTTAACTTAACACTGCCTTGGGGGCGGCTGTGGCTCGGTGGCAGAGCGGGTCGTCCACCAATGGGAAGGTCGGCGGTTCGATCCCGGCTTCCCCCGGCCATGTGTCAAAGTGTCCTTGAGCAAGATACTGAACCCTGAATTGCTCCCGAAGCTGCGCCTTCGGTGTGTGAATGATTAGTTTAATTTGTACTGATGGGCAGTCGGCTCCTGCCATCAGTGTCTGAATGTGTGTGTCTGGGTAAATGTGATCTGTAGTGTGAAAGCGCTTTGAGTAGTCAGAAAGACTAGAAAGGCGCTATACAAGTACAGGCCGTTAACATATATAACATTTAGAATATCAGTTATTTCTCAGGTTACCTTTGTGATACTGAAGTCATTTAAGTCCAAAAAAGGTCGGAGGTTTCTGTACTGGCACATCTGTTACACACTCCAAAGGTAATTCTGGTCATGTTGGAAGAGTCTACATGCCTATGTTCAGTGCCAGTGCAGGCAGGTAGGGTGCCGTTTATGTAATGTGGTGAAACGTGTGAGGGTGGGGGTTAACTCCAACCGTACATTAAGCATGCACAAAAATAGAGGGAATCATTCATTTACCAACATTGGGATTGAACATTTAAGAACATTTCCATGAACATAATCCAGGGTTTTGCAGAATCGTCCAACATCAACACTGTTTGACCAGTGGGTGGACCTTCAAAGCCTGAAAACACTGTTGCTTAGTGTCTAAGGGTGGCAGGGAAGCCACATTTTGTGCCATCAATGTGAGGAGGAGGAGCATTCTGTGTACTTGACATTGCCACGTAGTTATATTTAAATTTCACTCTATTATAATTCAATTAAGCAGATTTTGACATCTCAACGTATCACAAATTAGTAAATTATAATTACATCTGCCAGCTGACTTGGTCAGGTGATGTTTATGTACTTTAGATTATTTGTCTCGGTCTGTCAGATAAAAAGAGAACTCCCAGTGAAGCAACAGCGAAGTGCAGAATGGTGAGGCGGGAGAATTTTCTGGGACAATTTTAACCTTTCCTGTCACGACAACATCCACCTCAGCGGACAATCTATACCACACTATTTGGAATTCCTCCTCAGCACGTCCTCTTCCACCTCTGGTCACTTCCAGTCTCCACCAGCAAACCTCTCCTGCCCCTACAAGCAACACTAGCTCCCCCTCGTGGTTAAGAAGACCTACTACCACCTTGTTGGCCAGGCCTATATGTAACGCTTCACCATCTCACCAGTTTCTATACATTATAATTAGGGAATATGTCATCGGAGGGGGCTGCACAGCAAATATCGGACCCCCCAGTCAAAACTGCCCAAACAAACGATCGGTCTCTTATCAAACAAGTCCTTTATTTTTAATGACTATTCTACTGGTATGAAGAGGGTGGGTGCAGCAGATGAATTCACAGAGCAACTTTTCGTTGAGACAATGACCCTGATCCCTCAATGTTTTAGACGTTGTGTTGAACCTGAATGACCTGAAACCAACAGTGCTTGGCTGTTGGCACGAGAAGAGGACCTAAGCAGGGCTGGCCCTACCAAGCAGTCAAGGGAGCGACACTGCGGCAAACAAGGCAGAAAGTTAGTCGAGTTCACTGTGGTTCATCTTCAGAACATTGCTACTGAACCTACAAACTATTTCTTTCAGTCGGTCTGTCTTCACACATCTTTATAAAAACGTCTGCCCTTTCAACCAGCTGGCTGGACCAGAAATGTTGGCCAGTTTCAAATTCCAGCAGCATACCATAGGCAAACTGACAACACAGTGTTTCCCATTAACCACCTAGACTGTGGTGGCCTGCCACGGTCCAGTTTGTCCCAGGCCACAGCTTCGTAATGAACTGACAATATGTTACACTTCTCATATGAACATAAAAGCTCGTTAGAGTTGCGTTTTGTGCCGTTGCTTCAGCCAAGCATCTCACTCCGAGTCAGTCAGCCGCTCTCCCCCCTGCTGTACACGCAAATGCTCCCTCACACACACACACACACACACACACAGCTGACGGCAGTGTGAGGTGTCTGCCTTTTCTGAGTAAATGGCACGCGGAATGTGGTGTAGTAGCCCATGTCTGCATACTTTAAGAACTCTCTCACTGAAATTCATGAGACTCAGATTGATGAGTGATTCTGATCTACGTTTTAGTCTTTGTAAGTGGGTATTCATGAATGCCCACACAATAGGGTATTCAAAGCAGATTAAGGATTAACCATAACCACCACGGCAGCACTGTTGGATATAATATCAAAGCCATACAATCTACAGACGTACCGTTACAAGGTTGGTTTGAAAAGATAAATCTACTGCTGAATTGTCTGGCACGCTCTCTTTTCTGGCTGCCAAACGTTTACGGACTCAGGAAAAGCTGTGCGCTAAAGAATATGCAGTGGCTCTACTCAAGCCTGGCCACAGGTCAGCAAAGGCTCATTCTCCAGTCTCAGCTCCACCAACCCTTTTATGATCTTTGTCCCCCTGGCACAAACATCCGATCCAACCATCTCCCAAATTGCAAGCAAATGCTGACGTGCCCGAGGTGAAAAAGGAATTTTCACTTCTTAAATAAGTGTATTTTCAGAGAACCTGAGTTGCGGCTAAAACACTGAACAAAAGGATGTTCACTTACAGGAGGAATAACAAAGATGAACAAAGTCAAAATAAGCTGTCTCAACTTAATCTCGCTGGATTTTAGGGCGTAGGACGGATTCAAATAACTGAGCAGTGTGGAATGTGATGTTTACTCGTCGGTGGCTCTGAGGGGATTAGAACATCTGATATGGACTTTTGGATTTTTTGCTATGCTCCATGTAACCCTAATGTTTTTTAAGTTTTAGCTGCTTGACAACCCGTGACACAGGTTAAATATTCAGTCTGGGAAAGTGTCAACAGCATATCACATACAGCATGCTACGGTACATAACCAAACCGTTCTTGTATGGTTCAGTATGAGTAAGTGTCCAACTGTTTCTTTGGTCTGAATGAGCAGACAACCAATTATGTAACTTGCTCTGCCCTGTTTGTCTCAAAAGAAAGAGTTTGGGATGAAAAGCGGCACTCTGAAATAAAATGTGGGGTCATTGGGGGGGAAGTGCTGTAGCATGAAATAAAAACAGACTTGAATAACTACAAAACTGGAATGAAATGAAGCTAACCTGCAATAACCTGTTGTGAAAATATCAGGATGAATTATTCTTTCATAATGACTTTAATCACATGATCTCAGCACTAGGAGACGAATGGAAAACTAAACCTTTCAAGTCTAAAGAACAGAACCAACCAATCAAAGAAACCGTACTAAAATGTGTAACGGTACCAGTTAGACGAATAATGTGTACAACGTGAGGAACTTGGTTTCAGTGGCTGCAGGGGAAATATCCAGTACTCAAATCAAATCCCAGCATCAATATCGGCACTTCAAAATGGCTGAAATGTTTCTTAATTGGACCCCTCATGAAACATTAAATAATCAAGAAATGAATCACTTCCCTTGAAATCAGCAATGAGCCCAAACGATGGATGCCCAATGCTTTTCCACGTTGAGGCAGTGTAGTTCTCCTCTACACTGCCTCAGCGTGGAAAAGCATTGGGCATGCCATCTGGGCCAACTAAAACTAATGAGACGTCCTGTCTCTGAGTAGATGAACTGGCTCCCCCGTCTGGTAAAAGGTGACATGGATAGCTTATGCAGGTAGAAGGGCCTTTCCCTATACGGACACATCATAAAAGACACACTTTTTCCATTACATTTTTGTAGGTTTTCAAAAACAGGTGTGGCTGTCTAAATGGGCACACAGTCTGAAAATGCAATGTACAAATCAGTAGAAAAGTCATTAGCGGAAGCACAGCTAAAAATGATATAGCATGAGGTTGGTTAGGACTCCACCTTATAAGAAGTTAAAAACATGCGGCTTTTCACATTTAACATCGAGAACATTGCCACACATAGTTGAAGCACTGGTTTAATGTGCATTCCCCCTGGGCTGTGGTGCTGAACATTAAAGGTAGATTCTCACTTTCACTGACTGGAGGACAGTATAACAATAACGATTTGCCTGTGTACATTTTGATCCAAGTCACTTAAAAACAAAAAATGAATAATGCATAACTGAAAACTATAAATGGTAGACCTAAAAATGAGAAGCTCTCTTTTAACATTCAATCTCTTTTTTTAAAATTCATCCTAATTCAATGCTCATCTGCCACGTACAGTGAAACAGTTTTTGGTCCCTGTAATTGTTCATTCTGTCCATACTGGCTGTAAAGAGAGCCCCTTTCATGCAACAGCTTGTTTGCAATCATGTCACTATTATGACATGAAATTCAGATGGCGGACTGGGAATGGAGGACAGCTGCTACATTGGCGGCTGTGGCTGGGTGGCAGAGCGGTCGCTTGCCAATCGGAAGGTCGGCCGTTCGATCCCCCAGCCATGCGCCGAAGCATCGATGAGCAAGATACTGAACCCCAAAATGCTCCCGAAGCTGCGCCTTCGGTTTGTGAATGTTCTCATATGTAAGTGGCTTTGGATAAAAGCGTCTGCTAAATGACTAAAATGTAATGTAAAATGTACATTAAAGGGTTGGACGAACCTGCACGCAGCAGGATGGATGTGGGGCTGCCATCGACGGAATCGGTGACGTCGACATCAAGACTTTTAACCGACGCGTGGGTTTTCATTGTTTTTCTCCAACATCACTAACTGCTGCGTCGTGACGACAGCGCGGCGGTGTGCGTTTGTGCTTTGGAATGTAACCGCTGCGAAACAATCAGAAAATAATGCTGCATTTCTCTGAATCGCTGGCTTTGTCCTAACAGCGCGCTCTGCATTATACAATGACATACAGTTTGTCAAAATAAAAAAACGTGAAATGGTCAGATTGATTTTTTGGAGGAAAAATGAATCGTTTGGATTAAAATGATTAATCAGTAGAGTAGTCAATAGATTAATCAATAGAAAAATAGTCATTAGTCACTAATGGGAAGTGATCCATACATAATGCCCAGTGCGGAGGGGATGACCTCGTCCTCCAGACCTCCTACTACATGGCAAGCCAGATGAACATGCTAATGATAGCCCAGTGTTGGCGGCCGGGTTAGAACCTGCCTCCAGCTGCCTAATAATTAGAGTGACCAAACACTCTTTGGTTGTACAGAGGGGGATGTGACTGTCGTGTGACGATAGACTTGAAAAAACGTCAACCTCTACTTTAAGCAATATAAGAAAGTGTTTTGTTTAGTTTGTGTTACAACGATCAATGACACCCTTTTACAACACACACACACAGGGCTGTATCAGTTACTTTCATTTTTAATTAGTCTATGGATTTTTTTATTTAGGATACATTTTGTTTCTAAAGAAGATGGTGAAAAATGCCCACCAAAACCTCCCAGAACCCAAATCCCAAAGTTATTCAGATGATACATTATATTAAAACAGAGGAAAAGAACCAATACATGTATTTTCCTTGGCACAGATAAATCGATTATTAAAACTACTGTTTGTTAATTTCCAATCGATTGATTAATAGAGGAATCAGCAAATTGTTTCCAATAGTGGAGTGTCTAATTTAATAGGCTAGAATAATTAAACATTCATTGTAGATGTTGTAAAGGTCAACTGTGACGTGTTGATTTTCAAAACATCTGAGAAAACCTGCAGATTTAGGAGGAGGTAACACAGGAAATTATAATCAGTCATCCAGAACAAAGAATAGATGTGCACATGTTTGGTAGGTTTCCTGATTCATGCTAGTGTTGCAATACATTAGGCGCAAAGTAACCAGAACTCACCTAACAGACCTCGTTTTAGTCATCGATATGTTCGATACATTCCTCTTTCCATAAGGGCTGGCGCCTACCCCACAGGCCTAAATACCCGACCAGTCAGGGTTTGCGGTGTGAGTTCATTCCATAAGTCGCCATTGTTTCACTAGCAGTTGTAAAGGTGCTTTCAGACAGTGAGCGGTTGCCATCCAGTGTTTTCAGTGCAAACACAGCGGCAGCTGTGCGTTGCAGTTGGCGGCAGGCTGGGGCTCGCCGTGTGACTATGGCAACCACAGAAATACACCGAGTAAACTACACAGGAGCAGATTTGACTGTATCTGCGATCCCTGAATTACATTCCTCTTCAGCAGCAGCGAGCAGCGAAGGCCTGAGCTAAGGCCAGGGGGGCATGCTGCTCGTTGTGGAGTCAGGTTAGCAGTGACTAGAACCGGAAATGTTCAGGATGAGCTGCAGTTTCTCAGAAAATGAATACTACAGCTTTTCAAGAAGCGAGCAGAGTCTGGTTTACCAGCAGCTGAGTGACGTGACGAGGGTTAAGCCTGAAGTATCTACAACGTCAGCCCTGGCGCTACAGAGGAGTCTCCCCTGTGCTTCCCGATGGGAGTCTGCTATTTTATCAAAAGCCTTTGTTAAAATAATGTCCCTCCATGTCCTAAAACATATTGCTGATGGAATGGAATGAAAGAGTAGCCGTAAGTGTTATTCAGATCTATTTAGAAAATCAATCATTACAATTATTGGTACAAAGAATAAATAAGAGCTCCACTGTGAGATGGGTTATTAATCGTTCCTGGGGGAAATGTAACGATTCATCGTGTTGCTGATTTTGGTGACACCGCCCAGCCCTAGTATGAGTGGGATTTCATTTTGTTCTATACTGCCTTTTTCACTTGTGTTCTATTGTGACCATGTGACTTTCACGTTTGGGTCAGACTCTGACCTCTTTCAGAGGCGTGGCCTGTGGCGGTCACTTGTGTAGAAGGGCGCTAGATTACATTCTGCCCACTTATCAGTCTTATCAGAGGAAGACTCACATGATTTGGGGCCCCAGCCTCGTAAGCGGACCTTCCTTGACGAGTAGTAGAGGAATCCCAGGGCCAGCATGGAGCACAGGCCCAGGAGGATGTTGCGGCTGGGTTTCAGTCTCATCTCCAGCTACCTCACAAGTCCCACACTGGAGCCTGTTTGAGCAGGAAACAAACTGGTTAGCAACGTGTCATCACTTCGCTCAGGCTCCCACAGACTCTGCATCAGTCAGAGGAAGGGTCCTGAGAAAGAGACTTTGTTTGCAGGGATCCATCCCGGGAGGTGGGGTGGAGCCTTTTCCTGAGTCATGTCCACATAATAAGCTACAACTGGAGGTCTTCACAGGTCCCCTCACTTCCCGGTAACCAAGACCTGAATTGGGTAGGCTTGAGCGATGTTGGTTTCCCCCTTTTTGGCCCTGTCCCGTTGCTGAGTTCCGCGGGCTGCTGCCAGTTTGACTCCGTGCACGACGACCTCCCACGTGGTCACGTCTCCTCGCACCCTCCTCTCTACTGCCCCTCCCCCCCCCTCGGCTTGCTGATTGTTGTATGCTTATTGTGTTTAGATTAGGCGATAGTGATTGCTTGCAGAAGTTACTGATTGTTAATCCGTGCCATGGTTGAGTAAACGCTACTGTATATTTTAGGAGCAGTTGCCTGTGCTTACTGTGTGTATCTTTTTTGATAACAGCTGGTTGCGATAGTCCGTGCTCAGGCTTCACCCACTGTCCATTATTAATGTAAAGGTAAGACTTTAATTATCGACATTTTTAGAGTAAGTGGAAGCTTGGCTCACCGCAATTTCCAAGTAGCTTGCCCCACAGTGCTGGTGTCCTTGCCGTAAGCGAATACACAACCACACAGGTGCGTAGCGAGTGTGTTGAGTTGGGTACAAGTGAGAGAGAGCAAGCGGCAGAAAAGTGACGGCGAATGGAGCCGAGGAAAAGGTCAGCAGTAAACTGTCAACCCGGCTGTAAATGTACAGTGTAGTTTACAGTGTTAATAAAGTTAATAAATGCTGCAGCTTCTCAAGACCAAGACAAGCCTTGTCTGTTGTTTCCCAACTCCGCCTTCACAGAGCAGGCCTCCAGACCACGTTGTATATTGGTGGCATATCAGGCGCACCAGCGCATCATTTAAGTGCACCCAATAATACATTTTAAGCATTACCGCTTTAGTCTGCCCCAACACTCACTGGTAATTTCTTACCATGTAAATGACAGTAAACAGGGATAAAAGGTTACTGTTACCTTTATGCAGTGTATTTTTGATAAAGGTTTTTTTAATGGACTTAACTTTGGCTATATCATGAGCAGTGTTACATTTTATTATGAAATATTGTAGTTAAATTATATTATTTGTGACTCCTCACTGCTTCGGTTTGCTGCTGCTGCCTGCTGCTGAAACGCCGCTCCGCCGGTCACCCTCATGTCACGGCGCAGGACTTGCTTTTTGGAGAGACTGCGTTTCAAACGTTCCTGAACGTTGATGCTCTGAAGCACTGTTCCCAGAAGTAATGAGCGGGTTGCAGTTACATCCGCAGGGCCTGCGAATAATCTGCGGATCGGGGGGGGGGCCCATCACAAAAATTAACATTGTGAGTAACAGCCGACGGGTGAAATAAGGGAACGCACATTTGACCCCATCCCCACCTGCTCCCCCAGTCTCTCTTTCCTGTTTGTTAGCAGAGTGGCGTGGCTCCTTTCAGGAACGGGGCAGTGAGGAGCGCCGCCGGCTGCCCTCAGAGCAGACCGGTGTGGTGGCGGGCGGAGCAGAGGGACCGGTTAGCAGTGAAGTTGTCTAGTGGCAGTAAGGGTACGGCGCAGGTTACAGTTTCCTCATGAATAAACGCCGCAGCGCCTCCCGAGTAGCTCCCGTGTCCTGCCCCCCAGCTGCTGGGTAACAGCGAAGGCGTTCGCCCCGAGGTCAGCATCACCTTCAGCCCTGGAGGACAACAATGTTTCCTGTGCTCCCTGACCACGGTCTGAACGCTGCAGCAGGAACGGTTAACACAAGGCTTAAGTTACCTCATTAAGCAGATCATATGACTATAAAGCATGTGTTAAATACTAGTCATAGTGATAAACTGCTCTTACTAGCTCTGTACTCGCAAAGCTTTTATTGCACTTTCAGTAACTGCAGTGGACAGTTCCCCCCCAAATCAAAAGCCCATATTGTTCGTCTTACCTGTAGCGCTAATTTGAGTTGCAGAGTTTGGAGATATCAGCTGTAGAGAGGTCTGCATTATTTTTATATATATAAATTATGGGACTATATGGCTTGTGGAGCTCAAAGTGCCACCAAACCCCATTTGAAAAACTCAACAGCAACGTCTGTTTCCAGAAATCATGACCCGGTTAGTGAAAATAATCCACAGAATAGTTGGGAGCAGTTTCATGCAGGAACTACTTTCTTTCTACATTTCTTCCCTGAAACTTCGCACAACAATGTATTACATTTGTTGGTAAGACACTGGTTTTGAGATTGATAGTTTAATCACATCTCACAGCTAATCTCTGCCAACCAGCCCAACCCCAGAACCCTGTTCAATATAATACCATCAATCAGCACTCCTCCCCCTACTGCAGACATTTACTCTCTCCAGCCGACCGCGATAGAATTCTTACGTTTTTCGTAGAAAGTATTGATCTTATTAGGGCAAATATCCCTCCTCCCACCTCTGCAGTCGACCTCCGTGGCCCTCCTTGGACTGCTTTAGACTGATATCACTGCAGGATCTTAAGAAAACCGTTTCACTTATGAGACCTTCATTGATTTCTTTTGACATTATTAGAGTTGTTACCACAACATATTCTGGCATCGGTATCTGCGACTACTTCAACCAATGTACCGATCCGACACCATTTTCTTTAACAAGACTTAGGGTGCTTTCGCACCTGCCTCATTTAGTTCGGTTGAATCGTACTAGAGTTTGTTTGCCCCGTTGGTGCGGTTCGTTTGCTCAGGTGTGAAAGCAGCAATCGAACTCGGGTGCGCACCAACAGCGGACCAAGCAAGCGTACCGAGACCTGCTTGAAGAGGCGGTCTCGATACGCTTTCAAACGAAATCTGGAGCGGTTAATTTGTGGTGAGAATGTGATCCGACCTCGAACCGACCCAACTGCAAAAAATACTGATAATTTTTGGACTAAACCAGCTGCCGTAGTCATATTTTGGGAAGATGACCGAGTTAAGAAGAATTAATGCGCGCCTCCGCTTGGAGTGACGAGCGATGCGCCCGCGCTCGCCGTTTGCATCAGAACGTTGTTTTCGAGCCGCAGCCGCGCTTCATTACAGAAATGTGTTGTCTGCACATTGTGGTGGATACAACCACTGTAACACATTCTGAACAGGGACAAAAACCAGCCCGCGCAGCCGTCTCTCCATAGTTGCGTTGTCGCCGTGTTGTTTGCTGGCTTTTCCTCTGCTGTTGGAATTTTCCTGCACGTAAATTCTGACCAATCGAAAAGCAGTTTAGGAAATACCCCACGGCCAATGAGCGATGTGGATGCTGTCATGTGACTGCATTTGGGTTCGTTTCAACTGGTTCGGACCAAAGCAATAAATATGGCGTGAAAAGAAACCAAAGAAGCAGAAGAATGCTACAATGTATAATTGTTTGCCCTCGGTTTGGACCGAATGAACCGAACTAGAGGTGTGAAAGCACTCCTTAGTTATTGTGCCTGCTAGCTTTGCCTAACGCTGCCAATCATAAATGAGCTCTTCTTCGCTGCTCGGAATGCAAACACAGGAGCTGTGTTGCCACAAGCAACCACTGTTTAGAGCAGCGAAGAAGAAATGAAAACGCGCTAGCCAGTCCCTCCAGAAAAACACAGATGTATTTTGTGATTGTTGTGGGCAAAAATCCTTGATTTTGCGGCACGTTTTCTTAAACAATGCGTTGGAATATGCAGGATACTTATGCAATTTTATGCAATGAAATTGCGGGAACTTACAAAAACTGCAGTTTGAAAGAGAAAAAAAGGCGATTCCCCCAACACCCTGTTCTCACTAGGCTACTACCTTAATGTAAAGAGTATCTCTGTTTCAATCTGTTTTCATCATTTTAAAAGCTTCAATCTTGTAAACTACTGACCTCGATTCCTTCAGCCGCTGTTTTGGAAGTTGAGGCCGGTGTAGGTGAGCTGCTTCACTTGTGTGACGTACACGCAACATTTTTCAACTTTCTGCTAAGATATATGTGAATTCTTTCAACGAAAATGCAGGGATTATGAAATCCTGCTAGCCCCGCATATTTTGCTTGCGGAAATCGGCAATGTATGCAGCGAAAGTGCGGCGTATTTGAAAAAAATGCGACCCTCGCATAAATATGCAGACTTTGGCTGATTATGCATTAAATCAGGCGATAGCATAATCGCGCTTTTCTGGAGGGACTGGCAAGCAGTATGTCTGCTGTTTGGCAGTATTTCAGACTGGACCAAGCGGCCAGTAAAACGGCGACAGGTCTCATGTGCCACTATTAGAAACTTTCACACGAGTAACTAAATAAACCATTTGAAGACGCGTCACCCCGAAGAACACACTGGTTGCTCTACGATGGCTAGGGCAGAGAAGGACGAGTCGTGCCACAGTCAATCTTTGGACAGATACAGATACACACCCAGGTATAGGATCAGTACTCGGTATCGGCCGATACCCTGAGGCCAGGTATCGGAACATCTCTAAATATTATTCCCACAAAAGTCCTTAAAGAAGCAATAGACTCAATTGGTCCTGCTCTGCTGACCCTCATCCATAGCTCTCTGACCTCTGAAGCTGTACCACAGGCCTGGAATCAAGTCATTTTCAGGCCAAGGCCACTTTGGCCTTTGATAAATACAAATTTGCTGAGGCATCGCATTTAAAATGTGGGGCACCGAGGCCAAAACCACTGGTGCAATAACAATAAGTGATAATCACATCGTATGAGGACAAAACAGGACACAATCGATGTTTGACATTGCCACAAAATGCTGTCTGATTGATTTTTTAAATGTGATCAATTCATTATTATTAGGCCCCAAGCAGCCACCGCTATTGTAAGAACTATTATTAGTATTATTGTTATTTTTTCGCATTCAAGTGCATTTTTGAGGGGCAAGGGATACTCGAAAACCCACGACACACAAACAGCAATCTGATAGGGTGTGGTAAAATGGCTCGATAGCGCCCCCTAACAGTTTTCAAAGTCAAAGCCCCCACCTTTATCGTTGACCTAGATGTACGAAATCTAGGAGACACATGTGTCATGTCCAGGCATACCCTAAACCTAAGGCGAAGTCAGACATTTTGAATTTACTGCACAATTTTGGGGCATTTTTTTCCATTTACAGGCTCCGTACTTTAACGAACTCCTCCTACAGAATTAATCAGATGGTCTTTTGTGTTAAGACTCATTCTTGGAAATTTGAACCAAAAAAGCTCAGCAGCTCAAAGTCCACGTATGGAGCTTTCAAACGCGCCTCAGTCTTCCTCTTCAGCTGAGGACAACGGGAGCGACCTCCATCTGCTGAAGAACACCGTGAGATGCAGCTGAAAGCTGGGGCAATCTGGTAGGTGGCCCTCGGGTTAGGAATGTTTTTTGTCTGGTTAGCAGAGGGCCCATTTAGAAAGTATCAGTTTAGCAACTCCTCAACCAAGCGACACTGACATCAAGAAAAGGACAACTTCTGTACCCTACCAAAATGCATGACGAACCAAGTGTATAATCAGAGAGAAAAAGGCATGTGGGGTGGTTAATTCATCGACGTGGATTTGCCAGTAGGCAATTTCAAATTCAGGACATCCATTCTGTAACACAGAGCAAAGGATGCCTGACAGTTCAGAGCTGGCTGGAGAGGTCGGGACAGGTTCATGTCTGAGCCTTGACCCAGGAACAACACTGGACCTATCCATACTGAGCAGCTGCCTGGATCCGTTCATGTTCGCTTCGAGGCCAGTCTGGTCCCATGTGAGGAGCTGGTGCTGCAGTGGCCATGGTAGTTTAGCGTGTATAATACAGGCACAAGTCAGTAACTTAGGGGGGATGGCTTAACCCCTTGGGTTAGTTAAGTTTATTTAATTTACTCTGAGCTTTAAGTGGTGTAACGTTAGTAAGTTCCTGGGTTTCTGTGCTGAACATTTGTTTAGAGAAGCCGTGAAAATTTAGGAGGGTGATGTTATTGCAGCTAACGTTAGCAGTTAACGTTAGCTCATTAACGATGTTCGGCAGACGCCACGGCAGCGATAGCATTTGGGCTACAGTTGCAACCTTAACAACCCTCGCTTGCCCCCCCCCCCCAGGCTGGTGCTGGCTGACGGAAAACGAGCTGCCCGTCGGCAAATGGCTTGGATGTGACAACATACATACAGACATGCGTGTATGTAATATAAGAAGTAGCTAATACGCATGACTAACGTTAGCTGGCGAAGAAAGCCATTAACAGACTCTTACCCGGGCTAATAACGTTCATTTTCCAGTTGACCTCAAACCCGTCGGTTCTCCCTGCCGCCGCCTTGGCCACCGAGCTGCTGATATCGCATTACATCGGTTAACGTTGGCGTTGTGTGAAGATGTCCCAGTAGTCATAACTAGCCCTGCGGCTCTAACGTTCCCAGCTCATTTCGCTGCGGCCGGGCCGGACCAGCCTCCACCGCTGCCAACAACACGGTCCAGCTAGCCCCCACGTTGTTGGGCGGTACGCGCATATACCATGTATTACGGTAGGAGTGCGTGACCCCTGATTTCAAAATAAAAGCAACCTTCTCCTGAACGTGATGTCACATTCATTCAGTCAGTCAGTCAGTCAATAATGAATGAATGAATCCAGAAATAACTAAATGACAAAATAATGAATATTAAATCATAAATAAAAAGAATATGAATAAAAAGTCATATCTACCGCCTGCAAACTGTATTTCAGACTAAATTAAGGCTTTGAAAATGAAGGCTTTGTCGTTACAATTGTGTGAGTGATTAGTCCAACTTAATATAATAAACTTAATTAATAATAATAATCTGACCATAAAGCAAGGAATCCCTCTATGGATTATATCGACCACTGTTCATCACGATGGACTTCACAACTGGCGGGTGGCGGAATGGGCAGTGTTAAATTTAGTGCAATTTCGCCAGATGGTGGCGCTATAACAACAGAATTTTCGTTTTGGACCCCCCCCCCGGATTCTGTTGGTCCAGAAAATCTACCCATATAAGCCACGCCCATTGGATTTTAGCTAATTTTTTTCGAATTTTGTTTTTTCCGCTGCTCCTCCTACAAAGTTTGAGCAATTGTCACCAAATTTGGTACAGAACATCTGTGGACCAAGCTGGGAAAAGTTACTGGATTTTTTGACATTCCATTTAGATATTTCCCGGGGCCCAACAGACTGTCATTGAGAAACTTCCTGTTTCCACAGAGTCATTCCACTTCAGACTGATAGCACACAAAAATTAAAGCCCACCGGTCACATTTACAGACACGTCTGGCTTCTCGAGGCGGCCTTACCCTCACACTCCGGTCCCCAGAGCAATCACGGCTACATACTACCTAAAAGAGGACATACAATGGACAACCTGAACAATAGGCTACTGATGGAGTGGTCCCAAATTTGTTTTTGTTCTCCTTTTACGACAGACAGACAGACAATACCGGGGCTCATCATGGCCTTTTTGTTTTATCCTTGAAACACACTGCAGTGCAAACGCTGCTGTGTAACAGTAATTCCTAAGCTATGCGACCATGAGGTGAGATACATTGCAATTTTTGCTAAAACAGCATCGGGACCAGGGATGTGACGGACCGGGACAGTATTTGATAATCACCTCCCCCCAGCCCTTCTGCACAGACATGATCCAAAATAGAGGGTGAACAATATTTTGGGATACTAACTGATCATTTTGCGATACTAAGACATTATACTACTTGAGTTAGGGTACAACAGTATTTACAGAAAACATGACTTGAGTAGCGAGTAGTAAATTAAGAAATAAAATATATAAATAAAAAATACAGGCACACTCCCCAAGGCATTTAAGTGATGTGTATATCTTTGGAATTATTTAACCACAGTTTCCCCTCAGGTAAAGAAGTGAACGTACAACTGGAGATTTATTTGTGGTATAAAGGACTAGGCACCATCTCCTGATTAGATATCCTGCCACATACAGTATACAGCAGGACAATACTCCCAGTCTGTATCTCTAAAGTGTGATCACAAAATATTACATTAATATTATACTCTATTAAGTACCCCAGTAAGTAAAGATTTGAAAAACATAAAAGATGATACACTCAATAAGTTAAATGTCACTTTTTATATTTTTCACATGTTTTTGAAATGAAAACACAGCTTCTTTTCCTTTTCGGCTGCTCCCTTTCAGGGGTCGCCACAGCGAATCATGCGCCTCCATCTAACCCTGTCCTCTGCGTCCTCTTCACTCACACCAATTAACTTCATGTCCTCTCTCACCACATCCATAAATCTCCTCTTTGGTCTTTCTTTTAGACCTCCTGCCTGGCAGCTCCAACCTCAGCAACCTTCTACCAATATATTCACAGTCTCTCCTCTGAACATGTCCAAACCACCTCAATCTGGCCTCTCTGGCTTTATCTCCAAAACATCTAACATGAGCTGTCCCTCTGATGTACTCGTTCCTGATCCTGTCCATCCTCGTCACTCCCAAAGAGAACCTCAACATCTTAAGCTCTGCCACCTCCAGCTCTGCCTCTTGTCTTTTCTTCAGTGCCACTGTCTCTAAGCTGTACAACATCGCTGATCTCACCACCATCTTGAACACCTTTCCTTTCATTCTTGCTGATACTCTTTTATCACACAACACACCTGACACTTTTCTCCACCCGTTCCAACCTGCTTGCACTCGCCTCTTCACCTCTTTTCCACAGTCTCCATTGTTCTGAACCGTTGACCCTAAGTACTTAAAGTCCTGCACCTTCTTCACCTCTGCTCCCTGTAACCTCACCGTTGCACCTGGGTCCCT
>CM022489.1:30733188-30759797 GCA_011952105.1 Coreoperca whiteheadi
GATCTGCTTCTTCTGTCCACCTCTCTGTCCCTCCCGCCCGCCTGGTCACCATGGGGAGCAGGGCTTTCAGCCGCTCTGCCCCTCGACTCTGGAACTCCCTCCCAGCAGACCTTAGGAAGCTGGACTCTCTCATACTCTTCAAATCAAGACTAAGAATCCCCTATTCAGGATTGCATACCCTACATAACCATCTAAATGTATCTGTTTCTTATTTCCTAATGTTTTTATTGATGTTTTATTGTGGTACGGTGTCCTCGAGTGCCCAGAGAGGCGTCTTTAAATAAAGTGTATTATTATTATTATTATTATATGTATCAGACCGTGTCTGTGGATGCTGAACTGGTTCTGGTTCTGGTGCCCATTCCAGCACCGCTCCCAACCAGCATTGCCCGCTAAGCCACCCCCCGCCCCGGCCTGAACACTCCCCCAGTGTTCGGAGCTCCCAGTCCAGGCCGAGTCAGCTAATAGGACCGCTAGCCGCATGGCTGACTTAGCTAGCTAGCTAACGGCAGGTACACAGCCGTTAGTGGTTACTTTAGCAACAACTGAAGCTACCTGCCCACCAGGAAACTCCGTAAATCCCCAAGAGCTGAGGCAGAGCAGCCGGAGGAAATCAATGGGAAAACCAGTATATATTTTGTCCATAAAATATGTTCCAGTTTCACCATCAGTGAATAAAGTTGTGTTTTTGTACAGTAAGCAGTGAGGCCGAGCCACATTCTCGTCTTTTCCATTTTCCGCCACAAGTGGACTGTGCACAGGCGCAAAAACGACACGATGAGAGACCAACCTCCACTGCTGAGATCACGTGATTTCCTGTCATCCATGAAGGGGTCTCTAGCGGATGTGCCTCTGGCAAAATTACTTAAAAAATCATTTACGTTAGCCAGATACAGTGACCTATTTGTAGAACATCCTTAAGAATTGCACTAACATTAATGACATTAATTTTTGTTACATTTTGTCTCATTATACCTACCTATGATACTGTTAAACCATGCCTATTGCTGTTTGTACTGTACATTTACTGGCACTATTGCGGCCAACAGTCATCAGACCAGAGTCGCCAGGTCCTGCAAAAATTTCAACCTGCAAAATCTGCCCCAATTGTACTAAAAGTAACATTATGTAAAGCTTCTCCAATTTTTTTGTTATAATATCAAAATGTATTGATTACTTTGAAAAGGTTTAGAATGTCGTTAGTTAAAAGGAAAGTCCTCAAACAAAGGCCGCTTGACTATTGCATCTCCCAGTTGCACTTCAATTTATATAATAGCTTCATGCACCGTTGTAAAAGATTCCTCAGCAAAGTAATTTGTAAAGTTATGAAGGCAAATAGAACTCCAATACAAAGCTATTTATTACAATTTTCCACAACTGCTATACACATTTCATGAAACTACACCACATTTTCACAAAACTTTAAACACTGTAATGACCGCTGGAGGTCATTCATTCGTAGTTAGGTCTTTCATGTGACTGGGTTTGAGACTGTTGGTCCAGGAATCTGTTTCACCCGTTAGGTTTCTCTTGTCAGATTTCACTCATCCCAGAAGCTCAGTGACATAGTTCAGAGACCATCAAGCTAGAGGCTAACATGGGAAAGCAGCCAAGTCTAAAGTTTTGAGCCATTATTGAGTGAATTTGGCTATGTGTACAAGGCATGGAAAACCTTTTAAGCATGTAAAGTGTCACTACCGTCTTGAGAACAAAGAAAAGAATCTAGAGAGGACTTTATTGACAAATCGTTAGATTTGAAAAAAAGGTTTATAGAACGTGGTTATTCGAATGACAGTGTGGAGGAATCATTTGGCCTTACAGAAATCAAGAAATTGGCTGTTACAAAAGAAACCCCCACAGAAAAAGAAATATCCTATCATGTTAGGTACAACCTATACCTTTAACTGTCAAAGACTCTGTTCCATTATTAAAAAACATTGACACATATTATCATCAGACCCAGAAATATCCATGGGTTTTCCTGCACATAAAGAACAACATCCCAGCCAGCCTGGACCCTCACCAGTTTGATTTGAGAACCAACAGATCCACAGAGGATGCCTCCTCCATTCTAGTGTTCGACACCGGAGCCCCCCAGGGCTGTGTGCTCGGCCCCATCCTGTTCACACTATACACCCATGACTGCAGCCCCCGACATGGAGGCAACTCTGTTGTGAAGTTTGCGGATGACACCACCATCATCGGCCAGATTATAAACAACGATGAGACTTCACACAACTGCTCAACATCAGCAAGACCAAGGAGCGGATCGTTGATTTTAGGAAAAAAAGGAGGGGCACTCCACCATGTAAAATAGTTCGCATTTATATTTCTACTTCTATTTCTAGGACTTTTTATTTACTCATGGATATACTGTATATCATTGATTTTTTAGTAGCATAAAGGGAACTTCAAAACAAAATCTCATTATAGAACCCTGTGTTGTAAAATGATCAATAAATCTGTCATGTATCGAGTAAACTGACATATTGTTCACTTGTCGCCGTATATAATTGAGAGACACCCCCACAGGAGAATAATTGTCCCACACCTGTGTACACAGAGTCAGTGGAGCATTACCTATTTAAGATCAATGTTTGAAGAATTGTTGAACTCTTGGCGAAGGTCCAGAAGGACCGAAACGTTAGTATGATTAATAAGTATTGATGCCGAGGAAGGGCAGAGTGTGGGATTTCTTTGGGTTTTTTTGTCTCAAGACATAAGAACATGTAAAGAAACTAGAGCTACATTTTAATTCTACTTTCATTTTATACATGGCACTGTGGTGATTAACCGCATTGTACGGATCATTGTGATGACAAATACAATCCCGCATTGTTGGCAACCCAGAAATTGCTCTTATTAATGGCTTAGTGACTCATTAGGCTTGTTACTAATTATAACTTCTAAACCCTGAAAGGGTACCTTGTGAGAGAAGCTGGTGCCAAGAAATATAAATACGAAGTGAGCAAATGTGGAATGAAGCGCTGAAGCAAATTTCTTTACTGAAACAAACAAATTCATTTTACAAAATGCTTCAATGGTAATCTGGAAGTTCAGTTACTTCGAGAGACAACCAGAGTGGACAGCTCGTCTTCTGGGTCAACAGGTAACATCTTAAAATAGACCACATGACATTTACACGTAGAACATGTTTTACAAAACAACGCAGTAAAATAGAATAGAAAACCCCCCTCCCCATGTACAACTCTGTTCATACTTTATGAATAAAATAAATTCACTCTCCACTGGACTGATGAAAGCAGGGCCTTTGAATTAGCAACGACTAGCGCTAGAAAACTAGCGTTCCTGTCTGCAGTCTCACACCACACCAAGAACGTGTTCACAGGCAGATGATGACCTCTAAGGTCACCACGTCCCAGTAGCAAGTGCAATGTGATCAATGAGCTTGGCCAAAAGGGAACGGCGCACAATCCTTTACACACTTTATAAATGTACAATTAACATTCTAAAAACTGATTTTCAACAAATTAGCAATGTCAGCACACAGCTATTCGAATGTCCTCGCAAACTGGACTTCGATATATGTGCAACGCACAACTTTCAGTAGAAGAGGGAGGAAAAAATTGGGTAGACAAAGCGCATTAAAAATCTGAATGGGTTCTTCAAAATTCATCTATGTACTGTAGAAAAAAATAGAACATACCAACGTCAGCTTCAACCTCTGCAGTGTGTTACTGCGGATTAATGTCCGTAATGCAGTGGTTACTTTCTCAAAGCACCGTAATACATAGGCTGGTAAAAACAAGTCAACATGTAAAAGCTATACGCATTGGACTACATTAAATGTAAAGAAATGCAGTTAATAATCAGTGGTTTTAATGACTTTGCTCCCTTTTAAAGAAATACTTCACCCGCATATTCTATTTGTATCGATTTGTTACAACCATGTAGTCTGGAATGCTCTGGGAAAACATTTCTCCTGGCAAGAGTTTCTTGACATACCGAAGTTGTCGGCAGATGGTCAAAAAGAAAAATATCTTGGGAACCTACTTGGTACAAACGTCTAACGCTTTTCAATTGGCGCATCAAACATCAATTCGTTTTAACCCTGCGAATACGTCAAAGTCTGCTCAACACACGTCGTGGTCACACTTTTTAAAAATATCACATTTATGTGTTACAGAATAATCTCAACTCAAAGGCCACTTACTAGCTTCTTCAGAGCGCCAAACTGCAGTTGAAAACCCCAATAAAAGCTAGTAAGTGGACCTTTGAATTTAGATTATCCTGTCACACTACTGAGGTCCCGAATGAATGCCATGCTTTGCTTAAAAAAACCCCTCAGATATGCAGACTGTAACCAAACCGTGTCTGTTGCACCGAATAGTGAAAGTACCAACAAGCTGTCAGTGACTATCTGGTCAGATCTGTAACCTTGTTTACTTACACTTTAAATAGGTAGTTCCTGATTACAACCAAACTTTTTGCCAATTCTTGTTTGTCATTTAGGCAAAGGTTCTTGTACCACTACTTGTGTTCAGACACCACTGAACATTCAAGAATTTCTTTTTCGTTTCAGCCAAAAAAAGGTGCACAAATCTGCAAAAGTCTTGAAAATTACTAAGGTATCGAAAAAAGTAGCGGTTTGGTATGGGTACAGGAACTCAAAAAACAATCCACCTGTAACTTCATTGTTGCAAGAAAAGGTTTTTTCCCCATGAAGATGGAACGAAGATTCTGTGCATCACTCCAGGCTATCAGAGGCAAGTAGCTAACGGATACAAACTTTCTGGGTCAAGTATTCCTTTCATTAAAAGGACAATAGCAGTGCAATTATGATTTCTGATTTAATGAGATACAAGTAAATGGAGCTCATGACTGAAGAGGTCATTGATGGGCCAAGCCTAAAGCTCTGCTACCGAACCCCTCCGCACCTTTCGGGTTGGATACGGGACCTTTTTCATTGGGTTGAGATAGGGCTTGTGTTCATTTGGTTATTTTCAAATGTAATGTATTTAGAAATGCCTTTCTCGGACTGCTGCAAATGACCTACATCCGTGTGTTGCAAGTAGATACAGTATTGCAATGCCCAGCGGGAAGTGCAAAAGACACAGGGTGTAGCCAGCTTAGCCTGGCGAGCTAACAGTAATCAATGAAATCAAGCATAAAACCTAGCTCCGGGTCTCGGATCAGGTTTGGATCTCAAGGCCTAATTACCAACTGGGCAAAGTGGGCAAAAGCCCTGACGCAAACTAGCATGGCATTACCTCTAGTCTAGCCTTCTCAGAGTACGGAGCCTGGCAGGTGTCAGGGCCAACGGGTTTTAAGCTGAAACGATAAGTCGATTCGTCCGTAGTCAGCCGAAAGAGTACGCCTCAACATCGATCGCTTTAGTTATTCTTCAAACAAAAACGGCGAACATTTGCTGGTTCCGGCTGCTCCAATGCACTTCTTTTCTCTGCTTTACATTCATTCCATCCATCCATAAAAACGGAATAATGACGGCGGTCAAAAAGTCAATTTCAGCTCAGGGAAATTGTGATGAGCATTGTCCACCCATTCCTGACATTGTATAGGCCCAACAACTGGTCGATGGCTTGAGAAAGTAACGGAGAATGAAAAGCATTGATAGTTGCAGCCCTAAACATTTCTGATCGTTCCCGCATTCAATGAGTCATTTGGGCACACAAATAGTTTGTAAACTTAAAGAGTGTGGAGGGGACCGGGACGAAGTGAGTGGCCGCAATAAGGCTGCTCATTTGAGAGAATGAATTAGCCATTTGAGGGCACCAATGCTTGAAAACGTTTTCCTTTTACCTGGCAGGTTCCGCATCATAGGCACTGACGGCAGCAGGAAAGAAAGAAAATGACGCTGATATAACGCTTTACACTTAGCTAACAACTCAAGTGGCAGAGGTCAGTGAAAAGTTTAGTAAAGAGATACTCATTTAACACTACAGTTAAGTTTAACTCCAGCCTTGTGCTTTACTGTCAAAATGCTACTTTATTGAACAAATGCCATTCATAGATCGGGCTGGACGCCAGCCTACTGCACTGTGTGGACGCCTGTGGAAAAACTCAAATGGAAAAAAAATACTGCCGTTTCCTGGATCGCAGTCAAACAAAGACGAATGAATAAGAGGTTTAAGAAAAATAAGAGAACAGTCCAAAGTGAGTCCTGAAGGAAATCATCTGGAGCTACACTCTCTCAGTGGCTAGCTGCTGAGTTAAGGTACAGTGAGCACAGTTCAGTCTGTCAGTGCTGGTGGTTTGTGGGTGAGCGGGAGGGGAGGGGCGGTTACTCCATGATGGCTCTGTAAATCACAGGCTCTATGTAGTCCCCCCTGTAACGCGAGTTGATCACCCTCTGTCTCTTTGACTCCTTGATGATCTCCTTCTCTTCGAAGATCCCGTCAAATCTCATGTCCGACGCTTTGGACTGCAGAGGCAAACACAGACACGTTGGCTTTACAAACCCGAGGCCCCAGCTCATTCTTTGAACTCACAGGATTAGAGCAGCATTAGGGGGAATGAAGAGTCCGAGAGCGGGCGGGTTGGGCTGCACTTACCAGTCTGGACTTGACTCTCTTGGGGAGTTCCTCATCCAGAGCGTACACGTCATCTCTCTTGGCCGTTAGCTGCGAGCCATCCTCGAATTCCACCTACGTTCCAGATATGTAGCAAACAACGCAGTCAGGCAAGACACGGAGAGCTAATCGGTGCGGTTTGGAACTTGCGGTCGTTACCAGTTTATACTTTTTAAAGACACAAAGATTACTAATAAGTGCTTCATAATACGAAAAAAAAAACAAGGACGGATAAGAAAAGAAGACAGCAGCCAATGAACAATAGTAAAAGGAAACATGTGAGGTGTCGGCAGTGATTCTGCTCGGACAGGACAGTCCACAGATCGGAGGTTTGACGGCAAAGGTTGTGTTCCCAAAACATCCTAAGGCTGAAAACGTGCCGAGTAAGGAGAAACGCCTAAAAATGAGGTGTCCTGCCTTTGGGACGTTAGAGGCAGTCCAGAAGACTCCTGAGTCGCCAAGACCTGCTCGCAGTCAGTCAGTGCTGCAGGTAAATCCCCTCTGTTTTAGAAAGCAACGGGCAAGTTAATTAGGACCCAATCCAATCAACTGTGCAACTCTTTACTATAGTCACCCTGGAAACATGCACCTCGCAGCGCTGAAGAGCTGGACATATCTCGGCAGCCTGTGAGAATTATCCCTCAAACCACATCCCCTCTTTGTTTGACATTTGTACTTTAATTGATCACTAGCTGCGATAAATCAATAAAGCTGATTTCACGGCCCCTGCTGGATCACCCAGTTCAATTGGTGCTAAATGCAGAGTTAAATGAAAGAATACAGATCGGTCTACATAGCTATCTATGTTCTGTTTCACAGTCACTGACGACTCCCCTGTCCACCAATCCTTCGTGAAACATGTCATCCATAGAAACTAGGTCATGCCCGCCCCTTCTCTGGGTTTTCTTTAGTTCCTGCTTTAACAGTTGATTCACAAGGATGCCGAGTCAGACTCCGCTCTGGACGCCGCACTTCGTTAATTGTGATATATGGATGGCAGGCACGCCACTTCTTTGGCCAATCAAAATAAGTGCACATTCCTGGCGGATTATTGTGGAACACGAACGCTGTGCCTCTACTGTGCTTTGGCGTCGCATACGGCTTCAGACTCGTGGATCTGTTACTCAAACTGGACCTCCTGCATCCTTATTTCACTGTCTCACCGGTACCTGGAACAGATCGATTAGGATCTACTTAACATGTGCCCACCTTAATGGGGGCAGTCCGTGTGTGGTTAGAAAAGAACAAATACTCTCCAAATGAGGGAATTTTAATGTATGAAAGCTATATGTTACACAAAGGTTTACACAAAAAATACGATGCGATATGTAACAACACAATACACATTCCATGAGCAAAAGGAGCAGGAGAACCGCCCCTACCTTTTGCTAAAAGTTTCGCGTGCTGGCAAATTGTTAAGACTATTGTGCTATTAATTACAGTTAGTCCAACACAAAAAAACAAACAAGCAAACACGTTCTTACCAGGTACATGTGGATGGCATGGGCTGCCACAAATTTGGCTCCATACACCAGGCCGTCGGTCCAGCGCACCTGAACCACTTCACCCTGCGGCGGGGGTCCGAGCTGAGCACAGTCTCGGCTCTAACAGACAAAACACACACCGTGGAGTCCTGAGCACACCGGCCAAAGGCACACACTTTATTCATCCTGACAAGCGGATAGCCTTACAATGGATCACAAAACTTCATTCTCCCCTCGCGCTTCCAAAAGTAAATGTATAAATATATGAGTGTTTAATGCTTCTTATGCTTTAGAAATTCAAAACACCCAATGTTACTTCTAACATAAAACTATTAATAATATCCTCAGTGGCGATTATCTTTATATGCCAAATTTAAGCCTGAACTGTTTAATCTGTGGCACATAGGTGAAATAAATGGACCAATCACATACGCAACACCCGGTCAAGGCAGTCAGAGTTTCCACACTAATTCATTGCGGTTGGCTCTACGCACTCCTGATCGATGCAAAGCTACTGTCAAAAACAAGAACTGCCCTTCCTGCTGACTTTTTCACATTAAAAGCGTACCTAGAATTAAGGGAAGGCAGGCAAGAAATGTAATGCGACAATTCTGGCGGAAGTCTAGAGTTTCTTTCGTGGTAGCTGAACACCGTTCGTGGAAAAAGGGAACGACCTGAAATGACACATACCTGATGTAATTAGTGCTGTGGAAACGGATGTTACACTGAATTTATCGAAAAATATTGAAATATTTAAAATGTATTTCGAAAATCTCATAGTTGTAGATGAATACCTAAGTGGGAAGTAATATGAATAAATATAAATGAACAATCTGTCTCAATATGCCAAAACTGACCCAACTACATAAAGGTTGTGTTTCTCCCCGTCCTGACCGCCAGTGGCAGTAAACAAAGTGGATACGTACCGTCAAGATCCCGTATAAACGTCTAAAAGTCCCGTAGGTGACGTGTCGGCTGCCTGGGCGTCCCGGCTCTAAAGCCACGCGGCGGCCTGCAGCCCGCCGTTAGCCCGGCGCTCACCACAGGCCAGTCTCTCCATAGACCCGTGTTTCCTTTCTGAGCTCCGACTGCAGGTCCAGGATAGGTAAGCACATTCTGGGTGCTTTGGCGTTTGTCCTTCAGCCTGTGACTTCATGTCGCCCTTTAAGGCTGTGGTTGGCGAGCTATCCCACGCCTCCTTTCTTTCCTAAGGGGAGGTTTTCGAGGGTCTTGCGCTGGCTCCCTCCCCAGCTACACTGACTGCCTTCAACCGTTTGTTTTGCCATTTCAGTCCTCCGGCTGCCAGACGTTCCGGGCTCGTGCAGCGGTTGGTCCACGCTCTCGTCTGGATTTTCTAGCCGACCGTTGGTCTTTATCTCTCTGCCGAGATATTGCCGGAGGTTCCAGCCGCAGTTCTCACTTTGATTACCTGGCTACACTTGAGGCGAACAGGCTTTGCAGCAGGTTGGGTTAGCCTGACTGGCTAGCCACTTGTTTGTCTGGTTGCATTAGTGATAATACGCCTGCTAGAGGTGCTGATTTGCGTCCTGTGGCCTGGTCCAAGTTCTCGTTCAGATTTCCCCACCTGACCCCTATCTGACTTGAAACGATGCCGGTGTGTGGCCATGAGTTGTGCCCCAAGTGTCTGGGTGGGGGTCGTCTTAGAGAAGCCCCGTCTGACCCATGCATTAACTGCAGCATTTAGCTCCTTATTGGCGATGACCTTCGGCCCTCTGGGCTTGCTCTTAGCCTCTGCTTTTTAGCCACAATAATGAAAGGAAACTATGTAAATTGATCACAAACAGGACCCATCACATGAGCGCACGTTCGGTACATAGCAACTGGAATAGACTACAGTGCAGTAGATTGATTAGATACACTGCAATGGACTGTGACTGAACCATAATGAAGTCATGTTTTAGTTTGATACGTTTAAGGAAAGGCTTGGGACGCTATGAAAATGAATGTCACGATTAACCTGGCCAAAATAATTGCGAATCACGACATTATCTCGATAATCATCAAAATATGCTTAAAACTCCTAAAATGGCACTAAAACATACTGGAATCACTTTACATTTTGTGAAGCAACAAATATGTTTGTTGCCTCGCAAATGAGATGCCTATCTTTTTAGTCAGCATCCTTTTTAATGATAAACAATTTTTTATTTGCGCTATAGCAACAGCTGTGCAGGTTGATGCAGCGGCTGGTAGCTCCTTCAAACTTGCTACATTTTTGTTTTAAATTATTCTTTCGGATTTATTTCTGCAACATCATTGAATGGTGTCTGATTGGATCTGATTAAAAGGGCTAAGCCAAACCTGTTGAAATCGATTGGATAAGGAGATTCTACACGCCTGTAGGCTAGCTTCTTCAAACTCACTACATTTTTGTGTTAATCCGTTTTCTTATTGTTTTCCAGCTTCATTGCTGAAACAGGTATTACCTATTCATAGGAAAAGGAAGCCAGGGTTTGGATTGAAGAGCAACGGACCTTGACACGATGCACCGAGCCAGATCAACCAGACACCGCGGCAGGTGCTGCGTGATCACCCCGGGAGGAGAGGAAGAGCTGGGATAGGAGCCAAGCTGGTCCAGTTTGGACTTAAGGCTTCTCCTGGCTAATGTCCGGTCTGGACAGAATGGGACTCATTCTCATTCGGCAATGAATTGAGGGGTTTCACAGTCTGAGGAAAGAAGCTGCTCTGTAGTCTGGTGGTACGGCAGTGGCTACTGCTGTATCGCTTGACAGACGGCAGCAGGGTGAACAGGCTGTGGCTGGGGGGGGTATTGATTTGTTTGGGCTCTGCGCAGACACCTCACCTCAAGATCATTGGTACCCGTCTACTGAGCATCGGCAGTAGATGGGTACCAATGATCTTCTGCAGAGCCCTCTGGTCCTGGGCCGAGCACATCCCACGCCAGTTTGTGTGCAGTCCGGATGCTTTCTATTGCTCCTCTGTAAAAGTTAAGACTTTGGCACAGGTTCTCTGTGATGCCGATTCCCAGGAACCTAAAACTGTTCAATTGCTCCACCTCAGCTCCACTGATGTAGACAGGGGTGTGTGTCATCACCTCCTTTTTTCTAAACTCAACGAACAGCTCTTTGGTTTTGCTGACGTTGAGCAGTATGTTGTTCTCTGCGCACCACTCTGCAAGAGTGTTGATTTCCTCCTGATATGAAGCCTCATGGTTGTTTGTAATCCGGCCGATGATGGTGGTGTCGTCAGCAAACTTGCAGCAGAGTTTTCTCCACATCGAGGATTGCAGTCGTGGGTGTACAGCATGAACAGGAGGGGGCTGAGCACACAGCCATGGTGGGGGGCTCCGGTGTCGAACGCTAGAGTGGAGGAGGTGGGACCGCCAATCCGAATGGTCTGGGGTCTGTTTGTGAGGAAGTCCTATATCCAGTCACAGAGTGTGGTACTGAAGCCCAGAGAGCTGAGTTTACCAGTTTCATGGGGGAGATTGTGTTGAATGCTGAGCTGAAATCAACCAACAGCATTCTGATGTAGCTGCTGCTATTTTCAAGATGTGTGAAGAATATCTATTCTCTAAAATTATTCAAAATGATTATCACGAAAATATTTGAAAGCGTTATAACATCTTTAACTTTTAGAAATATAGTAAATAATCTTAGGGCTTTAAATAACATTATTCTTTTTATTTATTATACTTGAAATACCATTTTTAATAGTTTTCTTAGTCCGTTCATTTGCACGGACGATCGCACTGCCTGACATTTTGGGGGTTTGAGTTGCCAAAACATGAAAGAATATATATTATTCGAATGTACTGAAAATGAATTTAAACTATCAGTGTCGGGCAAGTTACCAAAATGTAATACATTATAGATTCCTAGTTACTGTCATGTTATTTTTTTTACAATTTTACTTATCTTATCTTGGGGTCTTGTTCACGAGTGAGGGAAGGACGGAGCGGGAGGTCGACAGGCGGATCGGTGCATCCTCCGCAGTGATGCGGTCGATGTACCGGTCTGTTGTGGTAAAGCAGGAGCTGAGCTGCAAGGCAAAGCTCTCTATTTACCAGTCGATCTACGTTCCTACTCTCAACTATGGTCATGAGCTTTGGGTCGTGACCGAAAGGACAAGATCCCGGATACAGGCGGCCGAAATGAGTTTCCTCTGCAGGGTGGCTGGGCGCTCCCTTAGAGACAGGGTGAGGAGCTCGGTCACTCGGGAGGAGCTCAGAGTAGAGCCGCTGCTCCTCCACATCGAGAGGAGTCAGCTGAGGTGGCTCGGGCATCTGTCCCGGACGCCTCCTGGACGCCTCCCTGGGGAGGTGTTCCGGGCATGTCCAACCGGGAGGAGGCCCCGGGGAAGACCTAGGACACGGTGCAGGGACCGTGTCTCTCGGCTGGCCTGGGAACGCCTCGGTATTCCCCCGGAAGAGCTCGAGGAATCGTCTGGGGAGAGGGAAGTCTGGGCGTCTCTGTTCAGACTGCTGCCCCCGCGACCCGGCCCCGGATAAGCGGTAGAAAATGGATGGATGGATGGATACACTTTTACTGTCTCTGAATTGTAATGCTTAGTAGTAGTCCCTACACGTCACGCACGTGACTGTATGAGATATCGACCTGCACAGACATAACCACTTTGTTTACTGCCACTGGAAGTCATGCAGGAATTCATAGAACCATAGTTACCTTACAGATCCTCACTTTAAAAGGAAAACTCCAGATTTGTACTACCTGTGTGTTGCGTTTATATTTTTTGAGTGATTGAGATAAAATAGTGAAACCTACCACAATATCTTCGGGGAAGAGATTGTCACTGAAGGAACCATCATCAAAGTTGACTTCGTAGAACGTCTCTTTAGACAGCTGCACCACATCACACTGGTAGTAGCGGCCATTCTTGTGCTTGCATATCACCTTCTGCCCAACAGTAAGTTCATGCATGGCGGCTTTGTTGCGCTGTCGGAGGAGATACAACAGATCGCACTTTTGACCTACTAATGTTGGACCGGACACTGCTTCCGTATTCTCTGACATTTGGAGCACCTGAATGTAACAGCACTGGACAAAGCTTTTACTGCTGTACAGGCAAAAGTGTGAATAACGCATCTAGTTCACATACGTCCTTAAAGCAGAGGTTACCAGATCCTCAGCGGCTCCTTACCTCAATCTGAGTGGGGCCTTTGTGTCGACAGCAGGTAACATGGACCACAAAGGGCCATTCATCTGGCTGCATGAGAACTCCAGCGGCCTGGGCACAGGTGGGGTGGTAGGCAGTGGGACAGCGGCCATGAGAGCACTGCACGCAGCAGCCAGACGCCTTCTTCATTCGCTTCTTACAGTAGTAACATTTCTGTCAAGAGATTAAAACACAGGAGCCAGAGCTCAGGGACCTGCAGTGGATTTGAACTGACGCCGTGAAGGTGAAGCTAACACACAAGGACTTGTATTAGCCTGAGTGCAGCTAGAAGCTTTTACACTTCACACCCTGTTAGATTAATTGGCCTTCAGGATTTGACAGATGGCTGGGTATTCCTTCAGTTTCCAGTCTGTCCTCATTGTGTGGGCTGCAGCAATGCTGAGAGGACCACAGTACACCGCGAGATCGATGTACTGTAAATGCTTAAGTAGTAATGCTCAAATGTAAATGCTCACCTGCAGAGAGAACCAGGCCTTTATTTGAAACAAGCTTATATTAGACGGGCCTTTATTTCTACTTCTTTAGTAAGAAGACTTCCTGATTTCTGAATGGTCCTGTTTTAATTTGCTGTCGATGTCCATGTTTACCTGTAGACTTGATAAATTCAGAATAATGTCCAGGGTCACGTCATACTGACCACTCTGCTGAAAGCTAGAGAAGTAGCGAACCTCGAGGACAATCCAGGCATTGATGTATTGGTAATCATGGTTCCCACACCTTCTTAAACGTCAAATTCAAGGACTTTTCAAGGGCTTTCCAGGCCCAAGTCCAGTGTTTCCCAATATTTATCTAAACTCTGGCGGCCCGCCATAGTCTAATTTGTCCCGCCAAAGTTCCATAACGAACTGAAAATATTTTGACACGTCATCAGTCACAGATGGTTCTGCGAGTTCTGACACCTGGATCGGCCAAATACACCGATTTGATCACCGCTGATGCTAACACACGTCTCATCTCTGCTCGCTCTTTTAGCAAAGGCTCAAGTAGCAGCGTCTCATTTTTCGCAGGCGCTGACCGTCGCTTTCACCGGTTAAACCAACTTCAACGTGGCAGGTCATATTAGTGGTTGCTGATGAACGACAATTTCATAGAGGACTGCATAACAGACAAATATGAAAGCAGTCGGTCTGTGTGTGTGCTGGTACTCGGCCAAAGATCACTTATGAGGGAAGATGCTCTACTCTGTAACATCACGAGTGCTTCTGTAGTTCCAACAACAACAACAACAATGGTGTGATGCGTCTTCTCTAGTAAAATGATCAGTTGATGGCATCACTTCAGTGTCAGGAGTCCCATCCTCCCACTTAAACTCTCATCCATATCATAGCTTTAACTTAAACTTAAGAGTTTTTAACCAGGACTTTTAGAGTATTTGGATCAAGAAGCATGTGAAAAAGAAGGTGTGCCAAACTTAGTAGGCTACAATTTCAATGTGTCGTATGTATATCATCAACATTGAGGTACCAATGAGTATTCGATCAGTATCAGCAGGTACCCAATATGAAACAACGTGGATCAGGATCAGGGCCCTAAGACCTTGATCGGGGCATTCCTACTGAATGAAGAGCGGCTGTCAATCGAGAATGTAACGGTAGCTTAAAGTGCGACTGTTCTTTGAACTCACCAGTTTAAACCTCTGCAAAGGGATCCCACTTAAATCGACAGGACTTCTTTCAGTGATGTTGACAAAGCGGGCCTCCAGCACGGCCACTGCACACAGCACATGCACCCACCTGTGACACAAACCCACGTTACAAATGATGGATTAGTTTTCTTAATTGACAACTGTTTCCTGTTAAGTATGGAATGGCTTTGGAGATACTGGTTCTACTGTGCTCAAGCGTTAAACCCTACAACCTCGACTACATGCTGGGCCTGAACTAGTGATAACCGTGTCTTTTGACAAGTTATGTCCAAGCCTCCTTGCAAGTCTGGCTGTAATTTTCACAATTACCCATTGGAGAGACAGCAAAAGGAAAACAGTGTTTCAGAACTAGTATGACAAACACTAGAATGCTAGATGTGCCATGTAATCCTCTCTGCTACTTTCAATGCCCACAGAAGCCCTGACCTTAAAATCAATTCCAATTCAGATGAAATTGCTCACTGAAAATCCATTACCTGAACAATAATACATTTTTTCTTATTTATCAGCCAATAATATATTATAATGTGCATCCCAACATTAAGTAATAATCAAGTGATTGGACCATGACTATTCCAGTTTTGTGAGTCAGACCTCCCTGTGGCTGTCAAGGAGGTGTTCAAAACGAAACAATTATCAATGAGCAGCGTAGCACCTGACCAAATGTGACCCTGTTCAAGGATAAAGCGCCATCATCAAGGTGTAAATAGCTGGGTGTACTTTTTCCCCGTTCCGGACGACTCTGGAACCACTTACTTGTTGTTGTTGGCTTTCTGCAAGGCTCCGCCTCTCAGCGAACACAAACAGCAACTCTGCAAACAGACCACCTCATCAACCAACTGCCCAGGCAAACAATACCGCTACAGTAGTAGTACACTTTATTTGCAGCCATTATCAGAAACAACGAGCTTGATTTAAATACTAACCATGGCTAAACATGTAGCTATGGCTTTAGAAATTCTTGACCACTGAGCTTTGCCCGTCTCATGTTATAAATGTGATTCATGGCTGTATTGTGCAGTTATTGTTGTACTGCAGATTGTTATAACTGTACAATGCAGCCATGGACTGTACAGTCTTCTATCTGAAACTCCAGAGGACAGTCAACATTCATTCCATTTATTTTGCAGACCACCAAAGGCTCCGTGTAACACTGGATTACGGTTACCAGCAACATCAGCGGCAGCTGGCTCATGAAGAACCTGTCAATAATCCTGTTACAATGGTAGGCTCTGTCACAAAGCTGAGCCCGAGGAGGGGCTGAAATGATCTCCTAAAACAACCCTTCCACGTAGAAAGGCTCACCACGGGTTCATCGAAAGGGGTGTTGCCACACGACTAACCAGCTTCAGAGGGGAAAAAGTGAGCAAAAATGAAGTGCATGAGCACACAATGTGAGCTTTGCTGCTAAAAACGTGTTATTAAATAATGTTTTATACTCAACTGTGTGCATGGAATTTATTTGATACCGTGGAGCAATAAAGTATTCAGTCAGCCACCAATTGTGCAAGTTCTCCCCCTTAAAAAGATGCGAGAGGCCTGTAATTTCCATCATAGGTGCACTACAACTATGAGAGACAGAATGAGGGGAAAAAAACCCTGAAAATTATATTGTCTGATTTTTAAAGAATATATTTGCAAACTATGGTGGAAAATAAGTATCTGTTCGCCTACAAAAAAAGCAAGATTTCTGGCTCTCACAGACCTGTAACTTCTTCTTTAAGAGGCTCCTCTGTCCGCCACTCGTTACCTGTATTAATGGGACCCGTTTGAGCTCGTTATCAGTATAAAAGACACCGGTCCACAACCTCACACAGTCAGACTCCAAACTCCAATATGGCCAAGACCAAAGAGCTCTCAAAGGACACCAGAAACAAAATTGTAGACCTGCACCAGGCTGGGAAGACTGAATCTGCAATAGGGAAGCCGCTTGGTGTGAAGCAATCAACTGTGGGAGCAATTATTAGAAAAGTGAAGACATACAAGACTACTGATAATCTCCCTGGATCTGGGGCTCCACGCAAGATCTCATCTCAATAAATTGGACGCTCCACTACAACAACGAGCCACGTCGAGTAAAGCCACCGTGGGGAGTTGACTGACCTCAGTCATGGCGTTGGCCTTGCAGCGCGCACATTTCCACCCGTCGCTCACGCTGGCTGGATCCACGCCGTAACAGCCTGGAACATGCAAAGACAAAGACACAGCCTGACACACTGGCGGAGCGTCTGAGGGACTCACTGTCGGGGCATTATGTTTGTCTGTTAGCAGGTGCCGCCACCCACAGCCAGCGTTTAGTCAGTGCAGGTTTAAGGTGGTTGCGTTGTGCCGAAGATCTGTGATCAAATGTTGCTGTCTGATCTGGAGTAACCCGTTTCTGTGCTAATGACACATGAGGGAACTGGGGGAAAGAAAATGAGACATGTGAAAGGCTGTGTGACATATTTGCAACTAATATTCTCAGTTCAACAGCGTGTGTGTGTGTGTGTGTGTGTGTGTGTGTACTGACTGGTGTGAAAGCGGACGCTGCACTGAGAGCAGCTGATGAGGAGGCTGGTTCCATCTTCCTCTAGATGAGGTGTGACGGGCCGCTCCTCGCACTCAGAGTCCTCCTCCGTGGTGGTGGTGAAACACATCTCCGGGATCAGAGGTTTGGTCCGCATCCGCCCGTCAGCCACCACGACGGGACTGTCCGCACATTCAGTCTGGCAGCGGGCACAGCACACAGAAACATGGAGCTCGCAACGCTCGGCAGCAAGTCACCTCCTATTCTGAATATGGACTCTTCTGCAACTGTTCTTCATTAACATTAACTGCTGGTTCAAAGGACAGTTATGTCTCTGGTGTCAACATGAGGCACTCAGACCTTGACCTACTGATTTTCAGGGTTTACTTAGCTTGCGTTCCACCCACCCAGGTTATTCTCCTCTATGATGTCTGTTGGTGCCTCTGTAAGGAACGCCTGAGGCTAAATCTGATGCGCTTAAATACTCATTAGCAGACTGGAGAAAGATCAGAGCTCCGCAGCACTGTACTCTTAACTAATGTCTCTACTATAAATATGCACATGATTCGCTGTGGCGACCCCTGAAAGGGAACAGCCGAAAAAGAAAAGAAGAAGACGACAATTGTGGAACAACTGGCCTGGAAAGTGCCTCAGTAATAAAAAGGTTGTTAAACAAAACACTGTGATTTACTAAGGAGACCACAGCAGGCGTCATGGACAGAAAAATTAAACTGTGTGCACATACTGAGAAATCCCGCTTTTAAATGAATCTGTGTGCAAGAAATAATATTATATAATGGGGAAAACAATGTTATCGTGACGCTGGAAGCAGCGGTTGACGACCTCAGCTCGAGGTCCACTTACTTGCTCTGGAGCGTCGGACCGTATCGCACGGTCCACGCCATCAGGTCGCGTTTGCGCAGTTACCATGAAAGCGGGGATACAGAGTTACCATAATGCTTAAGGGATGTCACAGATAACACAACGTTGTTTAACAGGCAGATCTGTAGTAAATCTGCGTGTCTCCATCCAGAATCAAAGCAGAACTGCATTAAAGCAACGGTCACTGCTTATATAGTATATATAGTACTGCACAAACTACATCAAATATAGCATCACAACGGTAGAAGGGGGGGGGGGGGCACCTCCGACCTGTTGCTGCTAACACTCAGCAACAGGTCGAAGTGGAGTCTCCGTTCCTACTGTTGCAGGGACTTGGCGCTGAATGTTAGTCAGACTTGGATTTCCACGGGCACCCCGGCGATGTCGTGTTCCATAACGTTGTTGGATTAATGACACACATCAAATCTGATGCCGCAGACGTCAATATATCCTAACGTTTGGTCTCCCTTATATTTCCCATAATGCAATTGGGACGGTTTCTTTCTTCACACGCTCCCCGCCTCCTACATGGCCACTTTTCCAAACCATATCCCTCCGGTTGTCAACGTAGGCTTTTTGCTAAAAATGAATAGTTTCACATAGACATCGAGTTCACGTCAAATAATAATGATAAACTGAGCACTACTGATGTGTGGGACACCTGCTGGTCCACTTGGTGTGTGGTCTTATGGTGGATTACCTGCTGGTATGTGTGGAACAGCATGCAGATGGAGCAGTATGGAGGTTTGGAGCCCATGTGCTGGTTGTACTCCTTCTCCTTCTTCAGGTTGGGAGGTCTGCTCTGCCACAGGTGAGCCAGAGGTTTCGCCCAGCTCTCCCCTTCCAGACCGCCCTCCTCCACGGGGGGGGACTCCTGTGGCGCCTCTGAGGCACAGACAAGCGCAACAGCAAACTCAACATCCACAGGCAGATCAAATAGGAACTAGAGGGAGGATATTTCTGTCTATTGGGCCAGTGTTAAGTACGACGGTGAGGCATCCCCACTCGAGTTGGTGCAGTTAATGTGACAGACCTTCGTCACTCATGCCGTCCTTTAGGAGGGGATGGTGGCCTGGCAGCTGCCCCAGATCACTCTCAGGCTCCCCATCTCCAGCCACCTCTTCTGCCACCTGCTGGAGAGACACAGCCACTGTCAGCAGCAGCATCCAGGCCCTACTGTTCAAGGATGTGCCGTCATTCTTTCTTTTCATATCCTACTGGGTTTGCTTAATTGCTTTTTTATATTTATTCGGTGGCTCATCAGTGCCTTGCACTGACTGACATCCGAGCGTTCCTGAAAGCAATGACAAGCCAACAACTATGGCATGAAGGCAGTGACTTGATCACTGCAATGGATTCAAGTCTCAAGTCTTTACTCAAAGCGGACTGAACCAATGGTTGGAAAAATGTTACCAATAGTGCAAAGTGCACACAACTTACAGGTGAGAGGCTCAAACGTGCAGAGACGTGCGTGTAACTTCTGTGTCCACTCACGGCTTTGCTAACATGTCTGTTGTCCTTCTCCTTGTCGCTGTCGCTGCCCTCACTCCTCTCCTCCTTGGCCGGGGCTTCTCCCTCGGCGTAGTCTCCTTTGGCGTAGCTGTGAACGTGCAGGACGTCCGCGGGGCTCAGCGTCCTCTGAAACAGCCTGTGTGCCGGGCTGCAGCCGCTGCCCAGCTGAGGCTCGTCGCGGCTGCCTGCCTCCCCAGGGCGCGGAGCCGGCGCCTGGCTCTCGGCAGGCTCAGGAGGACAAGCGTCTGCAGCCGACACGCCGTTCTTGTCTTTCTTCGAAGGACTTCGTCTGTTGGAAGTCTTCTTAGTGCTGGCTTTGGACTGAGATTTAGTCTGCGGCTTGGAGTCTCTCTCCTTCTTGGGCTCCGGCTTGACTTTGACTGTGTCTGAAAGAACAATACAACAATGATATACATTACTGCAACCGTTGATAGATCGTGCCGAACCATTACAGTTACATCCTACTACATGCTACGAAACTAATTATTACTGTGGAATTAGCCTGATACGCTCTAATTAGGTCGACATGTCAGTATGTGCACAATTCCAAAGGGAGAGTTCCACCTGGACAGCTGTAGCTTTCATTTGTTTGCTGTAGTCAGACGTCTTTACAGCAAGCCAATGCATGCGTATGTCTAAAACGGAAGTGCGCCGTCCGGCTCTGCAGGTCCAAACTCATCTTTAAAAATACTTTTCTTAGGTTTTAAAGACCAGTTCTACTCAGGCTGAATGAACACAAAAGATTCTGTCTACGAGCTGTGCGGTACCTTTATCTGGCTTGGCAGGGACTTTGGCTGGAGACTCCTTGCGTGGCAGCTTGGCCTTCTGTGGCTCCACCTCCTCGGTCTCCTTCACGGTCAGCTCAGGCTTGATGTCTTCAGAGGCTTCAATAGCTTCAAGCTGACGCTTTGTCCCAGCCTGAGGCTTTGGACTGATGCATGGGTGACATTAGTGAAGACGTGTCCGACAGGACTCAAAGGGAAACACTGTTTTCCATAAGGCTCTGACGCACCAAACGATCAGAGAACTAAAGAGCGGCGACAAAAGCCGACTGTTACTGTACATCACGTCGCCTGTGTCGGGGCCAAAAAGTGACGCTGGGGCCCAATTCCAATCCGGCCCCTAAACCCTCCCACTCCGTGACGGAGAGCACTCTGTGGGGAGTCGCACCGGGAAGCTTTGGGACGCCCTTGCCTTTCTCCGACGGGTTCCAATCAACATCTTGAAGATATTGTAAAGGTTTTTGTAATTCAATCGAAAAGATAAACACTGATAAGACGTAGCCCCGGTCTATGGGCGGTACACTTTTTCCTTTGCCATTCTTAGTCTGATTAGATCCTTGTTTTTGTTTTTTTCTATAGGTCCCTGAAATTGCACCACACAGGCCATCAAGTCAAATAATGTAAACCTGTTATTCATGCAAACCGCATCTGGAATAATACACCACACTTCTGATGTGACAACTACTTCATACTGCGGTTTGTCATGGGTACATGACACGTCCGCGTCGCCATCACACTGATCAAAAACAGATTTGCTTTCAGAAGTCACTAACCCACACGTCATTTCATCATTTGGAACGTTTTTAGTTATTTTTTGGGGGCGTGTGTTTGTGCTACGTATCGTTTCATGTGTAGTCAATTCACTTATCATTTATATATGGCTTATTGGTACCGTGTGATTTTAAATTGTTGCCTTTTTTATTGTTTGTGTGTGGACCCCAGGAAGACTGAACATTTTGTAGAAGGGATCCAAATGAAGAACAAATCAAATCAACAGCGCATGAAAATAGTCCACCAAATGTCTGTTTGAAGTAAGGCAGCGTGTTGCTTATCCTTTGGAAACTCACATAAGAAGCGCTGCACTTGCAAAGACACCGCAAAGACTAGAGGCTCCAAGGCTCACCGACAGCGCGACATTGGTGCGTCAGGGCCTCTAAACTCGTGGCAGCAAAGCAACTGAGGGAAGTAGAGGCGTGTGAAGTACATGTACGCGCGAATCTTTAACACAGAATCTTCAAGGTGAACTGATGGTCATGGTCACCGACCGAACCAGTAGCTAGTACAAGTACAGCAGTAATGCACTGTCACAACTTACTGCTGAAGTGCATTTGAAAAGAGATGTGATCACTTTAGCTTAGACAAAAGTGAACACACTACATAGTGACCACGAATCTTTAAACTGCAAAAGGAATTCACACTGGAGTGATTAATTTAGTAAAGCTTTCATTGAGGAAAACTCAGGCATTTTGTATTTAAGAAGCATTTTGATCATTTCACATCCACAGTAGATAAACCAGTGAAAGTAGTAAGACGTGTGTTAGTAGCGAGTGTATATCCAGACCTTTTGTCCTCCTGGTCAGGAGTAGCGGCCTCCTCAGATCCGGCTTCACTGGGACTCTCTTTTGAAGGCTCCGTCTTGTCTTCTTTCAGAAACTCAGCGGCTTCCGGTGTGGGTTTGGAGTGGTCGATGGGAGTGTTGTCTTTCCCTGCTTTCCACAGCTTGTAACGGTCGGGCTGAAACCTGCGTACAAACACATCCATGGAGATCTTCACCATGTCCTGACGGCACGAACACTGGGAGAAAAACAGATCGACATTTTAGTCAAGGTTTGAACCATGGTAGTCAAAGCAGCACGAAAAAAATGCTGGGGGTTGGGGTTGATAGTGTTCTCTTGAGTAATTCAAATGTTCTGGCTTGACCTCCACTAAAGCAACCATCAGCTCAAAGTTTTCACTTGCAATGTTAAAATCTAATTGGCTAAACCAAAGCTCCTGAGGCCTCCAAGAGGACGAACCTTGTCAAATATGAACACTCCGTGATCTTCCCTCTTATCCCCCCACGCGATAAGGACAGTGCTTCCCAGACGAACCCTTTTGATTTTAAACCCCATTACCTCTGCGAACCACAGGATGAACCCGACATTTTAGCCTTACTACTGTTAAGGTTTCAAGAACAGAATAATAAGTAGTATGCTCCATCCACCACTGACTTAACATGTCGCAGGGTTTAATGAACACTGACTGCAATTTGGGTTTGGTTCGGTTCAAACGGAGTCTGGTTTAGGCCGGTGTATAAACTGTCAATCAGAGTCTGGGGCGCACCAAACAACAGGACCAAGATCGCTTGAAAAAGGGGGGTCTCGGTGTGCTTTCAGTCACACTCTGTGCGGTGTGAAAGCAAAGCCGACCAGCCACAGCACTTTACGGTGATTGACTATTGAATCCATCGGCTGATCACGGGAACTGTCAGTAAGTCAGAGTGATCATAAAAACAGACCACAACTAAAAGGCAACATTGTTTGTTTTTTTCCTTGGTCCGGACAAAATGATTCGATCAGGTGTGAAAGTAACCTCAGTGTTGTGATGTTTATCGCTCAGGGCTTGCCAGGTAGGTGTGTTAGCAAACTGATGTGACATCATGAACCACAGTCCCTGCGCATGTTTGAAATCTTGTAGCAGAACACCACTACTTAGATGCAGCTGGAGCCTTTGCATGTGATTAATCATTCCATTAAGATTCACAGCTGTTTCAGTTCTGTTTTTGTGTACCAGCGTCGCCTGTTTGCCATAATCGATCCAGCGCTGGGTGGCAAAGTTGGTCGACTCAGCACAGTTGAAGCCATGGTTGAAACCAGCGTGGTAGCCAAAGGGGAACGTCACAATGAACTGACCAGCCTCCTGAGTGACCTGAATTTAAGAACACAGAATTACAAGAGCTGATACACCATTTTATTTGTCACTTTCCACTAATATTTCATCTCGTCATTATTTTCTGTCTGTTACCTACAGCACAGGCATTCTTTTTTTCCTCGACAATGTCATGAGGTCCACACAGAATAAATGAAAGGTCACCTTCTCAAATGGGATGCCATATTTCTTCAGGATCGAGGGGGAAATTAAAGTCATCTTGTGGCGCAGGAAGGCTTCACAGCTCTGAGCATTCCCCGGAAAGAAACCTGGAAATATCCACAACATCGGTGAAGATGACCCTCTCGGGTGGTAGTTTAAGTTAAGCGGTTAACAAAAGAGTGGTTATGGGCTCTGAGGTACTTTCCATACAGCATAGAGGTTCACTGAAAGCGGTTTGGACTTCCTCTTTAACACCACTGAGCATGATCAGTAGTAGTGATTTAGTGGTTTTTAACCAGTGGTTAAACTTCGAGCAACAGTGGTGTGAATGATCCATTTTCATCGGGGATTAGAGAGGTAAATGGGAGGAGTGCCTGTTCATCACATACCCTTGGCAAGTCGTTCCAGTCTTTTTCCATGCTCTGGTGGGACAACATACCTGAAGGGCGACAGAAGTACAAGTAAATAACATATAATGATGGCTGTGATATCGGCAGCAGCGTGATGCGTGTTTTGCCCTGCTTGTTTAGGGCTGTTTGCTGTTGTGGACTGTAAGGAATACCTACAGGTGAACAAAGGTCATCGTTTATTGCATATAGGTTCATCAGTGTATCTGAAGGACTCTGAACACACCAGTTACTGCTAGAACACTTCCTTTTGTTTTGAAAGCATCTCCTCCAGCAAAAGCAAAACCAATGTACATGGCAGTATTTTCAAACCACATTTTATAATTATCTAAAAAAGGTTTTTTCTATGCCTAATGCTCTCTTCCGGGAAATTACAAAACTACAGATGTACGTGAAGTCATTTGTTGAATACATATACTGTGTTCATTTAAACTACTATAAATAATATACTGCTTATAAAAACATAATTATTTCATAAATGTTTCTACATAGATACACTGAGTTGTTGATTGCATCCATTGTCCCAGTGCTAATGTATTTATACACATATAGTCTTTTTGATTGTAATTGTTGTTAAAAAGGTTTCTAGGACTCTTTCCAGGCTATTTTGGATAAATTGTCTGGAAAGCTGCATTTAGGGGCTCAACGTATTCTCATGAAACAGTTCGTATGATATCATACGAAACGTTCTGCACCATTTTCCCTGCATAATCCTACGACTGGCCAGCAACCAGCAACAACCGTACAGGACCTTCGTCTTCATGGTAACAATAAACACGTGGTTAACGTTTTGAAACCGTCGTAGTGTGGTTAGTTTTAGGCACCAAAATTGCCTGGTTAGGTTAAGGAGAGAGCTCACGGTTACAGTTAAAATAAGTTACGTTATGTTAGTAACTCACACGAAGTCACTTGACGGTTTTGTACGTACGTAACTTAAAATAGGTCAACATTGACTTTTCACATGGGAGACGAACCCCCGTCTCTCAGGTGAACGTCCGGTGTTTGAGCCATCCACCCACCTCCCCACATTGTGATGCTCCATATACTTCCTCATCTACCTCTTTTGCTCCCGTCATAATTACTGAAGCCACTAGAGGTCGCCGCCTAATGAAAAATGTATCTGCACAAAAAAATCATAGTGCATTGCTCTTTGTTGGTAGAACTACGAAAAGTGAATGAGAACAGCCTGAAGAGTGAATCCTTGTTAATAAAAGGGAACAGCAGGATGTTTTCTCATCATCATCATCTCACAAAATCAGTACTTCACTTTTAGGGCACGTGAGATGTTTTTGATTCACAGTGTTGTAACTGCACGTCCCTTTATATCTGCAGTGGTAAGTTAGGATTGTTGACAGTTTTATTGCACTGTTACATTTAGGTTATTAAAACAGATTCTGCTAATACATGTGAGAAGCTGAAAAGCTTCCAGCAGTGTGAGAGTGTGTCGGTGACTGTACCAGGACTTTGGCTCTCCAAAGTGCAGGTAGTTGATGCTGTACAGATCCATGTCCTCTGTGTGCCACGCGAAGGCACTCTTCCACATCCCAAAATAGAGGTACGGTGTGTTGACTCCCTTGATCTTGATCCCACTCTCGTTCTCCACAGTGTCCAGAATGGTGTTGAGACGGCCGATGTTCCATTCAGTCACGTCCTGCAAAGGTTGTAAGTCGCAATAACGCTGATGTAAACTGGCTAATATGTGCCATATGTTGCGCATCAGGAAAACAAGGAATTACTAGAGATGGCTGAGCATGGGAGCAAAAAATTAAAAGGGCTGTTTTAACACAATGAAGAGATGTGATTTCCAGTTGGTGGCACTTCTAAACCTATTAACACTCACTGGATCATACAGCGTTCCACTGACATCAGCCCCATAAAGGGGTGGGTTGAAGGTCAGATTCTTCCAAAACTTCCTTTCCAGCTCTTCAAAATCCACGTATCGAGGATTGCAGAACCTACAGTGAGAAATGTTTTGAGATATTCAGTGTAGGCTTGGGCCGATTGTCAATTTAAATGATAAAGATAATGGATTGAATCAATCAGCAATGCCTATGTAGCTGAAAATGATGGATGAAAACTGACTTGTCCATGTTGGAGGTCTTGCGGAACTCATTGACGGTCATTGGTTTCTTCTGGATGTTGTACTGTGTGAACAGTCCTGACTGGCCGGTCACCACCTGCTGAATGGGAGCAGGAATCACAAGGTCATCGATATCATCGTATGTCCGTCTAGGTTTCCAGCCTTTAGGTGGAATAACCTGCGAGAGAAGAATAGAACAGAAACAGGATAAAAACATTTCTGTTAGAGAAAAGAAACTCAGAGCAGAAGCGTGGTGAGTATAACATGACTCTGTTGTTGTACTGACGGAATTAGTGCTGTGGAAATGTGAGATGACGGGTTAACATTGTCAGAGCCAAGTATTTTTTCCCTTTAGATAGATAGAAACCTTCATTGCCCCAACGGGAATTTGTTCTGTATTTGTTTATCTACTGTATATGCCTGCTTTATCCTTATCTGATATCTATATACTTTTCATTCCTGTACACTACTCCTCTCGTAGATGGTATAGACCACACACCTGCTCATGACATT
>CM022489.1:30763164-30775750 GCA_011952105.1 Coreoperca whiteheadi
TCCTCTTCTTGTCTTACCTTCTCCCTTTCTCTCAAACCTCTCTCTTTTACACATGCCTCATCTGTCAAATCAGCTCTCCCCTCACCCGACTCCTTCTCACTCATGCCTCCCGACTCTGCCACGGAGACTCTCCTCTCTACTCCATCCTCTCACCTCTCGGCAGGCATGCCCGACCCATCTAACCACCATCCAGTGGTTGTCTGACTCACTGCATGCTGACAGAACCACCCTATGGGCAGCTGAAAGAAAAATGCAGAAATCCAAGCACTGTCAGGTTCTCCTTGCCAACTTCCTTTCCACCTCTCTCTTGTAATGAGGTACTAAGCCTGGTTACCTCCCAGTACCTAACCACCTGCCCTCTTGACCCTATGACCCTCACCTCCAGTCCATTGCTCCTTACCTCCTTCGTTTTCTCAACCACCTCATCAGTACCTCGTCGACAACTGGTTGTTTTCCCTAACACTCTAAAAGTATCTAGAGTGAACCCTCTTTTCAAGAAATCCTTAACCCTTCAAGAAACACTTAACCCTTCTGATGTAAAGAATTACAGACCGGTCTCTCTTCTTTCATTTCTTTCTAAAACACTTGAGCGTCCTGTCTTCACTCAACTTTCCGCATATTTTCACCAGAAAAACCTTCTCTGCACCCACCAGTCTGGTTTCAAGGTAGGCCACTGAGCTGAGACTGCCCTCCTTGCCGTCACAGAGGAACTCCACACTGCTAGAGCAGCCTTCCTCACCTCTGTCATCATCCTGCTGGATCTTTCAGCAGTGTTTCACATGGTGAACCACCAGATCCTTCTCTGCATCGTCCAAGGACTGGTAGCCTCAGTCTCAGCATTCTCCCTGTTCACATCCTACCTGAAGGCTCGTACCTACAGCGTAACTTGGGAGAGAATCAGTTTCTGAATCTTGTGCCCTCACGGTTCTGTTCTGGGTACCCTCCTCTTTCCACCAAGTCGCTTGGCTCTGTTATTCACTCACATGGCTTTTCGTTCCACAGCTATGCAGATGACACTCAACTAGTCTTTAGTTGTGTCTGGCTGACATCTCTCAGTGGACACATATGTTCATAAACCAGGAGGAAGCACAGGTTCTGAAGTTGATGGACTTGCACCATTCTTGCAATTTTTGGGTTGTTTCCACATGGTTGCATACAATTATTGCAAGTTGCTTTGGATAAAAGCGTCAGCTAAATAAATGTAAGGTAATAACCTGACAAAACACAACAGACCCTACTTACTTTTGCCATTCCAGCTTTGTGCGCTCCTTGTGACTCCATATAGGCAATGTACCGGCTGAAGTCCTTGAACTCCTCTTTGGAGGGGGTGAAAGTCATTATCCTCGAGCCCAGGTTTTGGGCTGGCATGTCTGTAGTCATCTTGGGATTGTTACTGTGACCTGAATTGTGATTGGTGGAGGACATGATCATGAAAACATCTAGCTTACATGTTTGAAAGTTACATCACAGTGTCTAGCTCATTTTTCAGCAGTTTGTTAATCCCTTTTTTCAGCTTGTGACCCAATCAGCATCAGTTCTGTGTAGGGCTGCACAATTAATTGACATATTATTGAAATTGCAATGTGGCCGAATGATCCCTGGCGCTGAAAGTGCACATTCCTGCAGTGACTGGGCTCCAGCATGGCCAGGTGGCTCTATGGCACCCTCAAACGCACGCCAGCTTTGGGATATTACATTTTTTTAATATACTTAAATGCGTTTTAGCCCAAGCTCTTGGGGTTTTATAAAACAGGTTTGCCGTGCCAATGTGGCAAATTCCGTGTACCAAAATAAGTGCTACTTGAGAGCCACATCATCAGATCTTTTCCAAATTTCAGATGCTTGAGAGTCCTGGCCTGAGGACATTTAAACGCTAACTAGGAGTTATTTTGCATGATCTACACTTGATACACCATACATGATGTTGCCATGTATGGTTAATATGTGTTCTCCTCTGCCACATTGATGTGATATTTAACTCCAGGCAGTTTGATCTTTGCGAACACTCATCTAAAATGGCCCTCTAAAAAAAAAAGAAGATAATAAAACAAAAAAGGTTAGCTCCTTGGTATAACCCCCAAACCCGCAAATTCAAGGAAACATTGCGAAAACTTAAAAAGGAATGTTGTTCCACCAATCTGGAAGAATCTCGTTTAGTCTGGCAAGATCATCTTAAAACATAGCCTTCCGTAATGCCAGAGCAGCCTCATTAATAGAGGAAAATAAGAACAAGCCCCGGTTTCTTTTCTGTACTGTAGCCATGCTGACAGAGAGCCACAGCTGCATTGAGCCATGTATTCCTGTAGCCCTCAGTAGTACAGACTTCATAATCTTTAATTTTTAATACAAAATTTGAATTATTAGACACAAAATTCATCATGTCCTGCCCTAGACTGGCAACGATTTATCCTTAAAGACAGTAACCTAAGAAACAGCTATACAATCTTACATATATTTAGACTGCCTTCCTCCTATCAACCTTCTCCAACTAACTTCAAAGATTTCTTCATCTAAGCCATCCACCTGTCTCTTAGACCGCATCCAAACTAGGCTGCTTAAAGAAGTTTTACCCTTAGTTAGCACTTCTTTACTAGATAACACAAATCTGTCTTTATTAACAGGCTATGCACCTGAGTCTTTTCAAATAGCTGTAATTAAATCTCTTTTTAATTACAGGATTTTCAGGGTTTAGAGTGCATCACAGCACAGAGTAAGCACCGGTGAAAATTACAAATTACCTTCTAATTGCATAAGACAACGGACTTGTCTCTGTACTTGTCTCAAAATGATACAGAATAACTAGGACTAGTATGTTACGTCTAGGCTGCATTATTGCAATTGCTTAATATCAGGCTGCCCAAATATGTCCCTTAAGACTCTCTAGTTGATTCAGAACGCTGCGGCACATGTGCTGACATGAACTAGAAATAGATACAGAATTTCTCCAAAATGCAGCTTCTCTGCACTGGCTCCCTGTAAAATTCAGAATAGAATTTGAAATCCTCCTCCTCCTCACCTACAAAGCTCTTAATGGTCAGGCACCATCATATCTTACAGAGCTCATAGTACCTTATTACCCCACTAGAACACTGCGCTCTCAGAATGCAGGGTTACTTGTGATTCCTAGAGTCTCCAAGAGTAGAACGGATCCAGAGCCTTCAGCTATCAAGCTCCCAGTTTGTCTCGGGAGGCAGACACCATCTCTGATGTCTCATCATTTTTCTATTTCATCTAAAACTAAACATGTTACTGGCTAAAATAACCATATACGGTATGTAAGATTGTAATGCATGGAATGATGGAATTATACGGGACTTTCCTTTGGGGTTTTTCCTATTTTTAACCCAAATACTGACCTTGTATTTTTTCTATTTTAATAATTACAGATGGCTGGACAAAAATCTAATTCCTTATGGCAGTATTTACCTGAGCCAACAAAAAACCAACCTGATATCGGCCATTGAAAAACCTGTCTCAGTTAACCATTGTGTGAGATTTGTGATACCTTTATTCCGTTTGTGAACACAGAAAAAAAGGGTGACGTCACTGCTTTTTGTCCATCCAGACCACATGTAGCTCAAAGAAACACTATATTTTGATGGATCAAACCTGGCCTAGGTTAACACGTTGACCTCGGAGACTGTTCAACCTCCTATTTCAGACTTGTGGAAGCTTTATCCTATTGGTTAGAACTGTAAGAAAGGGCAAAATGACTCACTTTCTTTCTCCCTCCACCCAGACCACATTAGACCGGCTCAAGATCAAAAAGCACTAAACGGCAACTTTTCAAACCTGAACTCGACTTCGGAGACCTGCTTCCAGATTTGTGAAACCGTCGGTCTACTTCTCCATCGCAGACCCCAGAAACCACTATACTCACACCTAGTCAAAGCTGGCCTTAATTATTAAGGGACAGCCAAATGATAAGTATTAACCCAGTTTCAGATTTGTGAAACCTTTATTCTATCTGTGAAAACAATAAAGAAAACTTTATCCACACTTGTATGTAAAGTATCCTCATGTAATATTACAACTATTAATACAATGTAATAATGTTTTGCATTCACGAAAGCTCCCCATAGGCTACTATGCTCCAAAGGACTTGCCACACAAAACTCAATTTTGAGTACAGTAGTTATATGATGCATCTTTCCTGTAGGTAAACAGAGAAGAGGTTCAACTTTCAGCTAACGTTAGCGGGCAACGTTCTCTGGCATTACGGGACTTCAGTAGCAAGACTCTGGGAGTCCGCCGCGTGACCGTGATTGGATACAATCCTTACTGATTTTGACCGCGCTCGATGATTGGGTGATTCCGACGCCAGTCACAAGCCGCGGACCACTCACAGCGCTGCTCCTCGGGAAAACAATATTTAGCTAGCCCGCTAGCAAACACGCTAACTGCAAGACTGCTTGCTCTGCGCGTCGGGAATCAGAAGTGCGGCCAACGAAAACCAAACCACGGTTACGCTCAGGAGTAAACAGCAAGTAGCCGAGATTTACAGACGATGTGAGTCACCCTGTAAAGCCGGATAATACTTTACTGAAAGCAGAAGCAGCCGCGGAGTGTGTACCGTTAGCGGACTCCGAGGTCTGACAGCTGCTAACGCTAACACGTCTTGTTGCTGGCCGTCAGCTTCTTGTGCGCAAACTTTAAGAGTTACTCCTACTTCGCCCCAAGCAAACTCATCCCAAGCTGTCAAACGTCAACTTACGCACGCTGAAATGTTGACGAGCTGTTGTTTTCTCTGCTCACGGGTAGTGGAGCAGAAATACAGACATCATCAGTCCGGGTGGCAGAGACAAGTCCTCCATTATTCCAGGAGCGCATGCCCAGTGGGTGCTTATGTGTTTGTTTACATGGAGCGCAGCGGGAGGTGCTTCCGCAGTCCCCCAGCCAATCACAACGGCCTCTTTTTTTCCAGACCACGCCTCTTGTGTTTCAGAGAGCAGAGGGCTCAGCTGATAAAGACTCTGCAGGCTTTCCCAGGCTGTCATCTGGGATTCAAAAACTCACTTTGGGAGACGTTATGATGTTATTTTACTGTATTTAAAGTCCCTAAGTCAAATGATATATGCTATACATATATATATATATTATTTGGAATGAACTTCTAGAAATGTAGAATCACTTTCCTCTATTAATACTTTTAGAAACATTTAAAAGTCAGCAATGACTGAACAGTGCATTTGCTTTTAACTAGGTGTCTTTTACAATTGTATGTTTGTATTAGCTCACCTGAAGTATTATGACTTGTTTGTGTTCTATTATGATAGTGTTTGTATTGAGATTAGGGGTGTACTGTGTCATCTATGTCCTGCCTTCTATGTACATGTATTTACTTTGCTTGAAACTTTTGGCCGCCAGTCTTGGCCAGGACTCCCTGGGAGAAGAGTTAGTGTAACCCAATGGGACCTTTCCAGGGTTAAATGAAGTTTAAATAAAAATATAATGTAATATATAATATATGCTATATACTCTTAATATACACACAGTAATTTAGACCTCCAATTCTAAAAATCGGATTCTAATTATTTTCCAAGTAGGGACTGCATGAAACAGTCTACCTTTCTGACAGCCGTTAAATGACAGCCACATGTTGTTCAAAGCCTTAATAATGCCTCACATCTTAGTTTTATAGTGAAAATGCCTGCCATTGGAAACACCTACTACAGTTTGCAGAGTTACATCGGCCTGCTGTAATTCATGCACGAGCACACACGGGTTACAAAGGAAAAACACTTCCTTTGTAGGCCAAAGTGTGGCATGTAAATGTTGCGAAATGTGCACACCACGTTTTCACAGAGCTCAGAAGTGAAAGAAATCCACCACTTTTATATTAAAAACCCAATTATTTAACTTTATTAACATCAATGCTTTCAAGACATTTTTCTCTGCTTTTTTTAATCAACAAATAGAAAACAGGTCATGTGTACAACAGATGGGACCCCTACAGCACAACTCTGTGAAATGAATCCTTTATATGGTCCAGTTCATCCAAAACCACCTCACTTTGTCAGCTCATCCAGTGAAAACCCCCGAGATCCACCGCTGCACATCGACGCTGCTCTCAGTTACAAGTCTGTCCGTCCACAACACAGTGATAAAACAGTTTGATGCTGTAATATAGTACGTGATTGTGTGTCCTGCCTATGTAAAGCCACGGATGCGAACAGAAAGGTGCAGACCATAAGATGAGCGGGGAAGTCAGAAACGTCGCGCTATGATGTCAGAGTCACGCTGGGTGCAGTATATGTGGTCCATGATGTAATCGTGAACTGTCCAGACTCAGTTTGCTTGACCACAAAGTGGGCTATTTGTGAATAAACACAATGTCTGTGCATGAGCACCAAAAACCAGGTTGCATGTTGGACGAAAGTTAGACACATTTTCAGCTAAACCGAGCCGAACTGAAGTAACGACCAACTTTCTGATTTGATATGATCTAGTAGTGCCCCCACATTCCTAAATCTCCTCCAAGACCATGGTTAACGCTTGAACAGCTGTGAACTGCGTTGGGTTTTAAAACACCAACCAGCAGGTCGAACATTTTAGGTTTGAGGGTTTTGGTAGTTGGGAGCATACATTCTAAATTCCGATGATATTCAACATTTTTTTAAGAAATCCCACGTGCAGGCCCATCCCCATGAACACACACACTGCAGTTTATTGTGACTCAGTCCCACATACATTTTTTAAAAAAGGTTCAGTAATTTCCCATAATAGGCTGACACTCTATCTAACTATTTATGTGTGAGCCATTTAACTGGGTTTTCTTTTTTATGTTTTCAGTAGGAACCAACGGGCATGGGGGCTGAGAGCCACAGACAGGGTAGGGAGGTCTGAGAGACAGTCTACCACATTGTTGGTTTTGGTGTGTTCACGGGACTTGTTGACAATAAGAAAATATAGAACAAAGCTTATCGTTTAAGGTTGAGGATTGAAGTTCAGCATTGAGTCTAATGCTCAGCAGAAAACATCTTGTCAGAAATTGGGGTGTTGGGAGTTCTTGCCTGGTGTCATAATAGATTTCTTTTCTTTTTTTCCTTGCACGGAGCATGTGATCAGCATTGGCCATCACACTTATTTCACAACAAAGGTCCATCAGTCCATCAGTCCGTCTGTGTTTAGTCTACCTGAGTCCACCTTGAGAGGGGATGTGAAAACGATTGTTCAAACAACCTTTCCAACCACTTTATTTTTCTTTTGTTGGAGGTCTCGGGATCTCTGAAGACTTTGAGAAAAACCTGTCAACAATTATTGACAATAAACTCGCTAGCAGTTGTTCAGATCTGAATAGTCTTTGCACGTTCAGCGCCATTCTTTTTATTTCATACTGTTGTTCGCAAACCTTTTCTGTTCATTGTATCTGTTCGCTAGATATCCATCATCGTCATTCTGCTGGATGTCAAAACAGGAAGTCAAACCCACATTTCCCCCTAAATAAGACCAAGTGAGTAATAATAGCATTAGAATATCTATGGTTCAAAATAAAGATTTTAGCAGCTGTGAGTATACGCTCTCCAGTATTAATAACTTGGGGTGTGTTGGAAATACATGTCCTTTGTGCTAATACAAATAATAAAAAAAGATAAGCAAATAAGACATATAATAACCAGTGTAAGTGATTACAAAATATATTCTAAATATTCATAATCTGCAATACCTTGCCATTGTGACGATGACTATAAATGAAAATAGCAGAACAATTGTTTTTTGCTATTAGGAGGAGGCAGAAATCGGGGAGTGACGGGAATATTCAATCACGAATCAGAATGAGGCATGACGACAAGTCTTTCAGGGCTGGTTTTTCGGGAGGTTTTTGGTGTGGGGTCTGTGGCAGAATCATGGCACCAGTCCGGGAGGAGGTCGTCCGCTCCCCTCCCCTCTTTCCTCTAATCTCCCGTTTCCTGCTGCGGTCACCTCCTCCTCAGTCCTCCTCATAGCCTCCTTATCAGGCAGCACGCACTGATGGAGCTGAGTGGATAAGGCTCGAAGGAGACACCAAACTCTTCGGAGAGTGTCTTTCTGGGTGGGGTTATGTTGCATAGTGATCAAAGCTTCCCAGGTACTCCAGAGCAGCCCGGTAGCACAATTGGTACTGGTCCTAGTGACAAAAAAAACAACAGCAATATTTTGGTCAGTTTCTAAGAGGAAAGCCAGAATTAAAGCAGTGATAAATAAAGACTAAAGAGTATTGAGATATTTCAGGTAGGACATAAGTTTGCATTTGCAGGGCCGCAGCAGCTGAAAATGGAAAAAGGTTGCAAACTGTTACAAAGTTACCACCTCAAAGTGCAGCGGTGCAATGTAACTTCAGTACGTTTACTTCAAACAGACTTTTTGGCCACTTGGGGGCCGGGGACACAAGCTGTGAACACAACATATTATGAAAGTTGATGTGACAAACTTGTTAGCAAACGGTTTGCCTGTTTACACATCCAGCAGGGCGACATTGGCATTCATTTGAAGTCAGGTTCTGTCCCCATGGTGAATGTGAGTCCAATATTTTCTCTACTTTTAACTTTAAATTGAAATGATCTGTCTCTTTAGCTGCTAAATGCCCCGCTATGTTCCCCAGCTAGTTGCTAACTGTGTCTGTCTGCTTGTGTGGTGCTGAGCAGGTAAAACAGTGAACATTGGGTTTATCAGGGATTTTTTACTGAAACCAACACTGGCAGAGCAGTGAGACTGAACCAAAACAACGAGCTGAAAGATGCTAAAAAGCTCTGCAGAGCTGGAGGTACTGCAGTCATGTAATATAAAACTATTGATTATTCTGTTGCTGCTTGAAGTACTGTCATAAGTACAAGTTTGAGGTGCTTTACTTGAGTATATAAATGTCATTGTATTGTCATTAATGCCGATTCTGATTAACATTTTGTATCCTTATTGATTAAAATAATTCGATTTTTCTTCATCTGTCCCATGACCCTTGCTGGAATCGAGGGCACTAATGGAAAGTTGAGTGACAATTTCACGATTTACAGCAGGCCTGTTTGGAGCTAAACTAATCTGATATCCCCACCCCCCTTCTTGGGGCGTGGTTGCGAAGGTCAACCATAAACCAGGCTTAACAAAAGGGCACACTTTTTAAGACGTGTTGGCAGGCTAGCCACGGACACGCTCAGCGGACTTCCGCCGACCTGCAGAGGAACTGAAGGCGCACAGACTATGTTGTAAAACACAGATAGATATCCAAGGTCGAACCTGTTCCTCTTCTGAGGTCCAACACTACGAAGGTTAGGAAAGACGAAACCCTGGTTTATGCACCAGCCAGGTGGTGCAGAGAAGGAGAAATAGAGTGTTGGAACGAACGAGAATCAAAGACTTAACTGTTAAATAAAGAACTTCTATAAGCACTCGTACATTGTGGCTACCAGATTACGGAAGCCTACTCCCCTCTGCTGCAGCACCTATCGAGTCCTAACGAGGACTGTAATGAACTTTAAACTCAGTCAGCATCTGGCAGACGCTCACACCATGTTGCCATCACAGCCGAACGTCACCAGCCTGATTATGGAAGGAGAGATCCATCGAATGAATCATAAAACAAATCTCCGCTTCGATTCACATTCCAAAAGCATGGGGCTAGGTGAACTAGCTTTTGATGCACACATTCTCGAGCAAGCTCTCTGGTCTTAATGCTATGGTAGTTACTTTTTGGATTGAAGTCTGGGTCCACCAGCTTCAGGGTGGAGTCAGGTGGTGGTGTACTGGCAGGAGGCACCGCTTCGGGTGTTGGAGTAGTGCGGGCTCGGCCGCTGGTTGAGTTGGGTGCTACCTTGGTTGTCAGCAGAGGTTTTGATGTCCTTTTCTTGCATTTCGCAGGCCCTCGGGCCTCTCCATCCTCACAGGTAAGATTGTAATACCCCCAAAATTCCCACCTCGGGAACATGACATGGCAAGAATTGTTGCGTGCTGGTGCACTGCAGACTACCTCATCCTCCCAGTATCCCTGGTCTTTCAACCCTGGTAGTGGCTTTGCATGCCTGTGAGCAATACCACGCTGGGGTTCCTGTCTCCGGATGCACCCAATTGCGTTGTGCCTTTTTGCTTTTTCTCTGCAGCATAATTAAAGTCCCCACCACCATTTCTTCTTCTCCGTCGACATGTAGATCTTCTATAGTCCATCTTCCTTTGGTGAGATTCTCTCTCCGGAGGTTTTCTGTCCAAATCTCTGTAGCGGTCAATGCTGTTATCCATTCTTCCAAACCTTGATTCTGCACTTGTTTCCAGTGAGTTGTTTGGTTGCTGTCCCATGTGATACATATATTCTTAGGCTCAGGTATGCACCACCGTTAGTATGTTTTTTCTGCAAATGCAGAGCATAATGTTGTTTTTACGCATGTATGTGCACAGGTAAGATCGGAGGAGCCCAAGATACATTTAGAGATGAAAGTCAGCCAATGAGACCTCCTGCGAAGATACAGAGATGGACGCATTGTGACGCATTGTTATAGATTAAGCTACCCAGCAGTAGGTGAAGTAGCTGAAATGCGCTCCATCTTGAACCTCGAACCTTGATTTTATTATTTCTTTTTAACTTCTAGGTGTGGATTGGCTGAAAGGTCTTCTGAACTGGTGCATTCAAGTGCAATCATATAGTGTGTGAAAATAAGGTTTCTAATGAGATGTTAGTTGGTTGGCTTGCAGGAAACCCGAAATATTGTGTGTATGTTTGTGTTGTTGGGACGCCACAGATGAATTCGTCCATTTGCGTGATTTTCAATTGAACTTTTGTCTGGAGACTGCGTTCTGTTTTGGCCCACAATCCTGATTAACCCTGATACTGTTGTACCTAAATACTAAAATACTACATTCTGAAGTTGTTGTTTTTTTTAATCAGGATCCCCATTAGCTTCTGCTGTAGCAGTCGCTAGTCTTCCTGGGGTCCACATCATAAATTGCAACAATAGAAAAATACAAAATGTTGAGATGGCATCAACATTGCGGAACATAAGCACAATAACACCATACAATCAAATAAAATACAGAAATAAATAAATAAAATGCATACCTTTTACAATTAGCATACTCATACATACACTGAATCAAATAATGAAGTTAAGGTACGATTTTAGCGCCCCTTTGAAGACACAAATGCTAGTAAATTCTTTTATTGTCTTAGGTCATTTGTTTCATTCCTGTGATGCTCTAAAATTGTTTTACTTCTGTAGAAAATTGGTAAGTCTTCAGTCTACCATGTCTGAACGTTTAAAAATAACGTGAAAACCTTCAAACCCTAGGGTGGATCCTGCACTATACCGCTATGCCAACCTGTTCAACCTGTTCCTCCTGCACTCCAGCAGCAGTGTATCATACCTCTGTCTGCACCATGGCCGGCCTCTGGGTTCGGAGCGTCTTGACGGTCTGGAAGAGGTCGACCACTCCCTCGTACCTCATCCTCTCCAGGACGATGCTCAGGGTGATGAACACACCAGTCCGCCCAACACCAGCGCTGGCGGACACACACATTATTAGACTCTCGTTACAAATCACCACGTTCATCACACACACACACACACATCTGAAGGACACACCAAATCATGCCAGATAACAAGAACCTGAGAGTAACACATGGAGTCACCACTTTGATAGCTGCTTATGTTCAATAATGTCAATGCCAGGATAACGTCAGAACTTCAACAAATAAGTGTATTTGCCCATTCTGCCAAACACTGTTCTGACTGAACTCAAGAGGTGCCAAGTAACTGCACATAGGTGCCTGGAAATCCTCTTCCAGGAGGACTGCAGAGGTGTTTGAAAGCAGTACGCTCAAAACACAATGGATTGTGGGAACAAGGAGTTGGATGTTGAAACCTAATAGCCAGCAGTTCCAATACAACAGTCAAATAATATATTCTACCTGTGGGACACTTGTGTGTCAAAGAGGAGTTGATTCAACTCTATGATCATTTTGGAGGCGGCAGTCTGTTGTATTGACATATTGGATTGTTTCTTTTTCTTCCAAAGATATTTAAATATTATATGAAATATTGAAATATGACAGGCTTACCCATTGACACCAAACCCTCCTCACACACCCACCCGGATCTCATTTGATTTATTACATGTTTTTATTGTAAAGCACTTTGTAACTTTGTTTCGAAAGGTGCTACACAAATAAAGTTATTATTAGTATTTAACTAAAGAACAGTGATAAAATAAAGATATAGATGAATTGGCCAATGAATCAGATTAGAAAACACCATAATAAATAAAACAGATGTATATCCGCAGTAACAATGAAATAGAAAATAAACATGCTATAAAACAAGTTATAAAGGTTTGACTGATTTCCATTGTGTCTTAATAAATCTATACATCTGACATACACAGAGTTGGATTCTTAGTCAAGGACAGATCAAACAACTCACCAACAAAGTATATTTTTCCCCATAACCTTCTCGCAGTAAAGTAGCATTTGTAGAACGTTGCGATATCTTTATCAGTGCACCAACATATACAGGTATTATCTCCTCGCTTAAGCCTAACCGTTTGGCTTGGAATCCAGCAGTATTAAAGATCTTATCGTTTCTAATATTTGAGCTCCTTCATACATGTCAATGAAGAGAACAAAATG
>CM022489.1:30775812-30788716 GCA_011952105.1 Coreoperca whiteheadi
AAAAGTTAGAACTCGGCATTTCTGTGTTTCTGGTCACTCAGTCTATCCAGGCACTTCTTCATGTGAAGAAGACCCGCCTGGTGTGCATTTATAAAGTGGGACTGGAATTATGAGTTGTTTGACAGCGACGACTCCTCCCATGAAACTCTCTAACTTGACAGGATGAAAGGTCGCCAAATATTCGTCCAATAAACAAGCTAGTGCTTTTTAAATGCATACATGCAACACAGTCAGCCTAAACAAAAGCAAAAACCATAGGTGTGATGTCGAATCTCTCCCACACACACGCACACACACACCCACCCTTGTACGTCTATCTTTGTGACATTATGCATTCCCTAGCCCCTTACCCTAACCCTAACCATCACAACTATATGCCTAACCCAGACCATAACCTGATTCTAACCTAACCCTTAAAACCAAGTCTTAACCTTCAAGTTGAGGTTGGGAGGACTGGCCAAAATGTCCTCACTTTCCAAAAATGTCCTCACTCTGTAGGTAAAAAACCGGTACAGTCCTTACTATGTTACAAGTACAAGTACAAGTACACACACACACACACACACACACACACATACTGTAGTTACCTGCAGTGCACAGTGATTGGTCCATCTTGCCCAAATTGCTCCTTAGTTTTATGGACTTGGCCGATGAAGTCGATGAATCCCTCCCCGGTTTTTGGCACTCCTTGCTCTGGCCAGTCAGTGAACTGGAACTGCCTGATGGTTCTCGACTGACCATCCTGATGAACACACAGGAAAATGGAGACAGATACTGTAAGTAATTCACACACAAATCTCCAGCGAGATGCGGTAGAGCTCAGTGTTGGCGGTTACACATAACCAAGGAGTAAGCGATTACTATAATCACTATTGCTTTTTCCTGTACATCTGGGCTTTAGTGGTCCAATTTCAGTGCATCACACAGACCTGAGTTTTCTTTTACCTCCATGCCGTTTTGTTTGAAATTTTCATTCTAAATTTTGGAAAATAGTCACACATGTGCATGCAAATAGCAGGTACAATTCCCCATCATTTTCTGTAAAGTTGAGAGAAAAGTAACAAATAAAAAAAGCCCTCAAATACTCAAACTCAAATGGGAAGAAAAGAAAAAAATATTCTGAAAATATGTATTCATATTTACCGATCCAATATTCCTTACTACATTTAAACTGCACAAGAAATAACCAAACTTTGTATCTAATGAGCCAAGGGGAATTCGTGCAGCTCATCAAATGTCTTCCCTAAACAATGCCCAGCATCTTTTAAACGTAAACTTTTTCAATACAAATGCTAATTTTTACATCACTGTCAACCATCAGAGTTTCTCTTTTCATGCAACTCCATGTAAATGTGTTTTTACTTGCAATTAACGTAATTTGACATGTATTTGTTGTTAGAACCGCGAACAGCAACCCTGTGTCTTACAGCGTCTCACAGCAAAACGGGATTGGCGCTTTCAGTACATTTTGCATAACAACCTTACATTTTTCTCAATAATATCATGTGTTACACAAGATTACCAACAAAAAATATTCTTTTTCTGGTATTCTAATGTGCTGTGCTAATGAAAAAACATTTTATTATATGTTTACACTCGAATTCTCTCCATACTGCAAAAAGCATACTGTACGTAGTTTTCGGTAGTTGTTTGAATATTTTCCAGTCCTCCAATTATAATGAAAAACTTCCCCACTCCTCCTTATGTACAATTTATTAACCCCAGTTAACAATGCACAACTTTGAGACAGTTGTGTGACCTGGATCTGATCTTACCTAACGGCAATATAAAGATTTTCAAAATTTCATTATCTCCCTTCTAGTCTTCAGCTTTGACTGTAGCGGGGCCAGAGGCAGCTCACCGTCTGAATTAGATCATATTAAAGGCCCTGTCTGTACAACTTTAAGGTGATTAAGGCAGCTCTGAAGCTGGAAGGATCTAACACAGTGTCTTATTTTGTGATGCTACCACTAGGAGTCTGAAATGTCCAAATCCATGTCTCCACTTTTGATGGATTTCTAAAATAAGCTAAATTAAGCTACTGATAAATTAAATAAATCTGTATAGCGAAGCATACTGTACATCAGCAATAGATATACTGTAGCAGAATTGGTCTCAGTCATGGCCAGTCAAATCACCCCTTCTTCTTTCCAAGCAGTGAACTCTGTGCCCAGTCTGGGGCCTGTGCAAATCCTCCCACTGAAGTGCAGTGAAATTCACAAAACGCTAAACAGACACAGATGGAAAAAGAAACCTCTGCATGCAATGAAAATGCCACCCTGCCAGCACAAACACACTCTGTTGCAAGAATAGCGCCCTAAGTGATGTTGATGTCCTTTCCAATTAAAATGAGCCGAGCTGAAGCCATCTTCCTGCTGCTGCCTCATGCAGCAGCAGCCAAGCTGCGCTGAGGAGAACCTACCCTGGCATCTGTGACTTTGAACTCTCTCAGGATGTACTGAGGCATGTTGTACTCGGCCATGGGGTCCACAACAAAGTACTGGTAGCGTGCAGAGCGCTCGGCAGGCCAATACTGATGGCACTTTTCCTAGAGAACGGAGAGAGGAGATGTATCACAACATGTGGCGCGTGTAATCAGAATATCCAACTTCTTGAGTTCTGCCTGGAAGTCAGTGAGACCAACATAAAGCCACTATAGTTACTGTGGGAAGCTGGTAACAAATGTTACCATAAATATGTGTTGTACGTGACCACATGTTCATTGTCTGTATTGCATCTATCTGTATATCATTCGTGTGAGACACAAGCATGTGCATGCTGTGCCATCTGTTTATCTAACGAGCCGGATAGGGATGGTGGGGATAATGGTTAGAAAGCCCATTTAAATGTACTGTACATAGGGATAGCTGAATTAAAACATTAGCCAAAACTCCAATTTCAATGGAATTAAAATCTTAAAATCTGTTATTAAATGTAACAAATATGTTTTACAAGTATGCAAAACATACATTTTGATTGTTCTCAAAAGTGTGCTATGATTTCTATGCTCAAACTGCGTGGTTTTTCGACATGTTGACTTTGTAGTTACAGTGTAAAAATGATATGAAAGTGATACAGCTTCAAAGATACTTGACCGCACAAGCTACTTAAGTTATAATTATCTGTTTTGAAATACGCTGTTTCGTACTCAGTTGAAATGAAACGTTCAGGTATGATATTTACATATTCAAAATACATGGAATTAATATTTCTAAATGTATATTAATAATTGTCAAAAAGATATTAGGTAATATAATTTAAGTTCACAAAGAGTACTTGCTAAAAAACTATCAATGGTAAAAAAAAAAAAGTTTTTAAATAAATATACTTAATTACAATTTAATGGTATCTCAAAATAGCAAAGTCGATCTAAGCATCTAAGTAGTCAAGTACATATAGTGGTACGAATTATATTATATATATCATTACTACACATCAGGTATCCAAATAGTATTAAAAATAGCACACTTTAAGCACATTTATCGTGAGTGCACATGGAAATATATTTGTCTTAGTTGTAAGTTAAAAACGATCAGCTGTCATTAGCGTGTGCGCGAGCACGCCGAGGAAGTCATTGTTACAGTTGCACACGTATTGGAAAATATTTAAGACCCTTTTAAAGGCCATATTTAGCTAACTTTAGGTGCATTTCATAACCCCCCCCCAAAAAAACTAAAAAACATCATGGTCAATCAGCTGAAAATAAAGTGAACCAAATGCTGATTAGTTTAATTAGGTTTTTTTCCCCCCTTGGGAACCATCAACATTTTGATTCTGAATTAGCACATTCACATGACCTTTTCTCAGAAGTGTAGTATATCTACGTGAAAAATATTTGTTTAACTTTATGATTTAAGGCTTTAACTTTAGTCAACTCGATGTAATGCTGTTTTATAATGAATGACATGCGATGACATATGGCGTGATCGTGATGCGTTACCCGTCCCATCTCGCGGAGTTTGCTGAGCATGACCACAATGGTGGAGTTGTGTTCCCACAACATTCTCCAGAAGTCCTCTGTGGTCTCCGCTAGCGGGCCCTGAGTGGCCATGTATGCTTTCTGCTGCCTGCAAATTGGAACAGAGACACGTCTGTGTTTACTCCTCGGGATTCTGGCACTGCTGTTGCTTGCGTTGCATTTCAAGTTCCTTCCTCCTCGGCCCGAGCCGCGGTTCTGGTGCACAATTTCATTTTACCTGTAAGAAAAACATAGGTGATGGCAAATACATGATGCTGTGGTCATCAAAAAGCGTTAAAAAACTGTTCAGGCTGGGATTGGATGAGTTTCACTTGTGGAGCTTGCATGGCCGGATGGACCTGCTGGGGGGCCCAAGGGCAAAAAATGAATTGAGGGCTCCTATTGTCCCCCCTTACCTCTATTAGTGTATTAGTATCAGAGCCTCAAACATTCCCAGTTGTCTAAGAAGTAGTCAGTTTTTTCAAAATGTCCACTTTGGAGAGAGGTTTTTCATCCATCTGACACACACCAAGGTAAACCCAGACTATCACAAGGTGCTCAAAACATTTTTTACCTGCACAATAAAACACAAAGGTGGAAAAAAAAGTCTATAGTGCTACAAGAGGCCGAAACCTCCGCATGGGGACCTTTAAGGTCGATTTCATGTCACTTCCTAATGCACTTTAGTGGTGCATGTGCGCAAACAAATCTGCAACCAACCAAAATCTCAAAAACCATCCGACACACTGATCCTGGGGCTTTTGGGGCCTTTGGGGGTCTGGGTCCACTTTGCCTGGCTGGTTTTTGTATACGTGGAAATCGAAATTAACTCTTAGAAACAGACCTCTTGCTTGTTAGATTAAAAGATGCAATCTGTCAAACATATTCACAGTATGTGAGCCTGCAAAAATATTGCAAAAAAAAAGAAAAAAAGAGTTCATTCAATTTAGCTGAATTTACTGTTCACCACATTCATTTAGTAACTTCTAGTTTAAGGCGATGACATCCCACAACTGCTGAATGAACCTCTCAGGTGTTAAATATTCCATTTTGCACACCCCCGTAAAGTAAATTTGATTCCGTCAGCTGTTGCTAATGTGTGCGCTGATATTTAAATGCTTTTGCTTGAACACAGACGCTTTTTAACAGCACTGTTGAAATGACAGATGCCGTCACAGCTGCTCAGCCAGGCTCTGGGCGATCCACTGGAGTAGTCGCGGCGCGTGCCCACTAGTGGGCAGTGTTGAAGCAGGCAGCAGAGGCGCCTGGGTGCCGGTGCAGCACACATACTGAGCATTTCTGTTCACTGTCATTTGGGTGAGCCAGGGATTGTTTTTGCTCTCAGGTTTGCGTCTGTGCATCAAGCACTGGAACTATAATTTGAATACTTCATAATGCAACAGGCAAATGGAACGCCGGAAACCAGAGTGTCACCTTACCTGCTGCCTGTTCTGGCTCACCACTGCTGAACGATTAGAGGAGGTCTGACCAGTAGCAGCTGATCATGGATGTTTGGCTGAGTTTGGTCAGATGCGGGCGGTTGGACATGAGAAATGCATCACTGCTGACCTCTGTGAACTCACGCAAACCAACACGTGTGGCTGACCAAGAGCAACCAGAACTTTAAGCAGTTTTAAGCAACTATGCTCCAGGGAGTATTTCACACAGCAGCGCGGTACATGTGGGAATGAGTCGAAATAAACCAGTGTGTGTGTGTGTGTGTGTGTGTGTGTTCATGGTAATGAAGGAACATGTCAGCTTTTCTACCTTAATGAACTTTACAGTTTGCCTCTTATTCACGCCGCTGGTGGCGGAGCTGCCACGCGCTGCCGCTGGCCTGCCCTCAGGGAGCAACTCTGGGTTCAGAGGATTGCTCAAGGACATGTGGACGGGAGGAGCCGGGGAGCAAACTGCCAACCCTCCTGAGCCACAGCCACCATTCTTTTTTAATAGTTTTTGGACAACAGTGGCGCTCTACCACACAGAGGAATGAGATATATCCGGCTTTGGATGCACACACAGCCCTTGTTAGTAGAATAGGTTCATTGTTGTTTCGAGTCTGCACATGAGATTTATTGACGGTAAGATCAATATTGAATATAGGAACCTGTGTTTACTGTTGACTGTGTGGGTAGCCATGTTCAGCTGATGTCACATGAGGAACTGGGGATTGAGCAAAAATGCCCTCTTTCAAATTAAAAGGATGTTTTATTAGATTTTTCTAGCAAAAACGGTACACATTGTCCTTAAAATCAAATGCTGCACCAGTGGATACAGATGACATATTAATGCATTTCCATCCTACAAGTATACCTTTTCCTAGTTTTGGCCATAATTCCTATTAGTCATAATAACATTGTATTCACCACATTAATTGCTGGGATCTAAGAACACAGCAACGTTGCCCTAAGAAGTCTGATGGGTTTGGACTGATTGTGAGGTAATGGGCCCCTGGGAACATATATGTAAAAGGCCCTACCTTCAGAGTAGCAAGTGTTGTTGGGCCTCTTTTCCAGCAACTTTTTGAAGGTTAACCATAATTCAAGGGAGCTTCCTGCTCCAACTTTGACCTACTGTACTTACTGTAGTTGTGTGCACACAGGTTTCCTTCAACTTTTCAGGTGCGCTTGACCTCCAAATAACGGCTTAGATAATCTGGATGGACTGACTAAAACCAAAATAAGAAGCAAGTTGTAATAGATAACAGAATAATAAAAGAATTTTCCTTTATTAGTCACATTACAACCAATTAACAGTTAACCCGTTCTCATTCCCAGGGCGTCAAATACCGACGTTTTGTCACGCTCCTCACGTCTTGCTGCGTTTTGTCAGGGCTGAACGCACCCCAGGTTACACAGTTAATAGGTTCTTCTAAAGGGAACCATAGCAGAGTGCTATCACAAGATAAAAAGTGGTTTAAGCAGGGAGTCCATTCTATTTACGCCTTCTCTGATGTAGAGGTGAAGATATACTGGTGTAAGCCTGCTGTCTGACTTTCTATCTTACATCACCATGGACAGGCAGGAGGTGAATGACTACAGCTCACACCTAAGGGTCAATGGACACCTCCACTAATCACCATAATCATGGCTATCTCCCTCATGTTAATCTATCCTAATCCACAAGGTGCACTTTAAAGGTTGAGCTCAGAGAGCTTCCTGTTTCTCACTCCACTCTTAATTACTGCAACAGGAATTAGAGAGGAATTAAAGGACACCCCTGCCTCCTTCCCTATCCTCCCTTAGATGGGGGTGCCCAGGGGACTTCATTAGGTGCTGACAGCCGAGAGCAAAATACACCCAGCTGCGCTGCAAGTAAAAGGGGAAGTCCTGATTCATTAGCCCATGCTTTGCTCTGCTAGTGCACTGGAAAGTATTTCCAATTAGTGTTTACATTTCCATAAAAGGTATGCTTCTCTCAGAGGCCTGAGAGTGGCTATTTATCAGCCATATGACAATATCAATGCTGACATCGAATACTGTATGTGTGGTTGTGCTAGCCGGCCAGGCAGATCCTCTTGACCTGTTCACGCACACACAGGAACACATAGACAGCGGCGTTTTTTAAGAAAGTTGACTGGTTGCTTCTGCACAGAGCCAGAGGCAGTCCAACAATAGCGAAGTCTGCACCCAAATCTCACCACTTCTATTCGTATCTGTACCTGTTGTGACAGGCAATTATATGTTTCTATTTTTTATGGTATTGACGCTCCCAATGCTTGTGTTGATGGACACATTTGCAGAACAGACACACAGAAATAGTGCACGTGCCTCCTATTAGGATCTCAAACTACTGTCTTTTCTTTTAGTGTACGTGTTAAAAAAACCCAACATGCAACGTGTTAATAACGGGGCTCGGTGGCAGAGCGGGTCGTCCACCACTCGGAAGGTCGGCGGTTCGACCCCGGCTTCCCCCAGCCATGTGTCGATGTATCCTTGAGTAAGATACTGAACAACAAATAGCTCCCGAAGGTGCGGCTTCGGTGTGTGAGTGTGTGTGAATGATTAGTTTAATTTGTACTGATGGGCAGTCAGCTGCTGCCATCAGTGTATGAATGTGTGTGTCTGGGTAAATGTGATCTGTAGTGTGAAAGCGCTTTGAGTAGTCAGAAAGACTAGAAAGGAGCTATAAAAGTACAGTCCATTTATCATTTAATAAGTGAGCTTCAGAGGTGTTGCTGAGCTTATTTTTGAACTTTTGACAGAAACACAATGGCTTTTTCCCCCCTTCCGCCAGTCGTCATGCTAAGCTAGGCAAACCACATCCTGACTCCAGCTCTGTACTTACTGAAACACACAGACATGAGGTTGATATCCATCTTCTCATCGCACTCTTAGCAAGAAAGGGCATAAGGGTCCATTCCAAAATGTTGAACTTCTCCTTTAAAGTCTGGTAAGTAAGTCCAGTAGGGTTATGTGATAATCTGCAAATACTAAATTGGTCTGTGATGTGCTTTATACTCATTACTTAAATTGTAATGAATGCAAAAAGAAGTCATTATTTCACTATACAAAGGGATGAACTGATGTTTGAGTCCTGAGGCTAATGAGTGAAAAAGGCTTGTGGACACAGACAAAAGCAGCGTCTTAGAAATATTGACGTAATAGGGAAAAAAACAGTTAATAATTAACAGGCCTGTCAGTAAGACCACTTTGTTTTGACAACTGAAACAGCAAAAGGATGGTAGGCAGTGAATCACTGGACTCCATGTCAGCCTGTAATTTTCTGCTGCCAGCTGCCGGAGGAAAGGTCCACCTCCACGTTCATTAGAGGTGCAGCTACTGGACATCTGCGCTGTGGACTCACCTGTATCCGTCGACGAAGCTGCCGTTGATGTAGTCGGAGCCCTCCACCCCTCTGATTGGCTGCAGGCAGACTCGGGTGGACTCGAAAGGCATGATGTTCACCAGGCGGTTCTTGAACTTGTTACACGGCAAGTTGGCACTGATGAATCTTGAGGTATGTGCTTTTGAGCTGGCCAGTTTCTGCGGAGACAGAGAGGAGGACACGGCTGTCTCTGACGCTCTCTGAGGACACCCGACCCTCAGCCCAGCCCAGACTGCAGTGCAGCCTCACAGCTACGCCCACTGTCTCGGCTGGCCGCCTCCTGCCTTTTAAAGTGTTAATGCAACCAGCCTTGGCGGAAGGTGGTATGGAGAACGAGGTTGCTAAAGGGTACGGGGAGCTAACACTCTTACTGATGCATGAAAAAGATGCACTTTGAACGTATGCTCTTTGTTCTCTGACTTCAAATAAAAGCCTGATGGACTTGGTGTTAAAACCCATCCTGATGACACTGACAAGTTAAACCAAACTCACACACATTTACTGTGAGCGGAAGGAGTGTGGCACTGCGAATCGGACTGCGAAAGCAACATCCCAATTGAGTGTTATTTTTATGGGCTAGCTTTGCTGACAGGCCCTAATGTGATTCCTCTGCACTGCAAGGGCAAGTGTCAATTTGAAAAGTGCTTGCGAAAGAAATTTGCCGTGAGCTGAGGATCAAAACCTAATTATGCTCTGTCCAGATTTAAAGCCGCCCTGTTTGCTTGAACAAGCAACATAATTCGGGTTGTGGCGTCGCCCCCCAAGACGGGGCTGCTTAAATCACTGTGGCGTCGCTAAGTGCAGAGTGAGCAGTCGAGGACGGTGCAGTGCTGCAGCTCATCCCGTGTAAACCACCTAACCCAGTAGGACCTTATCTTTAGGCTGTCAGACATCCAGTTTGTCCCGGCCCTATCTCCCTCACTCTAGCTCTCTCTCCCTCTGCATTTCCTGCCCTCGCCCTCTCTTTCAGCCTGCCATCTGAAGCTTAGAAGTTAAGCTCCCCGAGTATCCTCCTCTGAGAAGGAGTTCATTTTTGTTACACAGGCTGACGACGGAACTCCTTCCTCTCTCCACGCTGCGACTGCGTCATGCAGTTACAATCCAGCCTTTTAGTATTGCACTTCCATGAATTCCTTGAATTCTAGTTACTGTTGACTCGGATTTTATGCATAGAGCCATGTCACCAACATAAAAAAACTTCATTTTATCATATTAAAAATAAGGCATTATGCATTTTCCACAGCAGACATTTGACTTGTCAAAAACGAGTATAATTAATAACATAAGATATTATCACTTATCAATACCATCAATTTCTGCATTGCGTTGCATCAGCTGCTGTAATGGAGCATCATTAATGATACTGGCACCACCTGTGCCTTTCCTAGTAAGACAAGTCAAAATGTCTGCTGTGAAAACACTCTATAAATCAAATTAAAGAGTGCTCTGATCCTAGTAAGGCTACAAGGAGCACGTTAGCAAGATTTATTAAGAAAGCAAGACGACAGGTGATGCTCATCAAGCAAACACATAAGTGAAATCCAAAATATGAAGAACCCTTCCTAGCTCTCACTGTTCATATGGAGTCTCGTGTATGTTGTGTCTAAAAACTTTGTCCGTTTGGTCAAAGCTCCCCTTGCATTCTTCATTTGCAAAACAGAAACGTGAAAAAAACACAGTTCATGGTCTTAATAATGTTATTTCAATAGTACTTCAATGTGGCTCCTTTAGTTACTTGTTTTCCTAGTTACTGTTTGATAAAAAATGCTATGAATTTATGTGCTAGAGTGGAGAGAAGGGTGTATTGTTTAAAAAACTAAGATACCAGTACCCTTAAAGCGATACCGATACCAACAGACTTCATTCAACACCTTTTTTTCTACTTTATTCGATACCCATCGTGAAGCATTCAGTTGCGTAAAATGCCACCACTCCTCCCAATCCAAATTATTTTTACGCAAATACATTTTGAACACAACACACTATCACTACCAAAACTCTGTCATCGGACTCAGCTGCAGGACCAGCTCTCCCAGCTGAGTGGGCCTGACTCCACCTGCAGGTGGATCACAGAGTTCCTGTCCGACAGGAGGCAGCACGTGAGGCTGGGGAAGCATGTCATTAACTCCAGGACCATCAGCACCGGTTCCCTCCAAGGCTCTTCTCCCTGTACACCAACAGCTGCACCCCCAGGGACCAGTCCCTCAAGCTCCTGAAGTTTGCAGCTGACACCACCCCCATGGTGCTCATCTCTGATGGGGATGAGTCCGCCTACAGGTGGGAGATTGACCACCTGGTTCAGCCAGAACAACCTGGAGCTCAACGCTCTAACGACAGCGGAGATGGTTGTGGCCTACAGGAAGAACCCAGCCCCACCCGCCCCCATCACCCTGTGTGCCTCCCCAGTCGAAACACTGTGGAGTCCTTCCACTTCCTGGGCTCCATCATCACCCAGGACCTCAGGTGGGAGCTGAACATCAGCTCCCTCACCAAGAAAGCCCAGCAGAGGATGGACTTCCTGCGGCAGCTGAAGAAATTTAACCTGCCAAAGACGATGATGGTGCACCTCTACACCGCCATCATTGAGTCCATCCTCAACTCCTCCGTCACCATCTGGTACGCTGCTGCCACTGCCAAGGACAAGGGCAGACTGCAGTGGATCACTCACTCTGCTGAGAAGGTAGAAGGTGATTGCTGCAATCTATCTTCCCTCCAGGACCTGTACACCTCCAGGATCCTTAGGCGAGCAGGAAAGAATGTGGCAGACCCCTCCAGACACAAACTCAGGACCAAAACCTCACACCACAGAAACAGTTTCTTTTCATCTGCAGCCTCATCAACAAGGCCCAGCTAATCTTAGCTAATTACTTATTTCTCAGAGAAAAGCGAGGTAAGGAGAAGGGCCACTGACATGGATTGACAATATTGAGTTTGTTAATATACCATTTCCTCTCTTAGACTTAGGGTGCTAAAATAATCTTTTAACATGCTGAAATCTAATGTTTTAGCAAGTTACAGGCATTTAGTTTCAGCCCATGGTTGCAGATTGGGGCGCTGATTGTTTTCCCCTCTGGTGGGGGCAGTTTTTGGAGTATGATGCGTTGTGCTCTTTCTCTATAAAAATAGTCTTTTTTTTTTCTAGATCGCGGTACAAAAACGTTCAAATGCTGGAATCTTTGACTGGATATGTTTCGATACTATTTGGTATTGGGTCATTTCGGTTGATACCTTGAATGCATCGAGTACCAATACCCGGCCCTGGCTGCTCAGCTAGGGCTGTCATTGGATTGTTTTCTGGTCAGCTTCAGAATTGATTATACTTTTGTATAATCAAAAGTCTGTTTTTATTTCACAACGCTTTTTTTCAAAACCATTCTATTTCATAATTGCCATATTTCATCATAAAGTCAGTCAATCAAGACCAACACAGCAGACCCAGTTGTGATTTAAACAGGCTATCAAGCTGTACAAACTCACCATGAACTCCAACTAAAAACACCTAAAATCACCTTGTGCATCTTCTCTGGATCCGTTCCACATCTCCTAGAATCAGAAGATTCTGTAGCCACCTTTAAAAAACACCTGAAATATAAAAAAACCTTCCTCTCCTTAGCGTATACTGTGCTGGGCTTTAACAGACTAGTTTCTGGAGAACTTATGCTTTTTGTTACCTTTTGTTGTTATAACTGCATCCATTGTCTTCCTCATATGTAAGTCGCTTTGGATAAAAGCGTCTGCTAAATGACTAAATGTAAGTGTCAATGTAAAAACACAAACCAACAATCAAAACCAAACGGTACCTACCTTAAACTCCAGTTCCATGGCGGTGACAGTCTCTCCAGAAGGGATCTGGGCGAGCTTCTGGATGTGGGCATACAGGTTTCGGGCAGGGACTTCTGTGTTGCCACATGTTGCAGCTTCCAGCAGGGCCTCATGGATGAACATGTACTGATCCTCTGTCTGCACCATGTAGTTCCTCTGAGCTCGCATACACGTCACATGACCGTAAATGTCCACCGACTTCTCGTGTTTCATCCTCTCCAGCATGGCTTCGATCACAATGAAGCAGCCTGTCCGGCCCACACCAGCACTGACAGAGCACAAAGAGAAAACATAGTT
>CM022489.1:30799742-30830761 GCA_011952105.1 Coreoperca whiteheadi
TATGAGGAAGTCTGGAGTGGCAGGGAAGTATGTTAGAGTGGTGCAGGACATGTATGAGAGCTGTAAGACCGTGGTGAGGTGTGCTGAAGCTGTGACAGAGGAGTTCAAGGTGGAGGTGGGTCTGCATCAAGGATCGGCTCTGAGCCCCTTCTTGTTTGCTCTGGTGATGGACAGGTGAAGAGGCGAGTGCAAGCAGGTTGGAACAGGTGAAGAAAAGTGTCAGGTGTGTTGTGTGATAAAAGAGTATCAGCAAGAATGAAAGGAAAGGTGTTCAAGACGGTGGTGAGACCAGCGATGTTGTACAGCTTAGAGACAGTGGCACTGAAGAAAAGACAAGAGGCAGAGCTGCAGGTGGCAGAGCTTAAGATGTTGAGGTTCTCTTTGGGAGTGACGAGGACGGACAGGATCAGGAACGAGTCCATCAGAGGGACAGCTCATGTTAGATGTTTGGGAGATAAAGCCAGAGAGGCCAGATTGAGGTGGTTTGGACATGTTCAGAGGAGAGACTGTGAATATATTGGTAGAAGGATGCTGAGGTTGGAGCTGCCAGGCAGGAGGTCTAGAGGAAGACCAAAGAGGAGATTTATGGATGTAGTGAGAGAGGACATGAAGTTAATTGGTGTGAGTGAAGAGGATGCAGAGGACAGGGTTAGATGGAGGCACATGATTCGCTGTGGCGACCCCTGAAAGGGAGCAGCCGAAAGGAAAAGAAGAAGTTTTAGTGTGGAAGCTAATAACTGCTTAATCAGACCAAAGTCCAGGAACACAGGTGCTGAATGAAAGTTTGCTGCCAGGTTCCTGTGTGATAAAGGGACAGCTATCGTGCTTTACCACGGCATTTGAGATTTCTTTTGCTTTACTCTGTGTGCTTTCTTTCTCTTTACTCTTCACTAACCCACATGCCTTTACCCATACAGTACATATTCACACTTAAACAGACATCTCAAAATGACTCGGATAGCGTGGTAGCATAACCAGTTAAGCTGCACGCAGTCTTGAAAACAAATAGAGTCCGTCCTTTGTTTGAGTTTCACGGGTCTGCCTGCCATTTTGGCTCTGTGTGCGATGAAGACCCAAGTGGTCATGTCCGCCATCTCCCTTTGAGACTGTTTTTCACATTTGGTTATTGGTCCCTGATCCCCTGGTAGTGCCCTGTAATTTCATATTAATAATGTTCATAGTATTAATAATAGCATTAATATTCATACATTTCTTTCGATATTTATGCTAATAAGCTAACCAGCCCTACCTGAATGGGATTCTATCAGTTTGTGGGGCTCAAAGCGCCAAAAAATTATGTTTGAAAAACTCAACAGCAATGTGTCTTTCCAGAAATCATGATCCGATGACTCAGGATAACTGTTTCATTTAGGAACTATTTCCTTTCTACTGATCCCATTTTTTTTTTTGTCGCTTTGAGAATTTGAATTTGAGTTTGATTGAAATCATGTTGCTGAGATCAGTGGATTCTCCTGTGGAGGTAAAGCAAACGTGTGCAGTGTTTGTGCTTGTGAATTTGTGCCACTGACCTGGAACCTGTCTAGTCCAAGAATGTTACCAGTTAGCTAGTTGGTTAGATCACCAGTCACAAAACTAGCCCCACAAGTCACCAAGCTCTCAGGTTCACCTATTTTCACAAGGACACACATTTGAATGTCGCTGTGCCATTTTTTGGAATGACTAATAATAAAATGTCTCTATGGTTTTTTTTTTTTCCATCCATCACAGTCACAAGAAGTCTAAAGTTTAGACATTAATCACATGATTTTTAATATAGCTGCAATTACCTTGGAACATAAACTGAAATACATGACTCACATCAGCAGAAATAACGGACAAACAGGTTGTGTTTGGGTGTCAGTAGCAGCCGTTTTCTCGGCCACAGGTTTGAGAGCATCTAATATATCCTGCACCTCTGGTTGAACCACAGTCAGGTGTTATTGGCTCCGGCAGAGGGATGATGTTCTCTGTCACAAATAATAATGGCACGCTGCTGTGGCACTCACTTCTGCCCCTTGGTTGTGGAGTTATTAACAGTGTGAAAGAGGGCTGACATCATTACTCACATCTGCCACGTGACTGGCTGTGAATGCCTCATACCTCATGTCCACCAGCAGGGTGATGCTGTTGCAGAGCCAAGCTCATCATTACCACTGGAACTAGAGCACTAGATACAGAGCAGTATGTCAGTTTACTGATGCATGGGACACTCCTTCCAGACCTTCCTGCCTTGCATCTGTGTACCCCTATTTGGACAGCCCTCATTCGGACAATTATTGCTCAAAAAGTCTAACTTGTAGCTCTTAGATTTTCTGAGTGGCTGAACATGTTATATGATTTTTGCTTTGTGTTTATGTAGTGTTTCAATTAAGTGAGAAACAATAAGTTGCAGAAAGGAAAGGCTTATAGGATTATTTGTGTGAAGAGTAAAAATTGTTGCCTCATACATACAAAATGAACACAAATAAGATTAAGAAAAATAAAAAAAGCAAACAAGCTAAAACAGTTGGTATGTGGTCAAACAAAACCCAACAGAAAACACATGCTGGCCACACTGGAGGCTGAATAGGCTGGTAATTGCTGCATCAGCTGGCTAGAGTGGTTCAGTAAAATTTGTTCAGTGACGATTTGCCTGACGATGAGGAAAGTCAACGTTGCATGCAATTTCAGTGATCGGTGATTTCAGGTCAAGGTCCTTGTGGTAATAATATTCACAGCCGACCGTTACAAGCGCCCGCTGCTTTGATAACCCCCCGCCCAGGAAAAAGAGCCCCAGCTTTTGCAACGGAAACTCGTCCTGCATCATCAAGCCCCAACCAGCCTGGCCCCCTGTGATGGTCCCACCCTGCCCCCTGAGAACAACTGGCTTTAGCTAAAGTGGACGTCAGTAGGGTCTGACCTGAGTTCGTGTTTTTAAAAAGGTCACCTTTGTTTGTATGAAAGAAGATAGATGAAGTGGTTGAGTTATGTTAAATCAATGCATAATGATGAACTATATAATACCATAATATCTGCTCTATTTATGTACTTATTTAAAGCGCTTTGTGCCTCTACTTTGATTAACGCACTGTGAACCATGACAATTGTCATCACAGTATTTATTTTACTATTTCTCAACATGAGAGGCTCACCCGTGACTTCTCCTCTAGGCGGGTCATCATGACGATGGTGCAGGTCCTCTGCTCCCACACCATCCTCCAGAAGTCACACAGGGTCTCCTGCAGCGGCCCCTGTGTGGCAATGTAAGCATTCTGCTTCCTGTAGCCGTCAATGTAGTTGGCGTTGATGTAGTCGCTACCTGGAACTCCTGCAGCGAGGAACACGTTGGACAAAGTTAGCAAGCAAAATTTAAATAGGAGCCAATCAGTAAACAGCGGGGCGTCTTACTAAAATATGAAGTACACTTATAAAACAGGGAAATCAGAAATACAGGTTTGTTTCTAATATAAGCCTGTTCTAAATACAGGCCTGGTTCTCTTTGCATTTGAGGTACATCAAGGCCCTGGCCACTATTTGAGAATTACAGTATGTAAAGTCCCCTCTTTTGAGATGTCTGAATATGTGTCTCTCACCATCTACCAGTGTGAGGATGACCCTGGACTGGTCGTAGGCAATAACATTTGCATAGCGGTTCTTTGGCTTGTTGACCTCCAGGTTGGAGTGCTCCCAGGTGAACTGCTGTCCTGGATCAATAGACTGACACACAGAGGAGTGGGAGAAAGGAAGAGCTAGATTACAGAACTGCAAGAAACCATATATTACAACAGTGCCTGTATTCCTTTCTTTGATTTAAAGTCTGTCAGAGCTCGGAGTGTCCAGACACAGACACTAATTCGTCATCCCTCCTCCAGACTGGCTCTATTATATGAAAACCCCTGGATGATCTTTAAGCCCCCTGGATCAACACATCACTGTTTGGACACTCCCCTCCAGCCTTCCACCTACCAGCTAGGTGCCTGATATTAACAAAGAACAGATCCTGTGATGAAGGGAAAGCAATGCAGTAAGGTTTTGGGTCAGTGGTCTTGGATGTATGTTTCCCTATAGCTAAAATTAGGTTAACTGTTGGTGGACCACTATCAAAAGTGAACAGATGAGGACTCAGAGTAGAGGTGGTAGAGTTTATTTCTCAAAACAGCCGACAAAGACAGGGAATAAAATAATGATAACTCAGTTGAGATTGGGTCACTGCATTAAAACTTGGGAACTAGTTGGATAGCACCTGCATGGAAAGTACAGCTGTGGAGAGGCAGAGAGCGTACAACATGCTTTGATCCACGTGAGCAAGGTGAACAGTTATTGTGACATCAACGCCCATTTGAAAAACATTCCTGCTTTTCAGTGCAAATTCTAAATGACTCAAGGGATGGCAAAGTCACTCAGTCCACCACTTTGAGCCAGACAGGAATATCTTAACTATTTTATGGATTGCCAAGAATTTTGGTACAGACAATCATGGTCCCCACAGGATAAATCGCACTGACTTTGGCGATCATCTGACTTTTCTTCCAACGCCACCAGCAGGTCTTATGATTTTATGATTGTTTATGATTGAAAACCTGAAAAAACAACGACATTCCCATCAGTCTCGTGTACTTTGTGTCAGTGGGTGCAACAGCACAACACAGTGTTGTACTTGGACACAGTTTTTGTGAAAACAGCGGCTAAGTACGGCCTCACAGTGCCGCTTACATGATTGTAGACTTAAGGCTCATTTATGGTGAATGTTAGATACGTATATGGATAGTGACAGACTCTGCGTTCATTTCATAGCAGTTCAAATGGAGCAGTACCACCAGAAATCGTGGGGGCAGTGTAGCCAATGGTTCAAGCAAGACATGACCATAGGACACAATGAAGACATTTTAAAAATGAGGAGAGGAGAGGTTAGGCGAGTATTAGTAAAAACAATTCTTTGTCCACGTGTTGCGACGTATTTAATGGCCTCACAGATCACCGCCGTCTAAAACGCCGCCTCCGCTTTTGGTACATTATTACAACCTCCTCCACCATTACCATGTTTGTTGTTGTCGGAAGTGTTTGACTCTGAGCTGCCCTCTAGTGGATATATTGCTTCACATCCATGCCAATGTAAAGGACGCATGGAAGTATGTGGGCAGTGATGGCTACATCGTTTGAAATTGATGTATCTATTTTCATACATACAAGTAGTGAGGCTTTAGTCTTGTTGAAATGTATAAGCTGTATGTTTTATGGACAACAGGGTGAAGTCAATGTGTTCTTCTGGTCATTTTGTAAATAGTCTACACTTACTGTTTCTTTGCTTCAATAATACGTACTACTTTTATTTGAGCCTTTTCAGTTTCTAGCGCTTTTGCTTTAGTATACAACAGACAGCTCAGAAATATATAAATTCTTATTTTTTTGTGATCCTTTAGGTTTCTACACAAAGAAACATGAGATTACAACAGATGGTGAAAGATGCATCTCTAAATATTATTTTGTACTTTATTTATTTTTATTTATTTGTACATTTCTGAATTAAATCTTTGCTGTATGTGAGATTTAAACCCATGCCTGTGTTCCAGTGATGACTAAGCGTGTGTTGATATGAAATGGACAGGTTTTCACTATGCTGGCTAATGATTGATTTCTATTGACTGCTGGTTGTGAATGCAGGCGCTGGTTTAGCTGAATAATGACATGCTTGCAAGATTGTTATTCATGATTGACCTTTCATGCACCTACTACTTATTTTACATAATCTGGAAAACAAACACACACCCACATACATACACACATGCACAGGCAAAATGAACGAGGACGAATATCCTGCTGCTTTCCCCCCTGACTGGCTGCATGTCTGCTCAGCCTGCTGGTCTACAACTGATAATAATGACAGTGGAGAAAGAGTTTGAAGGCATATCTTATTTTACATCCTGTTTCTTTTAGGTAAGGCTTCCACCGCGCTGCACTGACAAACCGTTCACATTACTGCTAATGTGCTCTGCCAACGTGTAGATCAGATATCGAGCATGTCAGAGTAATCACACTCACGGAGCAGCAGCTCCACCAACCAAAAACAAAGCAGCTAAACGCTGAGAGGAACAGCCAGGCGTGAAGCATGCGCATTTGTGTATGGCATAGCCAGGCGCGCGCTCAGCACCTGCTGCCACATTCACTGAGTGAAGAATAATAACTCACTTAGCTTTAATACACATTACAGGAGTCTTAATTGGCAATAAATTGGCTGCGCTTAACACTAAACCTCACTTACTACACGGGCACACATTTTCATCTATCTCACTTCACACTGTCAGATGAGAATCACATTAACTTTGGATGTCATTTAAATTGCACAAAATAAAAAAACTAACCTGTGATTTTTAACTGATGCTCTCTGTAACTTCAAAATCTTTGCATTACATGTATACTGACCTATAGACAGAAGAAACACAATTCTAAACATAATTTCCTGTAACTTTTAGACATGTTAAACAAATACAAATGTACTGAATTTATGCATCTCTGTAATAATTGCCAGTCAAACCCCCAACATCCTCCAAATTAAATAACAAAATACTGTCATGGTTTTGGGTTTGTGTTTAGTCATTTCATGTTTTATTTGAGTAATTCTCTCCCCTCATGTGTCTGCTAGTTTTGCTTCCTGGCCTTTGACTGCTGTGAGGTTTTTCACCTGTGTTGATTCGTTCACCTGAGTCTTGTTGGCACTCCTTCCTGAGGTGTATATAGTCTGTGTGTCTTCCCCGTCTCTTTGTCAGTTCATTAACCCGTTGCTGTCTGCCTGTTCATTCGGATGTATGCCTACCTGTTACCTGATTATATGCCTGACTGCCAGTTACCTGTGTACCCGCATATCTAAGACAATAAATCTCCATTAAAATCATCTGTCTGCCTCCTCTGTCTGCACTTGGGTCCTCTCCCTCTTTGCCAACACACAACAAATATGTTGTTTGTCCATATCTAAAATGACAAATAGCATTTTCGGATCTGACGCCCCTATCAGCAGGACGACCTACGTGCCTTCCAAAACCATTATAAAAATTAATTGGTTAGGTTTACGGAACGATCATGGTTTGAGCTGAATTAGGTACTTTGTGTTTGGCTTAAAATAACTATTTTTTTCCTCTTACCTGTAGTGCTGTTTATCCATCTAAATAGTTTTGTTTGGCGAGATCAGCTGTAGAGCTGTCTGCATTTTTCAAATATAATGGGACTATATGGCACTCGGCTTGTGCTCAAAGCACCAAAAACTACATTTTAAAAACTCCAAAGCAATGTCTCTTTAAGACCTTGTTGTGAGCAGCTTCTGGTAGGAACTATTTTCTTACCCTCACCCTAATTTTCTACCTACATGAAACTGCTCACAATATGGTCTGTGGAGAAATATGTATTTTTGATTTTGAGGTGAACTGTCCCTTTTAAGGTTAATGGACCTTTGTTGTCATGGTTACAGTAATAACAGCATAGTTAAGGTTCCAGGACACTCGTGGACATGGCTAAAATAAAAGAAGTTGCTGAAACGACTAATTCAGTTTTTCTTGGGAGGACAGTCTCCTAAAGCTATGTGACACTAGTGTTACTGCAAGCGGCTGAGTGAAAATGCAGCACATAAAAATCAACCAGTTATGCTACAAAGCACTGATGGGCTGTGTGGGAATCCACTTTTCTGTTGAGTCATAATTAAAGGTCCTGTGTGTAGCATTTACATTTTACATTTAGCAGACGCTTTGATCCAAAGCGACTTACATATGAGAACATTCACAAACCGAAGGCGCAGCTTCAGAAGCATTTTTGGTGTTCAGTATCTTGCTCAAGGATGCTTCGACGCATGGCTGACCTACCGATTGGCAGGCAACCGTTCTGCCACCAAGCCACAGCCGCCCAGTGGCATCTAGTGGTGAAATTGCAGTTTGCAAACATTTGAATACCGCTTGCCTCACCCTCCCCTTCCAAGCATGTAGGAGAAACTACGAGAACCAATCATATGAATCATAACGATTTGTAATGGCTTGCAGATAAGGACGTCAGATCAGAAAACACTAATATGGGGTAATTTTTAAGGCAAGGGGAAACAGTTTGGAGGACTTGTTCTATCATCACTTGTAGTGATGCGTGTTAAAAAGTTTGCTACAACATGGTTTTTATTTGTGTGACTCTGGCCATCAGGTCAGTCAGTCATGATAACACTGTACTCACCGAAGTAATTGCTGAAATAAGAATGTAAAGTCAGACTTTCTGACAGAAAGTTAACAAGCGAACAGATAAAACTTACTTGAAAGAAAAAACAAAGGTCAACAGTAAACTTATTATCTAAAACACACTGTACAGTTTACTTCCTCCTTCAGCTTTGACGTACCATCCTTTAAGAAGTTGTGCATGTTCAGTTTTCCTGTGCAGTGAGGCAATATTACTGACAGTTTTAAGTCCCCATGAACTGGCTAGTGATATTTGCTTCGGCATATTTACGGGGTTCATGATAAAACAGGCAGCTCGGGAGGGTCTTGTAGCGGATATTGAGTGGTGTTTACCATAATCAGTAGCACCGACTGTGCGTTACGCCAACTCCCCCGCCATGCAGCAATAGCTGACTCTTCCTGGACTGGGCGCTCCTAGTGAACACAGCCGGACCGGGACTGAACACACCCTCTGAGACCAATGGAGCTCAGTTTGATGACAGGGAATACAATTCCAAGATGGTTTTCTTGCCTGGGTTGATTCAGGTGGCAGTACGGCTAACCAAGCCAACGGAAGTTAGCAGTTAGCTACTTTAGAAACAATTTAAGCTTTCTTTTCATCAGGAAATTCCTTACTGAACAACTGGAGGGCATAAGAGGGAAAAACCAAAAAATACTTTCTCGATTTAATATGATCCAATTTCCCCTAAATCAGTGAATAAAAATATAAAGTTGTGTTTTTGTACAGTAATCAATGAGGGCCGACCCTCAGAAACACTCCAGCAGCGTCAAAAGAAAGAAAGTGAGAAAGTGTTTCATTGGATGCAAAATGAGATGAAGATGAAGCATCAACATATTTTAATAGTTTTCCAGTTAATGACAAACTCTAAAATACCATTAAGAATATTCAAGAATACCCACAAAATTACTTTTTTGTCATTGTTGGGCCAGTGGAAATCATTTCCAATCCTGCTTACTGTAGTATAGCCAAAACGTATCAATGCCTCATAATCAATGAGGATATATAATCTTTCTTTCAGTGGCCATACACAAACATAGTATTAGTTTGCATACAGTCCTACTCACTGGTGCTGGTTTTGGTTGTTTCTTTTGGTTGATCTTTGAACAAAGTTTCAAACCCCCCGTTGTCACTCACACCAGCACTCCTGCTGAGGCGGTAACAGAAACCAGAAAAAAACATTGACAGTCACTGCGGGACAGTGACTAGGTTCCTGTTGGGACTTACAACTGGATCTTCAGCAAAACAGAACATTGGCAAGTATTAAGAATGATGTGGACATGTCACTCCTATTGTCAATACATTTATTTCCAAAATGAGATGAGTCCATATTAATGTTATTTTTAAAATGCTTGTGAATGAAAACAAGCTTACATTCTAGCTTTTTAGGTAGCTAACACCACTAACTGATAGCCTAGATCAATACCTTCATGAGTCATAAACCATGGCAACAACAAGCAAGTGTGTTGTGTATTTGCAGTGCGTTTCTGTACTTGGCTGTGTTTTCTCACTTTGCAATTTATTTTTTAAATGCTGCGCATGTGTTGTCAAATTGGTTCAGATGTTTTCTGCATTTTCTTGTGTTTTGTCTATTTGCATGTTTTCTTAAGTTGCAGCTCTCAGGGCCACCATATTTTACTTATTTGATACGGCTAAGAAATGGATGTAATCATTATTATGTAATGAAGAGAATTGCTGTTATAGAGGCCATATGCAGTATATTATGTGGTCCCCAGCAGTTCCCAAATAGACTGGCTCATTTATCAGATGTAACAAGCTGTGAGATCCTCTGGCAGGTCTCATTTTAAACACAGCCATTATCAGCTTTTCATTTCAAGCCCTGCTGCTCTTACGATGGACTAATGGCTGGTAGCTCCTATGCAACAGGACACAGGAGGACATACAATGTGTGTGTGTGTGTCTGAGAGTGAGAGACCTATTGCCTCTGTCATTGACAGTCTCCAGATCAAAGATTACGGAGTTCTAAAGTATCAGATGCCTGCACAGCATCTTACACATCAGCTGTTGTGACTGTTGGTTGATTTTTGATTACTAGCAGAGACTAAAAGCAAACATTTAGAGGGTAGCCACAACTAACCTACATCTGAACCAGCCATTTGCTGCACTCATTTAAAAAACTAGAACCATAAATGTACCTTAAGTAAAAACATCATTTTGGACTTGGAGAAGGCTAATGACTGTGTCCCTCAGGTTGTCTTGTCGAGAGTGCTGCGGGAATACTCAATGCGGGGGTTGTTGCTATGAGGCATCCAGTAGAGAAAGAGTCCATATTTTTGTGAGGAGGTCAAGCATGTTCTCAGTGGTGATGGACTCTGCCAGGGTTCTGCCTTGTCCCTGATACTCTGTGTGATTTTTAATGGGCAGAATCTTAAGGCTACGCCAAGGGGCCAGGAATGTCTGGTTTGACCTCAGGATTGCTTCTCTTCTTTTTGTGGATGACGGGATTCTAATAGATTCATCGACCTGTGACATCTGCCGCACACTGGCTCAGTTTGTAGCTGAATGGCAAGTGGTTGGGGTGAGAGTCATCACCACCTAACCTGAGGTCATGGTACTTTGCTGAAAAAAGGTGAATTGTTCTCTCCAGGTTGGGAGTGAGTTGCTGCCCCAAGTTCAGAAGTTTTCAGGTCTTTCTCATAAGTGATGGTAAAATGGAACACAGGATCCATATTGGATTGGTGCGGCATAAGCAGTAATGTGGGTGTTGTACTGGACTGTTGTGGTGAAGATGGAGCTGAATATGAAGGTGACGCTTTCATTATACAAGTTAATTTCTGTTCTAACATTTTTAACATTCTTCCAAAACCCTTGAATTATTGGGCAGTCCCAAAAAATGTGTGTGGTGTCCCCGATTTTTCCAGGTTCTCCAACATAATGCTACAGTGGGATCTTTCACATATTAAGATATGATAAGGGGAGTGTTAAAATAGCTCATCTTTATTTTCTAGTCAAATTCCTTCCACACTTGGGTATTGATTTTAATTATGACAACCTGCCCATGCGTCCACCCATTTAGTGTTTTCAATTGTAACGTTTAATTCCAATTCCCATTTTTTCTTAATATAGTCTGTGTTATGTGAAGTTCCTATTGCCAGCCTTTTGTATATATTAGATATGTGGGTTTTTTTTTTTTTTGCAAATGCTTCTCCACAACACGAATAAAGTACTCTTCTATTTTTATTTGGGCTTTTGCGGACCATCTACCTTTCTTTTTAACTTGTGACATAGTGTTGTATCTGGAGTTACCTATACAGATCCTTTGATGGGAGGTTAAATTGTTCTGGGAGTTCAGAAAAAAGATTGAAATTCTGTTCCTTTTTAAAAGGTGCAAAATTCATTGCAAGAAGACCTTGTTGGCCCACCTTCTAAACCCAAAATCCCACATGGGAGGGGGGAATTCTATGTTTTCTACTATCAGCATGGCCCTTAAAATACTCTGTGCGGCCCAATAATAACTTTTAAAATTTGGCAGACCCAGGCCTCCCTCTTTAGGCAAATTAAGAGTTTTAAGTCTTTTTCTCGGCCTCTTCCTTTCCCAGATAAATATAGAAATGAGTTTGTCTAAGATGTAGACATGTTTAAAGTAGAAGCAGGTATTCTTACCAGGTAGTGTTTTTAACAAAAAAATTTGTTTAGGCTTTTTTACCGTCTCGACTAGGGGAGTTTTTTAGGAGTTGACAAGGTCAACTGGGACTAAGCCCAGACCATCTGGGGCTGAGGACTGGGAGTATGTGCAGAACATGTGCCAAAATGTTTTTGAGTTGTCCCCGCTGTTCTGCCTGAAACAACACTGCCTACATTTCATTTAAATGTTTCTGCATTGTATGACTTCTGCTGTTTGCTGCGTTGGAGGCCTGTTTTCTTGTGTTGCTGGCTGACCTAAGAAGTTAAACTTGATACTAACATTAATAATGAAATTTAATACTAGTTACATTTCCGAAGACCTACAGTCTGCTCTTTACTACAGTTCTACTACTTACTAGTGTGCAATGTAATTTGTGATATTTTGTGGTGGTCAATGACAAACATAAAACTTGTATTACTAAACCTATCTAAAGAATACTTTCTAAACCTAACACAGCATCTAAACTGTGCTGTATACTGAACACTACAGATAAGGTAATTACAGCACAGGGGAACTGTTACCGACGACAGCTCAGTTACCAATCAAAATCCTCATCCTAAAACACACTTCATTCAAACTCCATAGAAACAACATAAAACTCATCAAATCCGTCTTGGTTAGTCTTTCCACTGATCCAACAATCACCAACTCTGGTTTGGTCAAAATAAATCCTCACAGTTAATCACAGAGTTAGATGTGAAAATTCTGTTCTGGCTGTTTCTCCCACTGCCTCTTTGTGCTGAATGAGAGTCTGTCGCTGAGCAGCAACCATTAAAATAGCTAAATAAAATGGCAAAAATCGCCCCAAAACGAGACTAGACAACTATGATTGCTAACGGTTTGCAATGCAAAGTATAGTTCGCTGTATACAGTCTGTACCGGTAACTTCCGCTCTGCTCATATCATGTTCATGTAAGTTAGACTCATACAGACATTTTCCTAACTCATGATAAGAGGATGTTTGTGGCACTGCTGGGAAGAATTGACAGACCTGTCAGCCAATAAGAAACGAGTATTTCTTGTAAACCCACTCTGATTGGTCTTGTCCGTTCTGTTCAATGAATATAAAAAATTTCAACACTGCCGTCTTCTTTAGTGACAAGCCGCTCAAAGTAGAGAATTATTCGCGGCTAAAACAATGCCCCGAATGCCCAGGGCTGGCGATGCCCATGGTCTCGACTCTACCAAACACGGAGACGGGGAGGACCTCCCATTGCGCCACGTCGTTTTTTATTTGTTTAGTTCACTTGTTGTAGCTGGCCTCAAATAATTGAATGGGGTTGGGTGTGATAGTAATTCCCAGATACCTAAATCCTTGTTTGGGCCAGCGCAAAAATACATTTTCATTTAACTGTGTAGGCCAGGTCCCGGAGATCATCATGGCCTCTGATTTGTTTTCATTCATTTTATACTGACCCATATTAATGTAGGCATTTCATAAGCGTGAGAATCGAATGAAGTGGATTTTTTTACAAAGAGTAAAATATCATCCGCGAACAGAGCTTTCTTATGAATTGACCCCCCTTCATCTGCTATTCCTTGAATCTGTACATTGAGCCAGAGGCTCAATACTAAGGGCGAATAAGATAGGGGGCAGCGAGTCTCCCTGTCTCACGCCCCTCTCCACCCTGAAAAAGCTAGAACAGTAACTATTAACTCACAATTCTGAGCTACGCTCCTCATATAGTCTTTCCCGAAGCCCATTTCTATCATTGTCTGCCTCAGAAATACCTAGTCAATTCGATCGTATGCTTTCTCAGCATCTAGGCTGAGAAGCAGTGATGGTTTCTTGTCTCTGTTGACAGCAGGTTTAAGGCTCTCCTTAAGTTGTTTGTCCCTTGATACCTAAATACCTAGATTCCTAAATCCTAAACTGAATCCTGTTTGATCTGGTTTTATTAATTTCTTTATGTATTTTTGGATTCTGGCAGCCACTATAGAAGTAAAAAAAATTATAATCCACGGATAAAAGACTTATTGGGCGATAGCTAGTACATTGTAGTGGCTCCTTCCCCTCCTTATGTATAACTGTTAGTATGGTTTCCAACCATGATTTTGAAAGGTCTCCTGATTTTAGTACATAATTATATAATTTACATAATATGGGTGTGAGCTCATTCACATAAAGGTTATAGTATTCTCCAGAAAAACTCAGTCATTTTCTCTTCCTTAAATTCTAGTTCTTTAGCCCTATATAACTGTTTATAATATAAAGCAAATGCATCTGATATTTTAGTAGGATGGCTCTGTACATGATTTGTTTCCTGGATTTCTGATCTTGGGAACTGCATGGTTGGGGTGGGCTTTATTCCCCATTTCATAATGTTTTCTATTAATATATCTGAGGGCTCCTTCTGTCTTACATGTCAGAGCCTCATCCAGTCATTGACTAACTTCATTATTTTTTCCTTTATCTTTCTCTCCATATTGTTTGTGTCCGTTAATATTGAGACATTGAGCCTCCAGTACTTTAAGGGATTTTCTACCCCTAAATTAATTTTAATAGTCACAGGGCCATGGTCTGTGATAGCGATTGGCCCAATTGTGCTTCTTTTATTGTATATAGCTCCAACGTTGATATGCAGAGGCATATCACTATAACATACCGGCCTTCGTCGTCTTGAAAGATGTTCTCATTGTTGTGATACAGAGATTCATTAAATAGGATAGTGACCCCTCTTTTCTTTTTCTTCCCACATGATGCACTACAACTTTGAATGCTCATTCTCGGACAGGTGTGTTTCCCTGAATCAGAGCCACAGAACAATGCATTTTCTTTAGTTGTTCACAATTTTTTCCCCCCCTTTCGATTGGATTATTAATTCCTCTTATATAATAACTGGTTCAATTCCGCAATAGTTTCTGTATGGTTGTACAATATAACTCCCTACCTGTTTACACATGAATGTAAGAATGTATCTAACATATGTCAGGGAAAGACAGGAACAAAAGAAAGAAACATTGCAAGTACCACGGAACCAAACCTTTATGGCACCATAGTGACACAGCTGCTGAACTCGAAATGTGTCGGGTCCCCTGTGATACTGGGGCAGGGAGGTGTGACCCACCATGCACACAGTGCAAACGCAAACGATATTACACTAACATGCAAGACAGTTCCGAGTGAGCGTATTCCACTCATACAATTTAAACATAGCCTCCATCTGGACTATATGACACATGGCCTTAAGTTGTAAAAATATGTGGCAACAAGGAACACTCAGATCTTCATCTCAAGAACATAGTGGCGCTTATGTTATTCCTAAGTCCGTTAGTTATACAGTGTGAAGTTAACGTCCTTGCCACTGTTTTGATTGTAGTGGACGTTTTATCTATAGTCCCTATAGTCTATAGTCCCTTTAGTCTTCCCCATACAGAAGAGCCTTGAGATCAACTGGTGACGGTAACGCTTCCCTTTTTGTCCCTCTCTTGGCTCCTTTATCCATCCTTCAGCTCCTCGTCGATGCACTCTCTCTCCCCCAGGGCTCGTCAATCGCCAACTCCTTCAGCGGCATTCACTAATGTTGCAAATATCTTCTCCCCGGTGTTCAGCTTAAGCTTCAGTGGTGCTGGGTACAAACACCTCGCCTGTATGTCTTTATTTTTGAGGTGCTTGATAACGTCGTGGACTCTCATTCATTTCTGCTGAAGATCGGGGGAGTAGTCCTGATCAAAGTAGATCCGCTTGCCTTGAATTGAACCGGCCCCTGGCTCTATGCTTGCCGCATGATCATGTCTTTTACTGCTTCCTCCAGGAATCTCACTATGGGGGGGGGGGTTGTCCTTTCAATCCTAAAGTCCATGTCTGGCGGTAGTTTGAGTTCCTTCTGAAGCAGGTCTTTAAGGAATCCAGTCGTATCTCTTCCTTCACTACCTTCTGGGATTTGAAAAGTCCTAATGTTGTTCCGTCTCAGTCTGTTTTTTGGAGGTCAACACACTTTGCCGTGACATACAGCATAAAAGAGCAACAGCTAGGTTGATCTGCTATGCCGAATGTAAGTATCTGGTTCTATCTCTGGCAAAACACGAGAGTCTATCTGTCCCACTCCACTTTATGTCCATGTTGGCTTTGCAAAAAATTTGAACACATTAAAGTCAATGTTCAGTGAGGAACTCAGTGAGACCAAGAATTACGAATAGCTGAGTTTGAAATTTGTTGGCAAACAGCAATTCTAACAGCTTGAACGGTTACTTTTTGAAGGCTTGAGCCATACAACTACAACTCAGTATTGACTTTACACTTGAACTTATAATCAAACTTACATTCAGCTGCCAGAACAGGTTGCTGGACTCCTGCATCTTTACAAAGTTGACCACACTGACAACAAGTCCTGAATTGTATTGCATCGTCCTTGACATTTTGTAGTGCTGTGCGATTTAATGTTTTGGCTATGGTTAACTAAACTAAATGCAGCAAAACTCAAACATCCTTGCTGAAGTACATAGGTGAAATGGACCACAACTCTAACAATGCCATCGATTGAATAATGTGAGCCATTGTCAACAGCAAAAGCACACCGAGGGGCGAATTCACAAAACAAACTACATGACTTTGGTGGCCGCTAAACCTGAATAAAAAAAAAAGAAAAAAAGAAAAGAGAAATTCTCAAAACACCCGCAAAGGGTGAACTGCACCCTTAACTACGGTGCCAAGCAAACAGCATCTCGGTTCTCTGGTGCTATTTGCAGGTATGTAAATGAGGTAATATGGATATATTTGGTGCAAAATTGGCCACTTTCTATGCAAATGAGCCTCATTGAAAAACAAGGTCAAATTCACAAACACCAGCACTACAGCCATTATTAGATTACAAGTATAAGATATCATTATAATTATAATTAGAATAAGTTCTCTTTCAAACATCTCTTTCCACACGAGTGGAAAGTTTTGTTCTTCTTGCTGCATTTGTACCATTTTCTGACTCAAATGTTGCTTAACCATGCCATGTGATCTGCTACTTCACTACACATTAAGAACAAATATTACTGGGACGTCCACAGAGAATTGCAGATGAACATTTAACAGATGCAAAACAATAGCAAACTGCTCTCAGCTGCAAAACTTTATGGGCTTGTTTGCGCTGAAATATCATTGGCGCAATATCGTTTTGGAATCGGACTTTGAGACGGGGCAGATAGCGGTTGCAAATAATGCACAATTCATGCTTTGTGAATTCGCCACTGAGTATTTTAATTTGTAAAAATTTATATATTTATCTGAAACAATTAGATTGGCCCACAGTTTATTTCCTTTAGTTTTAGACATGTAAAAATACACTACAGTTACTACTACAAAGATATGTTGAAATGATAAACAATTATTAGTGGAATCATGTCTGTGGATTTCATAATGACAGTTTGTGTTATCAAAATCAGATTTTCATTATTAGAGAAGTAAATACAAATAAGCATGCTTAGATTTGGAGATGTGGCTACTATCATCCAATCCCCAACATTTAACTTGTGCTGAATATTCCTGGTAAAACATATCTTTAACAACTGCCCATGTTTGAAGCAAGGCTCACTAAATATGCTATTCGGAATTGAATGTTATCTTGTTTGGCAAGCAACATGTCTCCAAAAACTTCCCTCCATGTCATAACATTGGGTAAGAAAAAAACTGGGAAAGGTAGAAATGATGATTCAGTGGCTGTTTCATAATTTATATGGCCCCTTCCTTATGCTGTGCATAAACAGTGCACCCGTCTGTCCTGGTTTATCCGCTTGGAAATTCACCACTTTAAATGCAAATTACCTTCCTTTGTAGGACATCAACAAGCCATAATCCCTCACTGGCTTTTACAGTAGGTAAAAGCAGTGGGATATTATTCTTGAAAAGGAGGCAGAGAATTTATACATACTTAGCAGCATCCTATTTTTTATTATTATTTTTTTTTAACCAATGCTGAACATTAACACTGCAATAGTAAGGGGTGTAGAAAATACGAGGTATTTTTGTGAGAAAATAGACTGTTGATTTTCCAGATGGGCATGGGTAAATATATATTCATCCCTGGCCTGACTGAAACAGTGTAAGTAATAAGAAAAGCTCCATGGACTGGATACTCCACACACACACACAGTTTTGAAGTCCCTGAGTTGCGGTTTCAGAGGCATATTACCTTGACAAGAAGAAACATGGTTGCTCTCTCAGCCATGTTTTTTAGTTTGAAAAAAAGTCTTAGTTTACTCAGAATTCATGACAAATGAGTCCTATTTTTCAGATAGTCGAGAACTAGACAGTTTTGTGCAACAGATTCATTTATACAGATCTAAGCCACGGTCAAAGAATCTTAATGTGTAAATTTGGTGGGAGTGCCCCTTTTTAAGGGAATCAAAGGTACTCAAATTGTAAACCTTTCCTCCAGGCACAGAGGCCATGACCAGCTCCATAGAGCTGCTCTGGAGAATTGTGGAAGCACAGAAAGCTACCGGGTGAGAAAAGAAGAGCGATACCTTAAAACCCAGAGGTCATCTTTCCTCAGGTTTAACTTAAACCTGCTGCAGATGTGGTTTAAGAGCGGTCTAATGGACGGTCTGTATTACTCTCATCTTTGGCATGTCAGAATATGGGGTTATAGAAACAGCAGCAAGCGTGAGTCAAATATTAAATGCATCCAAAATGTGTCTCACCAGAAAATCATCAAAGCCAAGCAATTTCAGCAATCATATTTAGACCTGTCAACATTAAACCATTTAAGAGATGCTGGGTATGGCTGGGTGTGGACCTTTACACAGTATTTGGTTACCAGACCTGGTGCAGAATAAGGTGTTAAAAAGAAATCACAAATTGTAATAGAGCCAAACCATGGAGGGCTGTAAAAGCATTGCGGCTGGTAAATAACCAATAACAATAATCAGGGCAAGAAAAGATGAAGGCACAGACAATGGCCTATAATAAGGTATACTATAAGATAAAAAATTTTAGCCTATTGATTTTTGCTACTGGGAATAGGAGACAGGATTTAGGATCAGTATTTTTTCATGAGTACATTCCACAAATGTCTGGTAGTGTAATTGGGAGCGCAGGAGCTAGGCTGCTGGTCTCTATTTGGAATGGCCAATCTTCTTCTTCCTAAGAAATCTGCCTTCCCATGCATGACATAAAAAAAAAAAACTCGGTACATAGGTCCAATCCTATGCCAGACTTCCTCAACAGGCATTTGGGGCCAATAGTCCTGATGGTGGCACTATTGCAACCGTCTAAAGTTTACAAGTTTGAAAGTTGCTTCGATCTGCCATGAAATTACGAAGTCCATCACAGATTTCAAAAACTGTAAAACAAATTAAACCTCTCTCCTCCCACATTTTTTTTACTTCAATCCACGCCAAACTTGCCACACTGCATCTTCAGACTGTTCTCCACATACTTTTGAACTATCAAAAATTTTACTGTAAACAGTACGAGAAACAGCTGCTGCAAAAAATAAATCTCCAATGTTTGTGAAAAACAAATGACTAAATATTGTAGTCATGGTAGATGTAGTGTGGTAAATTTCAGAATTGTAGCTCAAAAACTGAATTTTCGAATTCTGTCCTGATAATTACCATTGCAGTCAATGGAAATATAGATTGTCTTTTAACATCAGTTTGTCATCTACATTTTAGTCATTTAGCAAACGCTTTTATCCAATGCGACTTACATACACACACACACTGAAGGCGCAGCTTCGGGAGCACTTTTGGGATTTAGTATCTTGCTCAAGGACCCTTCGACACATGGCTGGGGGAAGCCTGGGATCGAACCGCCGACCTTCCGATTGGACAGAATTTTTTCTTGATAACTGAATTTTTGACACTAATTTGAAATCTGCCTGTAAGTCGTTATCAAAACCCCATTGGCTGCTTAAGTGTGAAGACAAGGTTGTGAGATAAAGACCCGGGTGGTGCACAATGAACTATATCAGTAGTCATGAACCCTGCTCCTGGAGAGCTACTGCCATGCATGTGTTACTCTCCCCACTCTAACACACCTGGTTCTAATTATAAACTCGTTATCCAGCACTTGACAAGCTTCAGCTGCTTCCTCCCACATTTTGTGCTCAATTGACAAACTAACAAACCGTTTTTCACTTGGCAGGTCGCTCAGCAAGATCTTGACTTGCCCTTGGTGTCTAAGGTTGTGAGTTCAAGCTGTGGGTGATGCAGAATAACCATTGTAATGTCTACTTAGGCACTGTGCTGTGTGGATTAGAGACATGTGACAATAAGGTCTAATAACTTTGGTATGATTTTTAACCATTTCATTTTCACACCTAGCTATATCGTTACCATTAGGGCATGATTATCAAGTACATTTAGATACAGCAGCAGCACGCACCCACCCACACCCACACATGGCGGTGTCGAGCTTCTGTATAGCTACAAAGCTAATGCTAGTATAGGTTAAAGTTCAACAAAAAGCAACATGAAAAAACTGTTACCGGCATCAAACCTACTACTATCGTTATTTAGTTGGCTTCACTTTAGTTTCTCTTGACTGTCCCTCAGTATTACAACAGTAGTCCAACGTCACCCCAGCATGCGGGAATAAGTTTCCCTCCTAGCCTATAACTTTAGCAATTACTTTGTTGGCCAAAACATAGCGTTCAGTGACAAAAGTACTCACACAATGGTTATATGCCCTTGCGGCCCTGCTAGTCTTGGTGGACTTTTCCGGATTATCTTTGGGATCCTGAAGAAGGTCTCCAGCACACCTCTGTCCAAGTTTGGAGTAAAACTTTCATGCATAGTAACGTGCACTCTGGCTCAGCAACAGCATCCAACAAAAACCTCCTACGCGGAAATTGATTGGACCAGAAGGATTCAGTTTCTGTTGGCATCAGAGGGCAATTTGAGCAAAGGCACCACCAGTCGATGTTTGCTCTCGGCGGCACAGGGTCTGGAGGGTGCCCCGCGGCCATATCATCTTGCACGGCTAATGCAGCCTTAACCATAATATCCTCTGCACTTATATTTTGGGATGCCATTTTTGCCGTTGGAAACGTAGCTAGTTTGCAATACAAGCAAAGAGAGTTTCGCTTTGGAGCATCATCTAGAGCACAACCCCCGGCCTACCCAGAAGTGGAAGCTAGAAATCCAAGCTTAAGTACCCTGTTGTTCTTCTGTATCTCTGGATCCAGGATAAACTACTTCACAAAGAACTCGGCCGTCAATACAGCACGCACTGAGCAATTTATTGCTTCAGTTGACTGCGGTTACCTTCTAAACTGATTGGACCTCCATGTAAAATGGCCAAATGCTTTCTGCAGAAATTTAACTCAAAGCAATGCAAGCTAGGAAGTATATGCTAACAGTATTTCTAAACAACTTAATTTGATGAGTTAACGAGTTGAGTCATTCAGTCAACTCATCATTTCTACATGGAACATTTTTACATGGAACTGTTCCCACTACTACCTAAAGTTTGTTTTTTTTGCACTGTAACTTACATGTTACATTCATATTGTGCACTGTGTGTATATTTTGTATATGTGTATATATTTTCTTTGTGTGTTGCATGGAGGAGGTTACAACTGCATCTCATTGTACAAGCCTGTATTATATAATGACAATAAAGACTGGAACTTATGAACCTGGTTGTATCTAACTGTGCATTTCACTACAAACACAGAACTTTCTGAATTTGTAATGAATGATCAGTTCTCAAACATATAAACACCACAGGAATTAGCCCTTTCCCAGTATTTCTACAAGATTCTTTGGAAAACTAGCTCGTACATTGTTGCCAAAAAGCAAAAAGTGTCTTTTGCTTCACCTAAAAGCCATGTGTTAGAACAGGAAGAGTTACCTCGTATTCCTGAGAGAAGCGCAGACCATCATTGGCCTTGAGTCTCTCTATATGGTCTGCCAGGTCACAGATAGCAATGGGAGGATGTTCCCTCATCCCTGCAGCAAGAGGATAAGTGGTAAATACAGTCCATCTCACACACACACACACACACAAACTCGAAAATGCAACCAGGAAGCAGATGTATGCTGAAGGCTCAGAGCTAACTGGTCACATTGATATGGGGTGACAGTGAGAGTGCTGTGTGGTAGGCAGAGGGAGGACTGACTGTGCAGCTCTTCAACAGCATGCTATAACCACACCGGTGATGCGAGTGTCAAAGAGCATGCTGATTGGTTAAAGAAATCCCATAAATCAATAGGTGAGTGGGAAGGTGTCACACTGGGTTGGGGTTCAAGAGTACCCAGATTGTCATATACTGATATTTGTTTCTATATATCTTTGATTTATTGATGTGTTTCTACTGTATTTTATTTCAACTCTCAGTTTTGACGACTATGTGGTGTAAATGGCTGCCATGGACAGACCATGAGATGAGTGATGTGGTTAAATAAGAGGGTTCAAATGGCTGCTGTGTAAAACAGAAAGGGAAGGAGGCGGGAATGGAAGGAAACATTAGTAAAACACAAGAGGAATGAAAACTAACTTGGAGTGTTTGTACAACTGAGGGCGCTGGAACCTGTGGGGGAAAGAACAAGCAAAACAAACAGCACAGGGGTCAGTTAGGAGACGGAGAACAGAAAAGAACACAGGGAGCACTGAGTAAAGAGCTACATGTCTGTTTCGTCCTCTACGCTGTTCTGCAGCTCTATGCATCTGTAACATATCTCTCAATATTCACTGCATCCTAGCACAGATGAAGTGACATTTTTAGCCATGCCAGCGGGGTGGCTCTAGGGATGGCAAAGTTGCTCATTGGTTGTTGGTCAATTTGTCAGTCCACTACCTAAAGGCATGGTCACATTATGTTTGTAAGAAATGTAACCACATTCTCCCCCCAAAAAAGTGATGTCACGTTTGTAATAAATAAACACTAATCAGAGCAATCACAAACTGTAAAACTGGTTATCCCAGTTTGGCAGCGACGCTACTTGTAGTCTGTAAGTGGGATAATATACTGAAGTGGTACAAAACCTTAGACTAATACACATCTAAACTTATACACAATGTGCATCAGTGTCTCTATTGGCCCAATGAGCACATTCGCTCAGTCAAACCAGGGGCATCCAAAAATGCTCCTCCCACTTCAAAACTCTATAGAAGCATGGTTCAAATAAAGGCCTGGTTCTCTCTGCAGCTGAGGTAGAATAACTATTTGAGAATTTCTGTACAGCATGTGCTGTTAGGGCACATTTATTGGCTACAACAGAAAGACATTTGGACCTCAGTTAAGAGTCAACTTCCCGGCATGACTGTATGGGTACTAGCTTATAGGTGTTGTTTAAGTGTGTGTGTGTGTGTGTGTGTCCATGCCTTGTGTCTGATAGTTGAGTCTCCTCATCTCCACAGGGTCTGAGAAGTGGGCCAGCAGCGAGTCCTTGACCCCGGCCATGTGCTCGTCCTTGGCTGGAGATGTTCGTTTCCTGGGGGAAAGAAGAAGCGGTGTGATGACAGGAGGTAATTATGACCAAGGTAAGACCGGCCATGATGACTAAAAGTTAGTAGTAATGAGGGAACATTTTAATAATGTAAGAAAAATGTTTTAATTGGCCCAGATTGAGATTGACAGCAGGGGATGATCCATAACAAGGGCAGAGCTGCCATAGTGGGGGAAAAATAATCACTATAGGACATAAGAGGACTTCATCAACTTATTGAAAGGCTCAAAGTAATCTTTTTCTGCAGCATAGTAGTACAGTGTGTAACAAAATAGTCCTGATCCAGGATCCTGCTATAGTATTTATCCTGGTCCTGCATTGCTATTTCCTGGACCTTGGATGTTTTAGTCACTGAGAGGCTCATAAAATATATTGAGGGGAAAATGTTAAAAATACAGAGTCTTTGGATGGTAGGCAATGTTCTAGGTGACCTATAAGTAGGGATGTAATGCAAAGCTACTACCTGTACCTGTATCTGTTTATGTCACAAAAAGTGTGACTGTACCTGTAGGGAAAATGATAATGATACTCTACAGAAAATTGATTCCTAAACTGCTTGTTTCCATGACCTCACGGTAATCACAAACATAACATTTCCTCAAAGCATCCCATCCTACTGTCTTCTGAGCCTAAAAAAACCATGCCAGGACTCAAGGGACAACATCAAGGCAAAATTAAGTGACAATTGCCCCACTTTACGACTGACCTGGACCCTACAGGTCTGATAACCCCCACATCCCAGCATGTGACTGCTCGGGGGTTTGGTTCTTCCCCCTTCTTCAGTATGCCTCCCAGAGCCAAACCAAGATACTCCTGTGATCCCAAGGATATGGACATGTACAAATACTGACATGTATTGATTTTATTTTACTTTCTCATTTTCTGTTATAAGTATAAGTATGCATATATATATAAGGACATATGTATGTGTATTAGTAATAATCATTGTCATTCATGACATTTTCCAGGGTAACCAGTCTATGACGCATAAGGATGATATCCTGTTATTCATATAATTTATTTAGTGTCTTTCAGCAGCTGATCAGGCCAAGCTTTCAAACATGGGAGGAAAAAAAATAACACACTTTGTTAATTCTTAAGGAAAGAAATTAGAGCAAAGAAAGTAATTAAGACAGAATAGACCGTTTACGCTGAGGACATAGCATCGCTGCCCCCCCCCCTTTAACAGAACAGAGGTAGCTTCTTGCCGGCTCTTCTCTTCAATACTTCGCAGACCCTTAACCTAAAGCTCTGCGTCTCACGGTGGCCTCTGTTCAGGGCCCAGCTCGACTCTGAACGAAGGAACCTTTCTACAAGAATACACCTCCTTGTTTCAACACAACAAAGGTTAGAACTGGAACGAACTTTGAGTTTACCTAACTCTGAAAGCCACTGCGGTTCCAGCACACCCAGCCAAATGGGTACGCGAGATGTGATCCGCCTTCTGAGAGAGACTACTGATTCGAGCCGAGTCGCCACATGGGAACAACAATGGCCAAAGAAGCCCGGGCTCTTGGGATTCACAGAAGATAATCGACCGGCGCCTCCCTTCTCCCTTCCAGCGCAATTTCATATGCCCTGCTGGTCTTGGTGGTCTTTTCCAATTTATCTTTGGGATTCTGAAGAAGGTCTCCAGCACACCTCTGTCCAATTTTGGAGTAAAACTTTCATTCATAGTAACGCACACTATGTCAAGAGTATTGCAGCGTAACACACTTTACTCAGCAACAGCATCCAACAAAAACACGGGAATTGATTAGACCTGAATGATTCAGTTTCTGTTGGCATCAGAGGGCAATTTGAGCAAAGGCACCACCATTCGGTGCTTGCTCTCTGTGGCTCAGGGTCTGGAGGGTGCCCCGCAGCCATATCGTCTTGCACGGCTAATGCAGCCTCAACCTCTCTCTGAATTTCTTCGGCATATACTCTGGCTCGATTAAATACGGCTGTATATCCGAGTCATATCCTCTACACAAATATTTTGGGATATCATTTTTGCTGTTGGAAACGTAGCTACATTGCAATACAAGCGAAGAGAACAGCTACCGTTTTGGAGCGGTATGTAGCACGCCCCCCGGCCTACCCAGAGGAGGAAGCTAGAAATCCAAGCTGAAGTCGCCTGTTGTTCTTCTGTACCTCCAACTACGTAACTGTCACAGCAAACGATGGCGCTCGATGCATGGAGAACTACTTCGCGAAGAACTCGGCCTTCTTGGTCAATACAGCGCGCACTGAGAAATGTATTGCTTCACGAGCTGAACCACCAGGTGAAACAAAATACTTTGCCTGTGATTTTGGGGTTGATGCTATATGCTATTACTACAAAGAACTGAGCATTAGATCATGAAAGATCTCCCTTCAATACTTATGATATGGAATCGTAAATATTTCACTCATGCTTCCCAAATAACGTCTCAGTTGCTGAACGATGCATAAAGGGGTATTCTCTGCCAAAGTTATCCACTTATCTGATTAAACTGGTCCTCAATCATTTAGCAATTATTCATCGTTGTATTCAAAACATTCATGGCTGCATTTATGCCCTTTGCTTGCTGTAACTTACTTTCAGTCACTTTATGTATTCATTCTTAAGTTACCTCTTGTTACCTTATTTGAGGTTAATTCCCTCCCTAAGCTAATTTTGTGCATTATCTCTTGACTAAGCTAAATTTGAACTACATGTCAATGGTGGAGACTCTTAATTACATTGCTGTGCTTCCCTACATACTGTATTTAAAGCGTAAGCATTTGTATTCGTATTGTGCTGGAAGCAAGCGTCGTTTACATTGAAAGTTGTTGGAAATCGTCTAGTCTGCTTCATCTTCTGCATTCAATTGTTTTTCTAATGCCATTTTTACTCCTCATCAATAAGTTTAGCTGACAACAAAATTATATAATATATTATCCCGGTGGAAATCAATAGTGAAAATGGAACAGAAGGTTAGTGGAAAGATTTCATGATTTTCTTTAAAAACTGGATAGAGGTTGTGTATATAATGGCAGGAGGCCCAGAAGTAAGTTGGTCTGAAGTCTAGAATGAAAAATGAGTGAGCTATTCTCAAAAAACCAGGCCATTACAGCTCATGGGGCCCTATTGCATAATACAACTTTTAAAAAGGAGATTGTGCAAAAAGGAGATTGAGGCGCGGATGAAAATAAAGTTTGTTTGGAATGTCTATTAAAAAATGAGGAAACTATTGACAAAAGAGGTCCTGTGACTCATTAACATTTTTGAGATGGTCTCTAAATCCAGCTCCTCAGTGTCCTGTGTGCTGTCAAGTTGGGCACCATGCCAGGCTTCAATATCAGATTATGAGGTACAAATAACTACTGCTGAACATCAGTCAAGCTTTCACACTGACCAACAAATGGGGTGCTATCCATTCTGCTATTATGCTTTGCTCCAACACTGAAGACAAGTCTGAATATGATGAACGTGAGACAAGATGAAGTTAAAAGGAAGGCCTTTTTGCATGAATTCTAAACGGATTTATGGACATCTGTCTTTGATGGACATTGGAGATCCATTGTAAAAGGTGAATTCAGCTGATTCTAGCAAGGTGTGTGTGTCTGTGTGTTTAGATTTGACAGAGCTGTGACTGAGAAAAAGCAGTGTCACGTTTGTGGTAAATGGAGGTGGTAGGGGCCTAAATTCTATATATTAAGCCTCGTATTTTTCGTATGTGTTCAGAGTACATTATCCGTGCAATTGATGTTCTCATGAAGAATATTCTATTATACGCCAACCTTTCAAGTAATTTTGGAAAGAATGGAAGAACATCGATAGGCTGGTAATTACAAATCGATCGCTGATGCCTGGATTTAAAAAGAGGGACAGCTATGCAATTTGGGGACCAGTGGAAACAAATTCAGTTGATATTTTTGAAATTCCTGACATTGAATAAGTCAGTTGCAATACATTTTTATGAAGGGAGCTATTGTTACTTACTAGAGGGTGCTGTAAACAGTGATTACACATCACATTACAGTAGCTGGTGGTTAGGATTCAGATATCAGAAATAGGGCAGACTAGGTCACTGTTGCTGAAATACTGTTATTGAAGTTCATGAAGAAAGGCTTTCAACCTGTTGTGAGACCTCCCATCTTCAGTGAAATCAGTGTAAGCCAGGGAAGCAGTGAATTTCACAGTTTGTTGGAGCTGGCTGCCACTCCTGTTTAATGTCTAGTACCTACTTGAGTGTTTCCACAGCTGGATTTATGGTGGGAGGTTAAATTTTGGGCATTGCTTATTAAAATCCCTAATTTTCCCCATATGACTGTGAAAACAAACAGGTTATGAAATTGGTGAAGCAGCCTGGCTTTGACAGAGTTGGCATATGGCAGCATAATGTGTTCACTATGATTTATTAGACCCATATTAGACCCAAAACAAAGAAAAGGGGCTGTAGGCTTGATGGACTTTGATGGAGACCACATCATTTGGGCCAACCAAGCTTTCCAATGTCACAGTTTTACTTTTCATTTCCTGCGACGAGTTGGCCACTGTCCAGGGTGTACCCCGCCTAAGGCCCGAAGTTACTGGGATAGGCTCCAGTCACCCGCAACCCCTAACTGGAACAAGCGGTAGAAAATGACTGACTGAAATTCATTTCTGATAAATGCAACCGCAAGAGGGCACAAGCCAGTGTCTTCTTGTGCCAGTCCAAAGTCTGGATAAATGCAGAGGGTTGTGTCAGGAAGGGCATTCAACGTAAAATACATGCCAAATTAAAAATGCGACTTTGGTCGGGGCCCGGGTTAACATTGACTGCCACCAGGGCTGTTGACCTACAGGGTACCGGTGGAAATTGGACTACTGTTGAAGGTGTGTTTGTAGGCAGGGAAAGAAGAGGAAAGCTAAGAATGTAGGACTGACAGTAGGGACTTTGAATGTTGGGACTATGACAGGGAAGGCTAGAGAGTTGATTGACATGAAGCAGAGAAGGAAGGTGGACATACTGTGTGTCCAGGAAACCAGGTGGAAAGGTAGCAAGGCTAGAAGCTTAGGAGCAGGGTTCAAGTTGTTCTACCATGGCTCAGATAGGAAGAGAAGAGGAGTAGGAGTTATCCTGAAGAGGAGTTTGTGAGGAATGTTCTAGAGGTGAAAAGAGTATCAGACAGTTTGATGAGCCTGAAACTGGAAATGAAAGGGATGATGTTCAATGTTGTGAGTGGTTATGCCCCACAGGTAGGATGTGAGTTAGAAGAGAAGGAGAAATTCTGGAGTGAGTTAGATGAAGTGATGCAGAGCATCCCCAGAGGTGAGAGAGTGGTGATTGGTGCAGATTTCAATGGGCAAATAGGTGAATGGAACAGAGGTGATGAGAATGAGATGTGCAGGTTTGGTCTTCATGACAGGAACGCAGAAGGACAGATGGTGGTAGACTTTGCAAAGAGGATGGAAATGGCTGTAGTGAACACTAGGGGAGAGTGTAGCCAGACAACACAGGGTGGTAGTGTGTAAAATGACTCTTGTGGTGAGGAAGATGAAGAGGACAAATGCAGAGCAGAGGACGAAGTGGTGGAAGTTGAAAAAGGAAGAATGTCATGTAGTTTTCAGGGAGGAGCTGAGACAGACTCTGGGTGGTCAGGAAGTGCTCCCAGATGACTGGACCACTACAGCTAATGTGATCAGGGAGACAGGTAGGAGGGTACTCAGTGTGTCATCTGGAAAGAGGAAAGTAGACAAGGAGACATTGGTGGTGGAACCAGGAAGTTCAGGAGTGTATACAGAGAAATAGGTTAGCAAAGAAGAAGTGGCACACCGAGAGGACTGAAGAGAGTAGACAGAAGTACAGGGAGATGCAGCATAAGGTGAAGGTAGAGGTGGCAAAGGCCAAACAAAGAGCATATGAGGACTTGTATGCTAGGTTGGACACTAAAGAGGGAGAGGTGGATTTGTACAGGTTGGCCAGACAAAGAGATAGAGATGGGAAGGATGTGCAGCAGGTTAGGGTGATTAAAGATAAGGATGGAAATGTATTGACAGGTGCCAGGAGTGTGATGGGAAGATGGAAGGAGTACTTTGAAGAGTTGATGAATGAGGAAAATGAAAGAGAACGAAGAGTAGAAGAGGTGACTGGTGTGGAGCAGGAAGTAGCAAAGATTAGCAAGAGTGAATTGAGGAGGACGTTGAAGAGGATAAAGAGTGGAAAGGCAGTTGGTCCTGATGACATACCTGTGGAGGTATGGAAGTGTCTAGGACTGTTGTTTAATAAGATCTTGGAGAGTGAGAGGATGCCCGAGGAATGGAGGAGAAGTGTACTGGTGCCAATTTTTAAGAACAAGGGAGATGTGCAGAGCTGTGGCAACTACTGAGGAATAAAGCTGAAGAGTCATACAATGAAGTTGTGGGAAAGAGTAGTGGAAGCTAGACTAAGGGCAGAGGTGAGCATTTGTGAGCAGCAATATGGCTTTATGCCTACAACAGATGCAGTATTTGCTTTGAGGATGCTGATTGAGAAGTACAGAGAAGGTCATAGGGAGTTGCATTGTGTCTTTGTAGATTTAGAGAAAGCGTATGACAGGGTGCCGAGAGAGGAGCTGTGGTATTGTATGAGGAAGTCTGGAGTGGCAGAGAAGTATGTTAGAGTGGTGCAGGACATGTATGAGAGCTGTAAGACCGTGGTGAGGTGTGCTGAAGGTGCGACAGAGGAGTTCAAGGTGGAGGTGGGTCTGCATCAAGGATCGGCTCTGAGCCTCTTCTTGTTGGCTCTGGTGATGGACAGGCTGACGGATGAGGTTAGACAGGAATCTCCATGGACTATGATGTTTGCGGATGACATTGTGATTTGTAGTGAGAGCAGGGAGCAGGTGGAGGAGAATCTAGAGAGATGGAGGTCTGCTTTGGAAAACAGAGGAATGAAGCTTAGCCGCATTAAGACAGAATACATGTGTGTCAATGAGAGGGACCCCGGTGGAACGGTGAGGTTACAGGGAGCAGAGGTGAAGAAGGTGCAGGACTTTAAGTACTTAGGGTCAACGGTTCAGAGCAATGGAGACTGTGGAAAAGAGGTGAAGAGGCGAGTGCAAGCAGGTTGGAACGGGTGGAGAAAAGTGTCAGGTGTGTTGTGTGATAAAAGAGTATCAGCAAGAATGAAGGGAAAGGTGTTCAAGACGGTGGTGAGACCAGCGATGTTGTACAGCTTAGAGACAGTGGCAGTCCTGAACCATCTCTTAGTTATGCTGCTATAGGTCAAGACTACTAGGAGACTGCCCATGATGCACCTCTCTCCTCCTCTCCCTCTCCATCCGGATGCATTATCATCCCATAAATACATGTTACTAACTCGACTTCTTCTCTCTCCCTAGTTTTGTGCATTCTCGTCCCTCTCTTCTCTCTTACTGTCACTTTCAGAAGGCATTTCTGCCTCCAGAGCCGCATAGTCTGGCTCTGTGATTGCGGGGCACCTGCTGGGGCAGCGCTGCTGTGTCTATGGTGGAGAGGAGGTGGTGTGGCTCAGATCCTATTTAGTGGGCATCATCTGAAGATGCTCAGTTGTTCTTCTGCATCCATCCTCTTCATTAATGCTTTACAACCTACATTTTGTCATTATAATTGTATATACTATGATTTTCTGTTGTGAATCTATTTTGTACATACGACATGTATTTCCTGTCTGTCCAACGTGGGAGAGGGATTCCTCCTCTGTTTCTCTTTCGTTTTGTCATGTGACTGCTGATGACCTCATACAGTTTATACAAGTGTGTTTTTTGAATTTGCATCTGGAGGAATGGAAACCGCAGCAACAAAACCAGGGATGCTTGGTCATAGTTGTCACCGGCCACTCCCCTCATATCGGAAGCC
>CM022489.1:30830786-30842805 GCA_011952105.1 Coreoperca whiteheadi
TGGGTAAACACACTGCCGAAACCGCTTCACACTCGCCATTTTGAGACTCAGAGCGCTTGCTGAAGATCAGAAGGCTGACGACAACAGTGAAGCCGGCTCCCTTTATACATCCGGTTCCGCCGGCGTGCGTCACGTGTTGACGTCGGACCCAATCAAGATTGGTCTAAGTTGTTACAAGAGATTCAGAGGCTGTCACGCTGGAGGCGTTCCCCATAGCGTCAGCTGACGCAGCGTTGAAGTTCCCTTGAAAGGGAACTGTATGACTTGAAATTTCTCACACGTGTCCAGCTCAATATGCTCTAAAAAAGAACCCCTTGGACCACTAAAGTCCCCGTAACTAGATTTTCCACCACAGTCTTTGTGTCATGGGTTTGGTAGAAGTTTTGTTATTTTGAGGATGTCTGTCTTAGGTTTTGGTTCTGTGTGTTCATGTCTTAGTTTTATATTGGTTGTTTAGTTGTGTTTTGGGGTTTTGGTTTCATTACTTCCTGTTTTACTTTGTATTTGTCTGTTCCCTCATGTGTCTGGTGGTGTTACTTCCTGTCCCTGGCTTTCCTGATTATTTTCACCTGTGTCTGGTTGTGCACCTGTGCCTCGTTGTCTTTCCTTCCCTTGATTGTATTTAGTATGTGTGTTTCCCTGTCTCTGTCAGTCCGTCCTCCCTTATGGAGTTGGTCCTTGTCTGGCGTGAACTTTGTGTTCTTTCCAACGTTTGGATTTTTGCTTATTTGTTTGCTTACCTGCCTGCCCGCCTGCCTGCTTGATTACCTGTCTGCCTATCAGTACCAGCAATAAATACGCCACTCATCTACCCAGTTGGTCTGCGTTTGGGTCGTCTTTGCCTGTTTGCCAACCCCGTAATGGTGACACTTTGAAAAACACATTTTTGACATCTCCGACGAAAGCGTAGGTCTGATTGCTACTACATTTTCAAATGGGCGTGGCATAACACAAATCTGGCTATAAATCAGAAATAGTTTGTCCAATCATCTCAAAACTTCCACGATATGTCCAGATGCCCTGAAGATTTCCTTCAAATTGACCGCTAGGGGGCGCTACACATTCAAAAAATGGGCGTGACAAAACACAAATCAGATTATAATTCTGAAATATTTTGCTTCGTTCATTCTATTTGTGAAAGTGCAAAGAGGGGCGATTCCATCGCTTTTTTAACATCTAGGCCACATTTGACAAGGTCCAGATCAAAAGCTTTAAACTGATAACACTCTGTGTTGGCTTTAACCCTGGAATGGCTGCGTGTGGCTATGTTTATCTTATCTGACTTATCTGTATCTATTTTAACAGCACATTTGCTTTGGCAATGTTAACGTCTGTTTCTCATGCCAATCAAGCCCCATTGAATCAAAGTGAATTGCTAAATGGGGTGCGATATTCATGTTTTTTGTATTCACTTGAATGACTAACTTATATCTAATTGTTATTAACAACAATTTCAGAACATTTTACACAACAGCAGACAGCAAACTTGAACACCAGCATACTGTATGTCAAAGGAGCGACAGCAACAGTACAGTCAAGAACGAGGAACTAATGCAGGAGAACTGAAAGGAGATGAAGCGGGAGGGACGGCGCCTGGACCGGGCAAGAGATGTGACCCACGACCACTTCATCAGACTTTATAATAATGCAGCGCTGTGAGGACACAGATGCTTCAGCTTATATAACGCAGGTCTATCTGTCTGTTTACTGATCATTAACAGACTTGCAGTGTGCAGTGTAGTTCATACACTTCACTGATAACCACAGAATTGAAGAGTAACATTAGGCTTTCATGATCAAAGGAAGCTTTTATATCACGTCGACACTTCTGTCCATATTTGCACTCTCTCTCTCTCTCTCTCTCTCTCTCTCTCTTTGGAGTCTGCATCCCCCTTTTTTTTCAACTGATGGTTTTTATAATGCCTGGTTTTATAGGGGGTGCTGCAGCCCCCTCACCTGCGGGAGGGGGGGCTCTTGTGTTTGGGTTTACATCAATGATGCTTGGTGCTCAAACTCAGGCAAAGTGGACGGACACTGTTTCCCAAATGTTGAGCTTTTTACGTGATGATGAAAACCATATGCTCATCACCAGTGATGCCGGATAACGCGTTACTTAGTAACACGTTCCTCTAACCCGACCCCTTCCTTCAGTAACGAGTAATACCAACGCGTTACTATTTCAAACCCAGTATTCAGATTAAAGTTACTTCTCCAAGCCTTTGTGCATTACTATTTTTTTCATTTTCCTTAATAAAAACATATTTTTACTTTCTTCTCGCATCTCGGGGAGTAAAGTCACGTTCTCAGCACGAGGACAGTTCACGTCACGTGTAATAATACATATCACACAGCGACACAAACGGAAACAACAACGGAGGGAGGGGAGAGATGCGCGTTTTCCAGCTGGAAATACGACACTATTCTGAGTTTGTGTCAGCTAAAGATGGCAATATTAAGGTTCGCTGTGGAGACAAAGGGTTACCTAGCTACAGAAACACTACGTCACATGTAAAGAAGCATTTGGAGTCGCAGCGCTGCACGGTCAAACTTACAGAGCGAGTCCCACCAGGTGGTGCGAAGGAGAGAGCAGGAGGCCCCCCCCCACCCAAACAACAACAGCTGGACTTCAGTAAAAACAAGGATTTATGTTAAGTGAACTCAATGCACTTCCGATAAAGTGAGTGTTGGCACAACCAGCTGTCAGTGTTACGTTGAGGCGGCGGGGGGGTTGTCGGCAGAGGCTGAATGTAACTAATAAAGTAACTTGTAATCTAACTTAGTTTCTTTTAAAATCAAGTCATCTGTAAAGTAACTAAGTTACTTTTTAAAGGAGTAATCAGTAATTAGATGACTTTTTCAAAGTAACTGTGGCAACACTGATCATCACTATCTCTATCTGCCGTTTACGTTCCACTGGGCAGAAAGGAACTGGGTGTAATACATGTATGTATATATGTATATAAATAACTTTATATACTGTTTAATTGTATTTGTTTTAGGCTATATGTTAACCTATTCTAATATACATTTAATTATCTGTTAGATTCTGTGTGTGTAGCATGAAGGGACTACAAACTCACTCAACCTTGGGTTGTAAAATGATCAAATGACCTTGTATGTATGTATGTAAGTACACATAGTGCATCTCTGCTGCCTTTGCTGATGCAATAATGGAAAAGCTTATTGGGCTTCACTGTATTAAGAACACATCTTTATATATTTTTCTTCTTTTGCATTTAAAAAAAAATTATTATTATTATTATTTTGCTTTTTCAACTGTATTGCATTTATTATTTTATATCTATTAGAGTTCTCACTATACCACCTATAACAGTTCAAACATGATTAATTAGGGGTTTACCAACCCAGTATGGACATTCTAAATGGATTTAATTAACGTTTAAATAAAGTATGAATAAAAATCAGGAGAAAAAAAGTAAATAAGCACACAAATTAGCAAGTTGATAATCAAACATTTTCCCCAGACATTTAACAGTCTCGTATTTAAGCGTTTCTGTTGAGTGAAATATGACTGCAGCTGGTTGTTATGGCAACAAAGTCAGTTTTTATCTGTAGATAATGCAGTTCAGGCAACACATTTTTCTAAAAACAAACAAACACCACAATTGACTGATTCTGTAAGTATTAGTGATGAAGACAATCAATGTGCATTATGCAGCTCAGGCATGTAACACAAACAGGAGTGAAAAGGTCATCGTAAAGTCAGTTATTGCCGCTAGCAGATGTCAGGATGGGCTTTTTCGGGTCTGCCATTAGTATTGCAGGTGAAGCTGTGTGTGTGTGTGTGTGTGTGTGTGAGAGGTGAAGAAAGCACTGAGGGAGGGTTATTCTGAGGGGAAGATCAGCGGGAACATCTGTGAACTCCAGGCTGAACAGCAGAAAACACACACGAAGAAACAAACATGCTAAAACGCACTCGCACACCCCGACACACAGGACACACGTGCTTGCAGTGCTGTCAGTTGAAGCTGGTATGTCTGAGAAAATAAAGGCTTGAAGACAGCTCACAGGAGCTGACATGGCGGTGTGATTGTAAAAGTGTAACAGAAACACACTTGGGGGGGGGTGAAGTGGTGTGGCAACAGACAGAGGCACTAACCTTTCTTGTTTGCTGCGTCCACAGAAAGCAGGCAGACAGAAAAACAAGGGAGCAGAGAAAGAAAGTATTAATTTACAAGTCGTCAGCAGCACGAATGCCTCACAGTGTAACAGTGAACGGGAAGTGACCCTGACAGAGCACACTACAGCACCTCACTTACTCCTCCTTCTCCTCGCTGTGCTCTTTATTTGATCCGCAGCCAGCTGAGCAGCTTCTCCTTCCAGCTCCTGGGAATTTTTAGCTTACACACATCTTCTCTTACTACTTTTAATATAAAGTGTCACATTTATCCATTTGCTACACAAATGAATTGTAGTGCAGGGCATTGAACAAATAAGGCAGTGCTGTTAATTTATTTTTACTGATTCAAATCTTTTTAGACAAACACAGTGACCTGGAATAAACCTGGCCGAGTCAGAGATGAGCGTTGCACTCAGAGATTTAAGTAAGCATGTGAAATCGCTTTATTGATTTCTCTTCCTCTGCCTGTCCTATCAACAAATTGACTGCCTTATCTAAAGAGCAAAGCAGCTCTGAATGTCCTGCCCTGAAAATCCTAAAGAGTTTAAAACCTGACGTTTCAAAAGTTCACCTGACTCCAAGCCTTTCCATGAGTTTATGGAAGCCGAGTGAGCTCGGGACAGGTCTCTTACTTCTTTTCCACCCAACATGAGAGAGATTTAGAGGACTGTGGTGAGATCGGGAGTCAAAAGCAGAGGGGACCACAGTTCGAGACCACTGTTTGCTTCCCATTTCAAACAACTAAACCAAAGTTTTTAGCGTGCTATCAGCATTTTTGTAGCCATTTTTGTGGTGACAAAAAGCTATTTTTTAGCATATCGTTGGGACATTTGTAGTTGTTCTTGTGGCGACAAAATTGGCTATTTTAACCCAAATCATAAACTTTTCCTAAGCCTAACCAAGTGGTTTTTGTGCCTAAACCTAACCAGACCTTAACCACAGCGTTTTAAATGGAGAGATTCAACGTTTGAAATAATATACAGCTTCTATGTATTCGTGGTTTGCAGAAGCTAGCCCAAAGTTCAGTTCACACATTAAAATGAACTCGTTCACGTACATTTTTCCCATTTGGGCGGAGGAGCTTTGTGGCCGTTGGCTTGTGCCCTTTAATGATTTCTTGTGATCGTCATTCCCATGACTGGCTGGATGCTTCAGCTCGCTGTGTCCAAATCTGTGATCCATCAGATCCTTTGACCCAAAACGCCGGCATGCCGGTTGCCGTAAAATAGGCGTGGGCGGATCGATACCAAAATATCGATACTACAGATACTACGTCTTGTTTTGAAGACCGATGCTAGCATCAATAGGATTGACAACTGCAGTGCTGGCTGAAGGAAAGACATCGTTTGGAGCTCTTTCACAGTTGTGACTGAAAACTTTGCTAACTGCGATGTGTGTATCAAACTAGAAATTCTAGCACTCAACAAACCTTACAATGATTGCTTACCTTTGGAAAATCATGTAGTGGTTATGAGAATGTATTCAGATTTATCCTGTTGATGATGCATTCACTGCCTAAATCATGACACACTGCTTTTTCCCCTACACGAAAGTACATAAGCAATAATAAAAAGTATTGGTTTCAGTTTTGATATCAGTGATTCTGTCCCTGTATTACTTGGTATCGGATCAAAACCAAATCTTATGGTATCACCCACCCATGGTATCACTGTTCACGAACAACATGAGCGTGTTCAGGGACTGGTGCTCTTTTGGCGCATTCATGCACAACACTGTATAGCGCTCTACAGCAAACACACATTAACTATAACGGAAAAACAGGAAGCACATGATTTATTTTTACATGTTCCACCACAAGCTCCATGTGAATTTGGGCATAACGGGGAACAAATATCACAGGATTTTCCTACATTGCACTACCTACTTGTTGGATTGCTGCTTCTCAAGCTATAATGAATGGTGTTTGTCTCTTCATAGATTCAAAATTATGCGAGGTAGGGGAGGAGGGATAATAAGAAATATGGTCTTAAAGCATAGTTTTTCTGCCCCAAATCTATCGTAATACAACACTCACATTCCATTTACATTTCGCAGATGCTTTTATCCAAAGCAACTTACACACTCACAGACTAAAGGCGCAGCTTCAGGAGCAATTTTGGGGTTCAGTATCTTGCTCAAGGATACTTTGACACGTGGCTGGGGATCGAGCCGCCGACCTTGCGATTGGTGGACGACCCGCTCTGCCACCAAGCCACAGCCGCCCATCTTTGAGTTGTGTATCAATGTTATCGTTCCTCCTCTCCACACTGAAAAATCCCATCTGTGTTCTGCATGAAATGCATTTTTAAGTTCAGCTGAGGTTAATATGAGGCTTCGGTAGCCTGAGTTAGACAAATCGAGCGGGTATTTTGCAAAGTTACGGTCTTTTAAGTTCCAAATTCCCCCTTTGTGTTCCCTCAGACAGTGTTCTTGCTGAGCCGCAGTGGAGGGATAATAAAATGTGCTCCACACACGTGTGCCTCTGAGCTTCTCTAGAGCCCTAGCTCTATTTCTTGGAGAAAACGCCTAAAAATAACACACCCCAAAATCAATCAGTAATAACCCCTCAACCATAATGGCTATGTGCATATATCTGGTCTCTGTTGATCAAAAATAAGCTAAAGAATCCATTGGAAGTAAATCTATTTCTATTACCATGCCAGAGTAAATGGAGATGCAATCAAGAAAAAAGAAAAAAAGATTTTCATCCTCGCCTAGTATAGAATCTAAATTTCCAGGCAATCAAACCATCATGCTCCTTGACTAATTGTGACGGGCATATACTAAAATACAACATTTATGATCCACTTTATAAAGACATACTCAGGTGGTATCCAAGTTTTGGCCGTGTTTACTGTTTAACTCTTTATTGGGCCTGTTCCTTCAAAACACTATTTATTTCCATATAGCCATGTTACAAATAACATACATGTCCCAAAAACTTTGAAATATAGTAAACACGATGAATATTGATCAATGTTCATATATGACTGAAGCGCTCCATGCTATATAGCCAGATAAATGCACAGTGTTCATTTGAGGGGCTGTTTGTGTCGATAGCGTGAAGTGAAAGCTTTGTCACGAAGCTAATATACAGCCCAGTCGCCTGAATGCAAAGCTAAATCGAATTTTTTTCAGCAAGGCGTCAGGGCATTTTCAGCCATCGTTATGGCGAGAAAAACAGCTGGCTTTAGTGACATAACAGAACTTTTTTTTAGCGAGACGCTGGGACATTTTTGATATTTTTTACCCAAATCATGATCTTTTCGTAATCCTAACCAGTTGTGCCTAAATCTAAACGGACTTTAACCACGGCATTTGAAATGCAGTGATTTAATGTTTGAAACATATAGATTGAACTTAAATAAAGGAAAGATGCATGGTCCCAGGTTATTTAAAAAAATACACATTTTCGCCTGTAGTCCCTGGATAGGTTGTTGTTAAACAAAAGTTGAAAAAAATCAGTTCCTCTTCCCCCTAATATGTCAAATTTTACTTATTGTGCCTCCTGGGTTCAACAGAGTTTGTCAGTGAAACAATATTCATCCATCCATGGATTCAGCAGCCTATTGATACATAGTCGGCAGACCTTTATTTTACATTCCCTGTGATGGATTACCCAACTCAAGCAAGTTTCAAGCCCTGAAAGTTGAGATAGTTGATACTGAAACAAATGGAAACCACTGGCTGCCTGGAAGGTAGGAAAACCATATTCAACAGTCTACAGGGCTATTATATGTTTAGGAACATGTTGGGCAGTAATTCAATAAATATTTAATTTATAAGAATAAAAGTTCAACTTGGGTCTTGGAAGAGCAAGTGATTTCAGTTGGAGAAGCTTTCCTTATATACCCACCAGCACAAATGCACAAATCGAGCCACAGCAAGAGAGAACAAGAGCAAAAGGAGGCATGACAAAAAGACAAAAAGAGTGTTTGAGCAGAGCAGTAGCCATATGGAAGCCCCCGTCAGCCCAGGCAGCAGCTCCAGATGTTTTACCCAAGCATAGGAAGCATGAGCCAACTGTTAGCCTGGAAGAGAAGGGCTGCAGGGCAACTCAAAGCTCCTTTCTTCCATATGCCATCGAGGACCTTTGCCTTCAGGCTGGCTCAGCCAAGACAAATGTCTGTCTCTACTCTAAAATGCTCCACTCCGACCATTTCTTGGTGCCTGATTCTTGTAAAATGTTCTTGTCATCTGCTGTGCTGAAGAAAATGCTCCAGGTGTCTCTCTGGAGTGTGCTAAAATGATCGCTCAGCTAGATGATATGAGGAGGAACACAATGAACATGCACTGCCTTCAAGGTACACTAAAACGATTCCTGTCTTTATTAACAGATGACACAAAAGGAGTATTTGCATTCAAACACTACTGTTAAATGGTATTTCACTTACAATGCGTGGGAGAGTGCAAACATGTTTACAGCTGATAGTTTGTTGGGATATGAATTAGACTTAAATAGCAGTTGTTGTTTTTTTAATAAACAGGGCTAATATCAATATTCTATCTATCTATCTATCCACACCGTAGGTCAGAAGTGGCCTATTCTTGCATATATTTCCATTTATATCAACCTAGCAAATCACATTTTCCCTGCAGCCTGAGCTGATTCTAATGCAGTGTTCGAATTAAATTCCACTAAATTATATTCAATTTCAATTCAATTTTATTTACATAGCGCTACTTCATAACAGAAGTCATCTCATTGCACTTTTCCTACAGAGCAGGACCAGACCGTACTCTATAACTTTATAATCTTTATAATACTTAATAATATTATTTACTGAGACCCAACAATTCCCACCATGGGCAAGCACTTAGCGACAGGGGCAAGGAAGAACCTCGGGCAGAACCAGATTCAGAGTGGGCGGCCATCCACAGCTGCTGGTTGGATTGAGAAAGGGGGTGGGGCGTACAGTAGCACAATGCAAATTCCACATAGAATTTAAAAAAAATTATATTGTAATGGAAGTGATAAGCGAGTTGGCCACTGTCCAGGGTGTACCACGCCTAAGGCCCAAAGTCACTGGGATAGGCTCCAGTCACCAGCGACCCCTCACGGGAACAAGCGGAAGAAAATGACTGACTGACTGACTGACTGGAAGTGATAAGGAATATAAGGAATAATAAGGAATAATAGTGATAGGAATAATACATGTATGTAGTTTCATTTTATTTAGGGACTCTACAAAAATACTAGAGGGGAAAGGGTCGGAAAAGGGGGAGGGTTATGTCTTTTAATCTTTTTGATCTATTCTGAGTTTTTTGGAGGGCCTTTTCTCACCCCAGATTTATGTTGTATTTCTGCCTTGTGAAATTTTAGGGTGGAAAAAGTTAAACAACTGAATCCAAAAGGCGTTTGGCTTTTGTGTGCACTTTGGGTCATGAGGTGCATTTGGCTACATGAGCTATATAGAACAACAATCCTGTCTCCGTATTAGGGCTTCAGTTTTCACATCACAATCAACTGGTAATAATAGGACCAGTATGTGAGTCTGTCTTTAGCAACGAGCGTGTCATTTTCCACTAGCCAACAGTTACCGCCACTTTCACTTCAGATACCCCAATATTAGAGGGCATGTTGCAGTTTGTTTAGCAGTCAAAAAGAGGCTACAGGGAAATGATCAATAACACTGGGGAGGGCTTTGCGTTTTTAAAAGGTGAGATGTTATGGTTTTGGGTTGAGTAGGGGGTTTTATATGTTTTGTGGAGCTTCGGGATAGTTTTGCGTTTCTTGGGTTTGAGTTCTTTGTAATGTGGCGTTCTTGTTTTATTTTGAAGAGGTCTGTTCTGTCTGGGGTTTGGGTTAAGGTGTGTTAGGTTCTGTTTTATTTAGTAAGTTGTCTTGATTGCCCTGATTGTTTATTGCCCTGTGTTATTGTGTTCACCTGTGTCTAGTTGTCTCCCCCGCCTGAGTGTATTTAAGTTGAGGTTTTCGCTTTGTTCCTGGTCAGTTCATCATTGTACATGTGTTGGTTTTGTCTGCCTATCTGAGCCTTTGAATTATGCCTGCTACTTTGTTTTTTTTTTTACCTGCCCACCTGTTTACCTGCCTACCTACCTGCTGGTAACCTTGGAATAAATACTCACTCATCATCAGAGCTGTCTGCATTTGGGTCCTCTTTCCCTGTTGCCAACACCAACCCTGACATGAAACATAAGGTCCAACCCCCTTGCCACCATAATATTTTTCCTACAGTCCCTTGTCATATCCTGGGTTTCTATGGAGCATTAAGATTGAAAACTCTGCATGAAAACAGTAACGGTACTCCACAAATACCAAGAATCTATCATAATGTGCGATTGCTGCTTTGTCCGTCAGACTCACCTCTTGAAGAGTAGAATAGCAATTACTATGATGATGATGAGAATGACAGCCAGCACTGGACCCATAACCCACAGCATCTCTGGGTCCTCAGTCTGTCGGGTCATCCCACTGTGGGGCTTCACCATGATGGGCTCCGAGAATGGGCTGGCTGCAAACGTCGTCTGCTGCAAATGACCAGAGGGTGATCCAGAGTCAGCTCACAGTCGCTGAGTTATACGCCACACAACGGAGCACAAAAGGACAGAATATTAAAGTACATATGACTGTATTGGGTTACACTTTATTTGATAGTCTGCCTACAGATAGTTTATAGAGTATTTGTAACATTTCAACGGCATGTTAGTTGAGATTCAACAGTTTCTTCTTCTTTGCTTTGGAGCATTGCTGTGTTTCTTGGCCCATTACCGTCACCTGTAGACAAGTGGAATGGCATTAAACCTTTGGCAGGACTGTCTATGGTGTAACCTGTGTGGGAATGCACGTGCATACTCATGCACAAACATACAAACAAAACTGCTCCATAGTGCTACTACAGGTCAAAATCACCACATGGTACCTTTCATCTTTTGAGGGTAAACCAAGATAATACTTGGCTTCCACACTCATCCGAGGCGTACAAGGTCAAGGTCTACAGATTGGTCCTCGAACTTTGGCTACACTCCACTGTTCATTTTGTCAGCTGACAAAAAACTATTTATTGACAACCTTTTTTTACATGACAAAAATGACACTTTAAGAAAACGAAAAGTCCCATTTGATAAAAAAAAATTATGCCACACTGGGAGAGATGAACGTACAGATTTATGGTCTAATTTATTGTCACTGCAATGACGAACAGTGATCAAGATGGAGCAAACCGTTCTCATTCCCAGGGCGTCAACCATCCAGCAGCAGCGTTTGGGAAGGACAACTGGACTCACTGAGGCGAGTCAGTCAGTCCCGTCACAGTGTGGTAGAAACAGGGCCACTTTTGCAAACCTCGCGCTAGATGAGAACACATCAAAACACCTGTAACCATGGTAACTGTTCACATCAAAGCCGGCATCGACACTCACAAGGTGGAGACAGCTGTAGCCTCAGAATGCTTTGAAGACATAGAAATTAAGGAGGCATGACAAGAAGACTCAAAATTCCCTGACAAAATCAAACGCCGAAAACGTGAGCAAAACTCCTGTACATTTCTGTCTAAAAGACAAAAAAAGACACTAAAACTAAATCAAAATCAGTTGCCAAAATTAACTTTCCTGCTCATCAGTGTACATTTTTGTTAAATGAAATGGCTTAATCTACTTGTTTTGTTTTTATGTCTCATACACTACAGTGAAAACAGGTAGGGTGACATATCTTTATGAAAAATGTCTTATTTCCTGGATAACAATACATTTAGCAGCTATACTTTTTTTCAGTTTACCAGTCCTGGACAGGTGACCCAAAGGGTTCAATCTGGACACTAGTGGGTGTGTGTTCAGTGAGGCAGGACACACCTCAGGGGAAGGCCGGTGGTTAATTGTGACAGTGGTAAGAAAGCAGCAGCGGGTGGGGGGGGGGGG
>CM022489.1:30852412-30955975 GCA_011952105.1 Coreoperca whiteheadi
CCACCCCCCCTACCAATATCATCCCCCCATTAAGCTCCCTCTCTTTTCTCTCCCCATCTCCCAGTCTTCTCCACACCTCTCTGTCACTCCCACAGGGCTCTGCATTCGGAGGAAGCTGCCGTTCACTGCTCGCTATCCCCCCTCCTTCCTCTGCTGTAAGTGATCGCACTGTTTATATGGCCTTTTTCTTTTATCCAATTTCACACGTCCCAGCCTGTTTACTGGCAGCGGGGGCCACAGAAAGCCGCAGTGCCCTTTTCCTTCAGTCTCCAGGCCCCCCCTTTCATTTCCCTCCTTTCTCACCTCTACCCTGGAAGCAGCTTTGCAGTAGCAATAAAAGCTAAGCTTACTTCCCCTGTTTTCAACGAATGTGATTAGGTTTCTATTTCCCATCGAAAGTCTCTACAGCTGTTAAAGCCGACTGGCAGCTGATCCAGCGGCTGTCATCAGAAACGGTCGTCGCTTCAGAGGGCAGGACGTCTCATTTCTCTAAAAACATATTTCCTCGTTTCTTCCGTCCCCGCATGGTTTCCTTGCCTCTCTCCATGCATCCCTGGTGGGAGGCAGGGGCGTTTCTGGGAGATGACAATGTCTGGGGCGAAGCACAGGCCATCTGGGGCTGAGGACTGGCTGTGGGAAATCTTTTTGGGTCGTCCCTGCTCTTCTGCCTTGAACACTACTGTCTAAATTTCATTTAATGTTTGTGCATTGTATGGCTACTGCTATACTAGTTACTTTTCTCAAGACCGTTGACTAGATGCCTCAAACTTCCCTCTAACAAAGTTAAACCGTCAGAGTCTCTGACACACGGTAAAGTTTTTAGTCCCTTTTCACAACTTGTTTTGCACTGTACAGCGTCCTTGAGTTTGTGAAAGGCGCTTTCAAATTCAAATTTATTTCAAATGTATTATGATTATTGTAACACTCAAAGTATTATGAATAGCTACCTTATCATCTTTTGGATTTTTTATTTCATAGGCTATTCTGTATTTTATGACTAGGGCTTTTATTCCTGAGCTGGTCTGTTTTGTTGTCCAACACATTTCGTTGTACCACACACACACACACGCGCGCGCACACACACACGCGCGCACACACACACGCGCGCACACACACACGCACGCACGCCTGGTGAGCAGCAGACAGGATGAAGTGTGGCTAAAGAAAGGAACTATTCTTACACCCGTTTTGTATTAAACACAATAAGACAACCGTAACGTTACATCTTCTGAATTCAAGTCTCTCTCTTTCACCAAACTTCAACACCAGCTTAACTCCCTCGTTAACTCATCCTCAAACACACTTCAGTCAAAATTCCAAATATTCTGGCTCTCCAGCTGTTTCTCCCGCCGCCTCTTTCTGCTGCTGGATGAGAGTGTTTCGACTATTAAATTAGCTAAATAAAATGACAAAAAATCGGCCCAAAATGAGACTAGCCTAGTTTGGTGTCACTAATGGCTGCAGTGCAGTGCAGAGTAGGTTAGCTGTATACAGGTATACTGGTAGATTACGTTTTGCTCAGATCATGTTCATGTAACTTGGACTCATACAGGCATTTACAGATATTTTCCTAACTCAGCATGAGAGGATGTTTGTGCCACTGCTGGGAAGAATTGACAGACCTGTCAGCCAATAAGGCACGAGTATTTCCACGTATTTTCCTGTAAGCCCTCTTCGATTGGTCTTTCCTCCGCTCTGTTGCGTTCAATGAATGTACAAAATTAAAACACTGCCGTGTTCTTTAGTGACAAGCCGCTCAAAGTGGAGAGTTATTCCGGGCTAAAGAAAAGATCTTTGGGGCTACAGCCCCAGATGCCCAGGCCTGGTGATGCCTGTGGTGGGAGGGAAATGTGGATGCAATTAAGAGGCTTGATGTACCTCTTTGACAAAGTTCCAGGAACTAAGGAGCCCCAGGAACTTAAGCCAGAAGCTAAACTACAAACTGAAAGTATGCATTCCTGTTTGCATTTGCACCACATGTAAAGATTCGTCAAGATTAGGCAAATAAGTCCAATATTAGATTAAAATAGGATGGCGGCCAGGTCGGATAAACCCACTATGGGGCTCTAATGAAAAAATTGCTATAGGACCCTATTGTCCCTATTTTAACGTCAACAAATATTACAAGACGTTCCACTGTTGATAGTAGTGGCACCCAATGTTGCTTAGTGTGTGAAGGTGTAGACCCGAGGCCTGTACTACAAAGCAATTCAACCCAGGATCTCTTCGTTATCTGGCTTCACTAACCCTAACAACGTCAATCACGCTAAGCGATCACATGACGCTGGTTATCAACTCAGTAAGTCTCCCCAGGTTGTCCCAATCTAGCCACGAGCGCGACAAATGACAATCAGACAATTTGACAATGACAATTTTAGCCTTATTCTTTCAGCTGCAACCCTGACAATGTAAAACGGGAGCAAATAAAAAATAAATATGAAAACATAATTCAAAGCGCTATGTAGGCTTACTTTCATATCTTATAAGTACAACAAGTACAAGACTTTAGTGCTTCAATCAGTCTCTGTTGTAGGATGATATTGGTACACAAAAGCACAATGCTCATGTTCTCTACCTGTAGCAAAGTAACGCAAGGCAATGCATACAGTCAGCAGGACTGTAAGCGCACGATTCCGACATGTCTCACTGGCAACAGACGGCTCAAGAAGCTGACACAGATAAGTCAGTGCCTCCGACAATCTACGTATATCTCTCATGTAAAAAATCGTCAGGGAAAGCCAAAGTGCTTATCCGGTCTCTGAACACTCTAAGGGACCCTCTCACAAGCCGTGCACCGAGCTCCATGGGATCTTCCCATGGATGTATTATTAGAACTTAGGTCTTATTACATCCGTGTATCTTCTATGAATGGTGAGTCCAATTTCCAAGAGAATTTATTGGCCACTAGGTGGTGTTCCGGAGCAGGTTAGGTGTGCAGCCTAAGTTACCATGGCGATGTACCCTGGCGTTGTCGCAATAATGCAAGCTGTGTTTCCACCGCAGGAACTTTCCACAGGGACTAGGAACCTTTGGAGGAACGTTTCTACCTCAGGGTCTCAATTCCGGGGACACTATTTTACCCCCCCAAAAACGTCCCTGCTCGGGGGGGTAGTACTTTCCAAAAGTACAGGAACTTTGGCGGGTTGGGCTTACTGCGCTGAACATTTCTGATTGGTTGAGGTCGAAGTGGCAGACCAGCAAGTGGTTCGACCATCTGGATGTCACAGGCCGGCCTTCTCTGGCGCAGCGGCAACAAGGAAAGACTCAGCTATTGTTGGAAGCCATGGTGGGAAGACGTGGAAATGGACGACCAGTCGGCTGCTAAATGCTACAACGCTAACTGATGTCATGTTATTGTTACCCTAGCTAAACGCTTATGTTAGCTGCATGCTAACACCAGCCACGAATGGTGTAGAATCGTGGTGTTCGCAAGGAAAGGGTTGGCTAAATCAATAATACAAAATGTGTATTAATGTTGTCGCAATGAGACAAAACTGAACGTGTTTTTCAGACGATACGGGCGGGCACTCGGAACTGCAGGCAGCAGAGGCTAGTGCGTTCACCCCTGCAACCACCACCAGCAGCCCTCGTGCCATGCGTCCTGCCGAAGCACACAAACGCTGTACTTTGCACATTTGTATTTTTGCAAAAAAATAAGTAGTTGTGGAACCAAATGTGTGTACGGTGGCTGTTCCTTTATCTGAAAACAACGACAACAACTCCCACACACTGTCTCGCTTCCTGATGAAACGTCGACAGGTTTACCTTGATGTAGGTCGCATGGACAGAAATGTTGATTTAATAAACATTTCATCAGTGAGTGAGGCAGTGTGCCAGAGTTCTTCTACATCTTAAGTTGCACCTTTCTAATCTAAAAGCATTGCATTAAAATATCTAATTGAAAATGTGATCAATGTAATCAGAAGTTATAGGACATTTAACACTTAAACTTTACTATAAGTATATATTACTTTTACTGTACATATAAAAGGGCATTTCACCATTATACACCAGCAAGCCCAGTATTTAAAACAGGTGAGAGTGCACAGGTTAAAATAAGCAAAGGTCTGTATGCTGAAATGCGTGTTTAAATGTGTTTAATAGGCTAAAACAACTGCGTTATGCAGCTGTGTGGGGTACATGGGCGTAAACCCATTGGGTAATTTGTCTAATCTTTGCAGGTCTTTTTATATGGGGACACATTATTTTATTATCTTATTAGATTTTAATGTTTGTGTGTTTCGTTGGGGAAAAAAGTGTTTTATTGTGTATGTTTTTACACACATTACTTTTTGTGGAAAGCGTTTACATGTTTTCTACCAAAGCTTTGACGAAAGTGTGTCGGTCTGTTGTTGCCGATGACAGTAATGGGATTCATGCGTTTATGGAAAGGTTGGTTCTATAACTGCAACACCGGTGCATTTCTGGTGGTAGCTGCTGGAGTTCTATAAACACTATGACTGTTTCAAAGGTAGTAAGCCAGAAGTCACATCTGTTATTCTGGACCAAACCCCCACCCTCAGATCGTAACAGATTTAAATGATGATGCCACGAGGGCAAATGACTTATCTGAAGTACAAAAGCACTTGAAATTAGAGAGGCAGTCTGAAGATGCTATGCTCCGGGAAGCAAGACACCTGTGAGTGACAGCGGGGATCATGGCTTCACTGCCTGAGAGATACACCTGCAGATGCATGCATGACTCAAGGACGTGATTCGCATCACTGCGACGTGCCTGGCATGTGTACACCACTGCCTGAGGGGCTGCTCTTTTATTCCATAGTTAGAAAACACTGGGCTGGAAAAAAACAATGCCATTCACGACAAACTCTGCTCTGTTTGTTCAGCACTGCAAGGCCTTTGGAAAATGTATGGAAAACACACTGCAGTTTCGAAGTACTAGAATGTGACCCACAGGGTAGAAGCTTTTACATAGTTTTATGAGAACTATTCATCTGGCGAAATTTAAAAGGCCATAAATGCAGACAAAACAGCAATAGATCCGCAAATTCAAAACCCAGCCACGTTGCCTCAGTCATCCTCTCGTCCTCTGGTGTAGTTTTATGATTTATTAAAGGGCAGGAGGTGTCAAGCGTAGCCTTGGTCTTGGTGAACTTTTACTGACACTGCAGTGCTGCATACAAGGCAGACTGTAATTTACAGCTTAATCCAGTCTAATACTCAATTTTGCTTCTCTCTCATGCTGTAATGGCTAGCTGGGGCCTTAGTATTAACTGCTATAGGAATGTAGGGGTACACGACATAAAACAATTGGTGCTATGGTTGGTCAGACCCCCTCTGGCAATCCTTTTGTATTATTACCAGAGCATGATTCTGCCAAAATACTACTGATCAAGCGAAACACCGTCATGTATAATGCAATCCAGTACAACAACAACACAAGTTGAACCATGGCACACACTGAAGTTTCACAAACATTACGCACACGTTTCACAAAAGTTATTGCATTATATTGAAAAAGGGTTCCGGTTACTGCGTCTCCTCCCTGTATCTTATCAACATGCGGATAAACAGGAACCCCTGAATTGGTCCTCCCTGACTCATTTTAGAATCAGAACTTCTACTAGATGGGCAGTTGTTGATGATCAACAATGATCTGGCTACCTTTCAGCCTGTCTCTTTTTTGGCATTATTTTTGAGGATACTTTCGCCACATAGATTGCCGATTTCCGCAATCAAAATATGCGGGGCTAGCAGGATTTCATAAAGTCACATATATCTTAGCAGAAAGTAAAGCGCCATTATTTTCCCCCTATTGCCATTAAAGCAGCAGCTGAAGCAGCCAGGAAGAAGCAGCTCACCTACACCGAGGCATCAACTTCCAAAACAGTTGATGGAGCTGAAAGAATCAAGGTCAGTAGTTTACAAGATTAAAGCTTGCAACAATGACACAAAAAATCCGCGTTTTTCTGGAGGGACTTCAGTGTGAGCATACCGTTGTGACTGGTAGACTTTCACCCCCTAAAATTCCACCGTAAGACAACGAGAATAATTCAATTATATTTAAGAACAATCTAATTTGGTAAATAAAGCACATCACAAAGTTAATGGTGCCTACAGGCCAGAGAGAACAACTAAGGGTTAATAAAATAGGAGGCAGGAAAGGCAATCTGTTATGAGGTATAATGCCCCATTCCAGTTGTTGTTTTTTGTTCAATGTATTTATTCATTTCTATATGATTTGTATAGTACATCTGGTTGCTCCGGAAGCAAAAAATATTAACATTCTGTTCTTTTAATCTGCGAAGATGGTTCGATTGAAATTTCAGCTCACAAAATCAAGTCAGTGGTGAACGCTGATCATTTTAAAAGGGCTCCTTTTTCTTTTTCAAGTTCTTATTCTAGTAGGCAGGCTAACGTTCATCAGGACATCTAATGCAGCAGAGCACGCCTGTCTGCAGGTTTGACAGTGTGAGCTACACAGTGGAATGAATCAAGATACGGTACAGTGTAGAGTCACAGAACTACAAAGCATTCGTGCCTTTGTCAAGAGATAATTTAGCTGAAGTGGCTGAAATATTTAAAATTCACAAACTGAACAATTTGAAACTGAACATTGGAGTATTTGACCAACCTCGTCACTTTTTTGCTGCATCCACCCACCTGCTATAACGCTGACTCTCATGATTGCATAGCCACTGGTCAAAGAGTCTTGTGATTGGCCAAAAATGTGCACCATCCTCTGCAGAAGGTAGTGTAAGTACTGTATCATTAGTGGGGAGGGGTTGCTCTTTTTTTCAAAACATGCAATGAAGGTATCAAGGCCCAGCACCCGGAGCTCAAGCACTGAAGCTTTAAAATGTATTAAATGCTCATGTCCTAATAAATACATAAAGGTCACTCACAGACTCATGGTTGGTCAGGTCCGCCAGAACAAAGCAGCGATACTGCTGCTGGCCAGGGAGGGGTTTGTTATAGTAGCCGTTGTATTTCTTCTCATCACCCAGCGTGAAGATCTCAGGCAGTGCGTCCAGCTTGGCAGCGATGTAGGGCGGCAGGAAATCCTGGCTCTGTCTCTTCTTTCTCTGCAGACTGCTGCCAGCAGCTGCAGCCTCCAGGAGCTGCCAAGTGGGATGACAGAACAGGAGACTTTGGAATGGGCATGTCACGAGGTGGCACGACAATGGACCATAACACAACATGACGTAACGAAATGGATCTCTGTAAGAGAGGTGTTTTTCCCCCAATCCCTACAACAAACTTTCTTTCAAATTTTGGCAACCACCACTAAGCATAGGAAAATATGTTTTTATAGCAAATAAATTATGGTTAAGTTAAAGGAATAGTTCAACATTTTGGGAAATGGGCTTTTTCATCTTGATGAGAATAGTGACATCAATCTCATGTCTGTCATCAAGTGTGAGGTTGGAGTCAGTGTGTGGGTAGCCTAGCTTAGCAAGAAATAGTTCCAGCATATAACTCCCCCTAAAAGCACAAACTGTAATTTTTAAATTTCTGGTGGAATACAGGTTATACTAAAATGTACAGTGTGTTAAATAGTGAGCTTTACATTTATACATACACCCAGGAAATAGTTTGGTGCGTTTTTTTTTGCGTTTGTGTCTGGTGTAACGCAAGAAAGGAGCAGCAAGATGGTGAAGATAATAATATGGTTATTATCTTATAAAATGTTTGAAATCTGGAAGCAGTGTCCTTCCACTTGAGCTTGAGCACCAAGCACCATCAATGTAAACGCAGAGGCCACCTCCCCCTCATCCCGCTGGAGTCTTGTGCTCCGGGATTTTGGGGGAGCAGGTCTCTGCAAAGATGTGGGCACAACAGTGTGTGATTTCCCATTGCTTGTCCACCCTGAGTCCCACTTCGTCCAGACCGGACATTAGCCAGGAGCAGCCTTAAGTCCAAGCTGGGCCAGCTTGGCTCCTATCCCTGCTCTTCCTCTCCTCCTGCTGCGATTACACAGCACCTGCCGTAGTGTCTGGTCTGGTTGATCTGACTGGGTGGAGCGTCTCAAGGTCCGTTGCAAAAATTCATAATAGAAAGAGTCATAATTGACCTTGTTTGCAGTTTGATATGGTTGCCTAAATGGAAATTGCTTTTGGGGGGATTTTTTTGCTGCAATACTGAAAGTCGCCAATGGAAAAAATTGGAAGCAAGGCGGCGGCACCCTCTCCAGGTCTCATTATACATCCATGGTCTGGCCCCCCTCCCATTCAGACAGATTTCCACCCGCAGCGGATCCAGTTGGGCAAATCAGAACTGTTTATCTAATATGGGGCGGGTTTGATACGATGACTGACAGAGGAGCGTCACCGGTACAGATTTGAAAAGTCACACGTTTCGCTGCTCTGATTGGTTGTAGCGTCCAGTCTGCAGGCCCATCCAGCGCGACGCACCAAGCTCACGAAACTCAGATCAAACTGTCAAACTAGGCGGTGCTGATCAAATATGAATCAAGATTGCATTGCCTATTTTCGCCTCATTTTTTCCCTGCTTGAAAATAGACCAAGCACCGCTCCAACTTGCATGTGTCTCTCAGCGCTATGGCACACATTTTGTTGCTTTGATTGGTTGTAGGTCTATCAAATTGTGCCCAGGGGCATTTGGTCTGTCCCTTGGAAATCAAAAATGAAATGAGATTTTCCAGACTTATACGCATTTGTGAATTAGTCTGGCGATGCCAGGCTATGAACAACAAAAGTTTTCTCAGTGAGAAAACAATGCACTGAGACGTATACAAATTATTTTTACAAATTTAAGTTTCATCTGATGCTTAATAGAAGTTGGGAGATGTAACATGAAAATGCACCTAAACGCAGTGAAAAATTAACAACAAAATGATGTAGACCAGAAAATAAATGTTTCACAATGTCAATGTGTTCGGTTATGTTTAGTTGTTTTCCTGTTTGGTTTTGTGGGATTCTCTTTCCCTCGTGGGCTTTTGTATGTTTGTTTCCTGCCCTTTGGTTGCTCTTGCCCTGCAATAGCCACGCGGCTGTGACTTGGTGGCAGAACGGTTGCCCGCCAATCGAAAGTTCAGTGGTTTGATCCCCCAGCTGTGTGTCGAAGTATCCTTGAGCAAGATACTGAACCCCAAAAATGCTCCCTTCAGTTTGTGAATGTTCTCATATGTAAGTCGTTTTGGATAAAAGCTTCTGCTAAATGACTAAATGTAAATGTAAATAACCCCTGAGAGCTCCACCAATCCCGGATTCCCCCAGCCCACATGTCGAAGTGTCACTGAGCAAGATACTAAACCCCAAATAGCGTCAGAAGGCTGTGCCTTCAGTATGTGTGAATGGTTAGTTTCCTTTGTACTGATGGGCAGTTAGCTCCTGCCATCAGTTTGTGAATGGTGTGATTGTGATATGTAGTGTGAAAGCGCTTTGAGTAGTCGGAAGACTAGAAGTAAAAAGGCACTATACAAGTACAGTCCATTTAGCATTACTAAAACCAAGGGTTCGCTTTCTATTTCCAACCTGACTTTGAATGTCCAAGCAAAACTTGACATGTTCCAGCTCTTAATCTTAGTATGTTCATAAGTTACAGAACATGCTGAGGGGGTCTGAATTTCAGACAGTAGCGAGCCTGTTGTGTCCCACAGGGACACACAGGTGGCTGTGAAAGCTGTAGTATCACTTACATGTAACTCCAACAATCAATCATTTTTGCCGTAGTGCCTGTCATGCTTGTTTTGCAAGCCTGATGCCGCTTTCTCTTGCTATTTCTCTGGGATCGATTGTATCACATTTCACCTAATAACTCCACACATCATTTCCATATTTTAATATTGGTGTTTCATTAGAAACAAGAAGTATGGCTAATATGATATTCTTGACAGAAGGTAGCCTACACTACATGGCCATGAGTATGCGGACACCTTCTTCCCAATATGCCTCTGTACTTTTGCTTTGCGGCTGTTTTTCCTAATTTGGGCCCCTTAGTTCCAGTGAAGGGAGATCTTACAATACAATTTTAGAAAATAGTGTGCTTCCAGCTTTCCATTTGTCCCTTTCCTGTTTTAACATGACAATGCCTCTGTGCAAAAGGCCAGGTCCATAAAGAGATGTTTTTGCCCAGTTTGGTGTGATAGAACTTGACGTGCCTGCACGGAGCCCCGACCTCAACACCACCCGACACCTTTGGAAAGAACTAGAACCCAACATCAGTGTTGGACCTCACTAATGCTCTGGAGTCTGAATGGGAGCAAATCCATGCAGCCATAGCAGCACATTCATGCCCATGGTTATGGAATGTCATGTTTAGCCATCCCATATGGCTGTAATGTTTGTATAGCCATTTACTTGGTTCAGGTGTACTTTTGGCAATATCATGTAACTACTGCACAAGTAGATTCAAGAGTAAGATTCAACCCCTTACTCTTAATACCTCGGTTTGTTTGTTTTTCATTGCGTTTGCCTATAGAACAGGCAAACATTGTAGTTCAATCCAAAAACTCTGGTTCGGTATGTTATGATTCCATCTCATCATTTCAGGTACATGACTCTTCCAAGAATAATTTTTACAGCAGTTTGAGGTATTTTGAAGTACCTTCAGTTACCCATGCGTGCCATTCCAATGTACTGTAAAGGCACTTAAAACTACTGTTCGAGCTCTAGGAAAGGTGTACGTTGGAGGATACCAAAGACTTGATTAGACAGGACTTGATTTATAGAGTCTGACATCCTGCTGTGACCTTCGGAGGAAGTACATAGGGTCATGACTTCATTACAGAAGCTCGGCTGTTTCTGTTCTTTCCAAGTATGTGTGACTCTATAGTGTGTATGTGTAGGGGGTGGGGGTAGGGGGGGGGCATCTTTCTCCACCACCTGCTTCCTATCTCCACTTTCTATCATCTTTGAGTCAGACTTTGAGTCGGACCTGCCACCGATCAATGTTCAAGGTGACTCTGACAAACAGGGAAAATTGTAACTATACTCACTGGAGAAGCTTCAATCACACACAGACCACATCTGCAACCTATTTTTGTCTTCTTCTTAGCAGTTAAAAGAAGAACAAAAACAAAACAGATTTCACAAATCATTCTGATTCAGGTGTACTTACATAACAACCTCTTTAGTTTGTCATATTTAAGACAAGGTACATGCTGGGACACTTTTCTGGATATAGCAAACCACAACAAAAAATGCTGACAGCTGAGCAGCAGACCTAAAATTAAGAATGAGTCATATATTGACTCATTAATAACTCTTGTATAGATAGTAGCTCTTGTGTGATAACAAGAAAACTCTCCCTGATGCTGGGCATCACAGAATTAGGTTGCTACTGCATTGTTTTTTTGTTTTGATGCAAAAGTTCATTATACTCTATAGCCAAATTTTTGTAACAACGTCTCCGGGCCTCATTAGAAATGTATTTGTGTCTCTCTCCTATGTTCATTTGAGTGCTCTTACTGTCAACTCTTATGATTTTGTATTTAGGGGTCAAAGCACATTGTGTTCTAACGTCACCATATTATTCCATGACAAAAATGAACCTTAATTCAAAGTTAAATGGTAAGGAACCTTTAAAAATGAAAAACAATGAATAATGTGAAACAGACAAATGGAAAACTCTCCTAATTACTCTTTTAATGCAAAGTCTGATTCAATGACCTGCATGCAAAGCAGTAACCTCCACTTCCCAAATATATCTTTTCTTCAGAAGCTGTTAGACACTTTGCACTAATAGGCAGAATATTATATTTCACTAACATTATGTATGCCGGTAATGTTAGCTCACTCTACCAGTTATTTTTCAAGGAATAAAGTAACATATTTATGGACTAAATTCATCAACAGCTCTGTTGAAAAATTAGACAAGAAGCTGCAACAAATCACCTGGGACCAGCTACAAAACCAGGCAGGCCAGCACACCGACATAAATACAGTAAAAGGGAAGCTAACTTCTCTCACTGACAGTCACTCTGTAGCCTCAGAATGCTCAGAAGATATAATAATTCAACACAAGGCCAAAACAAGACTATAATTTCACGGACCAAAACTAGACTGAAATATCTTTAGTTTCTGTTGACTAAAACTAACAATAATCATATGACTAAGACTAAAACGGCTTGTGGTGCTCAAAGCGCCAAAAAAGTACATTTGAAGAACTCAACAGCAACGTCTCTTTCCAGAAATCATGACCCGGTTACTGAAGATAATCCACAGATTTGTTGTGAGCAGTATCATGTAGGAACTATTTTCTTTCTACCGAGAGTAGAAATTAATAAAGTGAGACTGTCAGCTACCGCTGGTGCTCACTCAGTCAGTCAGTGCCAAATACAGTAGCATAAGCCATTATGCATTGTTTTTGTGGTCTAGCATAGTTCCCTAATGCTGCTACGTCGGTTGACTATTCTAATGTTGACTAGCTAATGCTAGCATTGGCTAAGCAGTAAGTGACCAAAGTCCATATCATATCATAATATTATTAAAATTATTAGGCTAAGGGCTAACCCTCAGTCAAGAGCGAGTGAGTACACTGGTCCACGGCACTTACTACTCTGCTTTGTAGTGGTTTGTGGGAATAGTTCAGTACGCGTATTTAAGGGAAGTGCAAGAATGGTGTACTGGTGGGTGGTGTTCAACTGATTGTAGGCCAAACATTTTTTGTCCCAGCCCAACCCTGCCTACGGGAACCATATAATGTTATATCTATGATTTTATAAATGTTCAAAATACTTATAGAAGAGTCTATAACTTTCCAGACAGACCGTGTTAAGGATCAAATAAGCTTTATATGTTAAAATTAATCCTTCTATAGTAATTTATGATTGAGTTTAAGCACGTTTGGCTGTTGGATATATTTTGTGTTATGCTGTGGTTTCTTCAGTGGATATGTTGGGGGTTTGGGAGTGTGTTTTGTTTTATTCTGTTTGTTCCTGGACTGCTTTAGTTCTCTGAGTGTCTTGTGTTAGTTCTGGTCTTATTTTGAAATTGTCCGTTTAGTTCATGTTTTGGCATTTAGTCTGGTTATTCCTGTTTTATTTTGGTAGGTGTCTGTTCCCCTGTCTCCGTCTGACTTTACTTCCTGTCCCTGATTCCCTGATTGTGTTCACCCATGTTTGTCCCGCACCTGTGCCTCATTGTCTTCACCTCCCCTGAGTGTATTTAGTTTGTGTGTTTCCCTGTCTTGTTGTTGGATCATTGTTTGCCCTCCCATGGTTTCGTCCCCATGTTCTTCTCTTCCGTGTTTCTTGTCATGTTCCTGGTTTCCTGGTTTCCTGTCTGTTTTCTGAGTTCGCCTGTTTACTCGCTGGTGAGCAACAATAAAGACCCCACTCCCCAAGCATTTTTTGCATTTGGGTCCTCCTTACCTCGTCAACTCCTAACATTTTGTACATTACTCTGTAACTCAACAACAAATGGCCAGATTGTCATTCAATTTCTTGTTGATATTAATGTTCCCTAAGAGGTAGAATCCTAAAGCTTGGTGACTTTTTGACTCATGCCAGCATTTGGCCTACGTCTCTACTACTACTACAACAGTTTTAGCACTCCACAAGCCTTTCTCTAGTGTCACCTTCAGGTCCAACTTTCAGCTTCGTACACAAGATATCAAATAGTTGGATTGCCATGAAATATCTAATATGAATATGGGTGGTCCCTTCTGATTTTGGTGACCCCCTGCTCAGCCTTTCTCCTATCATTTGAAAGTTTCCAAAATGTCCACATTTCCATGATACTTACTAAACACTTTATGCTCCATAGAGGATCACTGTCAATTTTGGTCATTGGATAAAATTGGATATGAGAGTCATTGTCAGTGGGAGTCTTTTCTTCTTGCCTAAGGATCCTGGAGGTGTACAGGTCCTGGAGGGAAGATAGATTGCAGCAATCACCTTCTCCCTTCTCAGCAGAATGAGTGATCCACTGCAGTCTGCCCTTGTCCTTGGCAGTGGCAGCAGCGTACCAGATGGTGACGGAGGAGTTGAGGATGGACTCAATGATGGCGGTGTAGAGGTGCACCATCATTGTCTTTGGCAGGTTGAATTTCTTCAGCTGCCGCAGGAAGTACATCCTCTGCTGGGCTTTCTTGGTGAGGGAGCTGATGTTCAGCTCCCACTTGAGGTCCTGGGTGATGATGGTGCCCAGGAAGTGAAAGGACTCCACACTATCGACAGGGGAGGCACAAAGGGTGATGGGGGCGGGTGGGGCTGGGTTCTTCCTGTAGGCCACAACCATCTCCGCTGTCTTTAGAGCGTTGAGCTCCAGGTTGTTCTGGCTGAACCAAGTGGTCAATCTCCCACCTGTAGGTGGACTCATCCCCATCAGAGATGAGTACCATGGGGGTGGTGTCAGCTGCAAACTTCAGGAGCTTGAGGGACTGATCCCTGGGGGTGCAGCTGTTGGTGTACAGGGAGAAGAGCCTTGGAGGGAACCGGTGCTTATGGTCAGAGTCAGAGACCTGTTTCCCCAGCCTCACATGGTGCCTCCTGTCGGACAGGAACTCTATGATCCACCTGCAGGTGGAGTCAGGCCCACTCAGCTGGGAGAGCTGGTCCTGCAGCTGAACCTGGATGATGGTGCTAAAGGTGGAGCTGAAATCCTCAAACAGGATCCTGGCGTAGGTTCCTGAGGACTCCAGGTGCTGGAGGATGAAGTGGAGGGCCAAGTTTACTGCATTGTCTACAGACCTGTTGGCTCTGTAGGAGAACTGCAGGGGGTCCAGGAGTGGGTCTGTGATGGCTTTGATGGGGACAACACAAGGCGCTCAAAACACTTAATCTCATGCCTTTGATAGCATCATGGGTATGTATAAATTGTTTTATTGTGATCCATTTCACAGATCATTATTTGCCTTATAATCACAGCATTTCTGGAATTGACCATGGCAGTGATTTTTCAAAAACTAACCCTAAATTATAATAATTGATCCCATTTATGCTAGATATTGACCGGCTCCAAGTGCAGCCATTGAAAATTAGACTGATACTGAAGAGTCAAGGCTTAAACACACACACACACACACACACACACACACACACTTGATTTTGTCATTTAGGGTGCCCTTTCATTAACTTTTCTTTAATTCCTTGGAGACTTAACCAAACCTTAAAAGGTATCCAGTGGAGGTTTTGACCACAAATGGCGCTATGGTGCATGGGTCTTTTTCCCATAAGATGTGTTGAGATGTCACAGTAGGAAAAACACAAGTGTAGATAATACATTGTATGAGGGTTGAATTTCATTTAGCTGTTTCAGTTTCAGTGTCCTGGTATTGTGCATGCTGGCTTACCGTCACACTGCTGTGGCTTACTGGGACACTTTGATGGAAGAGAGCCGTCATTGATGTTATTAGTAACACTTGTGCTTTTCCTACTATGACAAGTCAAAACGTATGCTGTGTGGCAATTTCTTGTAAATGTAGGGAAAAACACTGCTAGCTAGTGAACATGAATGTAAAGGAAAATGCAGGTTTTATCCAAAGAGATCAACACTTCTATTAGGCCTAAAGAGTACACACAATGGGACCCGAGCAAGAAGATTCTAAATATGTAATGAGTGTAGAAATGGTTCTTGCATGAGGTTTCAGTGTGTTTTGGTGATACACAGTAAGTTTAGAAGAAAAAGGTACCTTTACCCATAACCACTATATGACTAATCCTAGCCCTCTTAACCAAAAACCCAATCCTAACCTGAAAATGGAATGGTTTACCTTTTTGGAAAGCAGCTTTTAAGGATTCGCCTCCCTAAATGGGTGGTGAGTCCCTAAAAAGGGACTGTGTGAACATGTCCCCTTTACATGACTAACACAAGTACATGTCCACTCACCTCATGTACGTCCATGTCTTCAGGGTTCTCCCATCTTCTCAAAGAAGCCGGAGTGACAGGGACAACCACTATGTAGTACCATCTGTATCAAACACAGAAACACAACTGCATTACACATCGGTGGTGTGTATACTGGGGCGGCTGTGGCTTGGTGGCAGAGCGGGTCGTCCACCAGTCGGAAGGTTGGCGGTTCGATCCCAGCTTCCCCCGGCCACGTGTCGAAGTATCCTTGAGCAAGATACTGAACCCTGAAATGCTCCCGAAGCTGCGCCTTCGGTGTGTGTGTGAGTGAGTGTGACTGGTTAGTTTAATTTGTACTGATGGGCAGTTAGCTCCTGCCATCAGTGTATGAATGTGTGTGTATGGGGTGAATGTGATGTAGTGTAAAAGCGCTTTGAGTAGTCAGAAAGACTAGAAAGGCGCTATACAAGTACAGTCCATTTATACATACACACATAACTTTAATGTGAATTACATGCTGTTTCATTTGAATCATCTATCGCTAATTTTTGGACATAGTGTTTTGGGCACTGTTCGGCACTGGGAATGATGAAAAGGTCTTGGCCTGGCATTCATATTAGAGCATGACCAATTTATCAGATATATCAGTATCGGCCTATTTGTTAGCTGATATGCAACACGATAAGAATGTTTTAATTTCAGTATCAGAAAGAGACGGTCATGTTACTTATTTGTGTCACTACAAAGTTGACTACAGTAGCAAGCAGTGTAATATGAGAGAGAAGAAGCCCCTCTCAAAAACTCAACTCAGACCACTAAAATACAGCTGGTGTCACAGCCACCTCACTAATGGTTATTAAAACTATAAACCAGCACAAAAGTGACAACTACCAACATTTACCACCATGTTCTGAACAGACTCATTACAAACAGTAACATTGCTTTTAACTAGGCAATGTATGCTGGGAAATGTGGGCCATTGTTATGGAATGGACTGTACTTGTATAGCACCTTTCTAGTCTTCTGACTACGCAAAGTACTTTCACACTACATATCACATTCACCCCATACATATACTGATGGCAGCTCACTGTCCATCAGCACAAAGTAAACTATTCATTCACACACCAAAGGGAGCAAGTTGGTGTTTGGTAGGACACTTTGACACATGGACTGGGGATCGAACTGCCGACCTTCCGAATGGTTGACGACCCACTCTTAAACCAAGCCACAGCCGCTGTGGCTACAATGCTCCCAACACAGCGCAGCACATGTAGTAGTACACAGCTGAGCAGACATAGTGGAGACAAAGTGATGTGTTCAAGGTAAGCTGCTAACTAGTTTGTGAAATACAGTGCTGGAAAGTTGATAAACAGTGAACCCATCACTTTTACATTTCAATATAATTCTAATATAACCCTGTGCCTGACAACCATCATGTCACAACTGTTTGCTGTGTTAGCAAGGTAGCTTGGCAGCTATAGTTTGCATCAGAGCATCTCTTCATCATTCTGCAGCTCAGCAGATGACGGTGCGGTGGTGGTTTGAGACTGAGTGTTGACTTCATGCTATGATGTTACCTAGTTGATGAGATGCAATGCTGGAAAGGAAATACATAACGTCAGGAGCCTGTTGTTTTCACCGGATAGGTTGAACGTTTCCCCTGAACGTTTTTAGCAGAGGCGCTGTTTATCTTTTTTTTGTTTGTGAACGTTACATTAACAGCCAAATATTGCTACATGTTTTGATTAGCAGGAAAAAAGCGTTTCGGATTGGAGTTCAAGCCATTGAAATAATGGTTCAGAATCAGAAAAAAGCTGCAGCAGGAATCACAGAGTAAGTTAGAGAATATGTGGTTTAGTACAGAGCAGTGGTGGAATGTAACTATAAGTACATTAAGTACTGTACTTTAGTACAATGTAGAGGAACTTGTACTTCAACTTTACTTGAGTATTCTCATTGCATTTTCTGCTACTTAAGCAATTGACTGATACTGAACAGTACTGATGTTTGCTGAATTAGCTACTTATTTTATTTTTATTTATTCTTTATTTTCTTAGCACTCATTTCTAGAATTGGTTGATATTGGTACATGTTAAATAATTTAACAGGTTAAAGAATATTTAACTTAAGCATTCTTTATTAAAGTTATTTCAGAAAGCAGCCTTCTGAGTACCTTTGCGTAGTCATCCACATAGAAAAGGTCTATTTTCATTCCAGCTCAAAAGTTCAATATATCGGCCGCCATATCGGTGATCGGTGAATGTGTCCCCTTTAAAATGGGTATCGGTCTTAAAATTCCTGTATAGTTCGGGCTCTAATTCATATAGCCCCACTTCTCTTATTGCAGCTTACTTGTGGACAATTTCTTCAGAGAAACACACTCAAAAACGCAATTAAGTCCAAGTAATTCACGATGCCTGTCTTCTTGACCGAGCTGGGTAATAATAAAAAGTAACCTACTGAATTGTAGCCTTTGCATTGGGATTCCCTTTTCTGATCAATTGTGGTTTTGAAGCCCAACTCTTAAATAAATTGCTTTCTGGTGTCGGGAGACAGCTCAGGAGCGGCAGTGGGGTCATTATTAATATGACCATGTAGTTATTGTTGGGTTGGGGGACTGAATGTTTTGTTTTCTCTTGAAACTACTCTGACCAAAAAGAACTCTCTGCTGCAGCTGATAATTGGCTGGTTATGAACTGGCTAGAACACGACAAGAAGTAAATAAACCAGGCTTGTAATAGCTGTTGAAATCCACCCCTGCGGACAAGCTTGTGTCTGAGCTATTGATTTAACAAAAAAAAAAACACTGTCTGTGTGCATCTTTGTGTGTCTCCACTCGACTTGGCCTCACAGGGCTGCTGAGTGGTGAGGCTTTTTAAGGTCTTCAAACTCCTCATACACTGAAAGTATGCTGGAAAGAATAGCATGGGACACAGAATGTAGAAGCACACTCTCCGAGGTCCCTTTTCACATCGTTTTTTCAACCGAGTTTAGTGGCGAGCAAGAGCGATATAACGGATGTTTCTGGTTGAAATAAAAGGATCTTGCTGTTTAACAAAAAAGTGTATCTCCACAGGCATCCTTCTCACAGTGTTGTCATGTTGTATTTTCAGTGGACGTAGGGCTACTCTGATTTATCCCCGAGGGTTATGTTGCAGCTATGGCGCCCATTTTGCAGCTACCGGTTGAGGCCTACAGCCAGAATATTTCAGTGAGTTATGAATTTATTTCGACCAAACTGAGCTGGTGATGGTCGGAACACTAGAAAGACTAAAGAAGCATGGTTTTGGTGAGCTCTTCAGGTTGGTGGAGAGCTCCTGCCTCAAGTGGAGGAGTTTAAGTATCTTGGGGTCTTGTTCAAATGTGAGGGAAGGACGGAGCGGGAGATCGACAGGCGGATCGGTGCATCCTCTGCAGTGATGCGGTCAATATACCGGTCTGTTGTGATAAAGAAGGAGCTGAGCTGCAAGGTGAAGCTCTCTATTCACCAGTCGATCTACGTTCCTACTCTCACCTGTGGTCATGTGCTTTGGGTCACAACCGAAAGGACAAGATCCCGGATACAGGCGGCCGAAATGAGTTTCATGGATGCTAATGTTGCTCAGTGTCTGCTGGATGTGTAAATAGACAACTAGTTTCTAATGTTTATAATGTCAACTTTATAAGGAAATGGTGGTCAATGGTCAGCGTTTTGCATAGAGCTTGTTGTGCTTAAACTACTGTGCAAAACACCCTGTTTTAAATTTCATTTGTGATACTTATTTACACTTCTAGTACGGCTGTGCAATATCCTCCGTCCCATTATATATTATTAATAAGCTACACGCAACTTGACAGCTCATACACTACTACTATATACTGTAATATTAAAATCAACCGGTAAACCTACTTTGTACATTGCACTTATTTAATTTTAAATCTATACTTATACCCACTTTGTAGTTACCTGTATTATATTATTGCTTTTTGCCTTGCTTAGTACTTCCATTCTTGTGTGCACTGACGTGATAGTGAGCTGCTGTTACAAAGGGTTTCCCCTCGGAGATTAATAAAGTATTTCTGATTCTGATGCCCCCAAGTGGCCAAAATAAATATTAATGCAGCTTTAAGAACAATTATGAGGTACTTGTACTTTGCTTGAGTATTTCCATTTTATGCTGCTTTGTCCCTCTACTCCATTACATTTATTTGAAAATCCTACAGCAGTTACTAGTTACTTTGCAGATAGAAATATGATCTACTTATCCACACACAATATGTTAAAGATTAATCTACTCAACAGTATATAAAATAGTTAAAATTATCTTATACCAGCTACAACATTACAATGCTTCTTATACATTAATGAATACATCAGTAATACATAAACCAGTAAGATAATATAACTAAGATAATAAATACACCAGAAAACAAACTTAAAACCATGCTTTTAAAATCGAATATCTTGAAATTACATAATGGAAATGTCAAAGGGGGTATGTCAAACTACACAAATGCAGATAGATCATTTTGAGAATTCAGTGGTACCTACATCTCAACATTAAGAATTCAGTAGTGGTAAAATGCCATAGTCAAACATTCAAATTAGTATAGCTTTGATTTGCTTCCGTACAAAGCCAGCCTTAATTAAAATTTTAATTTAATTAAAAAAATCAAACTGATATTTGCAGAGGAGAGGAGGCATAGAACCCTCTCTGAAATCGTGAAATCATCCCTACTTTTGTTTCCCCTCAGACAAACAAACAGCACAGACCTGACGGTGGCTCCAGCAGGGACCCTGGGCAGACTGATGGTCACTCTTCCACCCTCCTCCTCATCGTGTTGGTATGGAGCTGGTTTCATCTTCAGCAGGTCTGGAGCTGTTCGGATGGAAACCTGCTGCTGGAGGCCGCCGGCACTGTTCCCCCGGCTCATTAGCACGAAGGAATAATCAGTATCTGGCTGCAGTTGTGTGATCAACTTCCTCTTCAGGTTGCCTTGAACCTCCACACTCTGCTGGTTGTACAGGATCTGAAGCCAGGATGAAGTTTCAGTGTTACTAACACTGATGCAGTTTGATTGATCTTTACTACACTGCTTGACTATGGAAAGAATAAATTCAGAAGAGGGACTATGTGTGCGCACATCCAGGCAAAATATACAGGTGCAAGACAAAAAATATATAACTGCAGGGCACAAAGGAGAAAGGTCTGCACACAGTTAGGCTTCAAATAAATAGTTTAATTATCTTTTCAAGGCAACAAGATCTTCCTCAGGCAAGTAGAAAACAGGTGAATTGATTACTGCCACTACAAGAAATCCTTGTACAGGCAGTACACTTTGACAGTTGCCTGAGGAAGATCTTGTTGCCTTGAAAAGAGAATTAAACTATTTGTTTGGAGTCTAACTGTGTACAGACCTTTCTCCTTTGTATCCTTTGTCTAAATTACCTTGAAAAAATAACATTCTGGATTAAGTAATAAAGTTTGATAACATTTAAATATTTATGTCTTGGAAATTGTATTATGAAATGTAATTTTCATCAGCATAAAGTGATACATTCATGATTCTCACCCTCTCTTCCCAGCACTAATGTATCATTACTTTGACTTATTCAGTTTTTCAATTCAATTCAATTTGATTTCTATAGCGCCAATTCATAACAGAAATTATCTTTTTTGTCAAGAGTTAGGTGATAAGATTGATACCACTCTCATATATGTACTCTGAATAAACATAAGCCGATTAGCTTAACTTAGCGTGACACAGGGAAACAACTAGCCTGGCTCTGTGTAACATGAAAAAATACACCAGCCAGCACCTCTAAAGCTCACTGATTAACACGTTCATTTCAATTATTGATTTAATTTAATGTTTATTTGATAGGGACAGATACAGTGTACATAGAGAATTCACAGTATTTATGGCTACAACTAACTGGCTGTCCGTAAAAAGGCCTTTAAATTAACAGACAAAAAACACGTTAACAGACAAAAAATTTAAACTACATTGTACATTTTGTTAACCTTATAAGAACAGCAGTACGCCTTGCTTGAATACTCATATACTTTATACATATACATACCTACCCCAGCCCTACTGAGGTGTGAGAAAAATTATTGAATGCATATATTTTTTGGCTGCATCAAACATTAGACAGTCTCTGATTAGTCTAAATATATACAGATTGACCTTTACAGCCCAACAAGTGTATATGACTGTATCATTCACGTACATCTGGAGACCAGCACCAGGACATGATTCTGGAAGGTCGTTTATGTATAGACTAAAGAGCATCGATCCTAACACCGATCCCTGCGGGATTCCTCTTTTACTTTTTAAAAAAGAGGACTTTTTTTATTGTTGATGACCCATTGTTCACGGTTCTGAAGATATGATTCAAACGCTGACAGGGTTGCTTTCAGAAAAGCTGTACTTAGAAGGTTTGGAGATAAGAATGCTATGATTTCCAGTATCAAATGCTTTTTTCAGGTCCAGGAAGACTGCCCCCACTAAGATCCCTTTGTGAATGTATGATTTGATTTTTTTGTTTTTAAAAGGTAGTTTGCATCCTGTTGAAAATTTCGGTCTGAACCCAAATTGTAATGGGTGTAGGTTTCTAAGTGGTTCATCAGTTGCATGGCCACCACCTTTTCCAAAACCTTAAAAGAAAACAGGACGGATGCTGATTGGCCGATAATTACCAACTTGATCAGCTGTTCCAGATTTACGCATAGGCGTTACTCTTGCTTGCTCACAATGTATCTTTGTTATTTTAATCCGTACTCAAACAGAAATGTAATTTGTGATACGTGCTACAACTCAACCAACCATTTATCTCTCAGCCCAGCACTTCTGTGCAGCACCTCTGGCTATAGCACAGGTTGGCATTTACTCTGAGAACAGGTTTTGGTTTTGGTTCCTCTACAGGTATGATGGTACTAAAACCGGCAACATCATTGTCACAGTAAGACTTGAGGAAGATGGTCACAGTTACTACTCCTGGATAGTTCCAGCACCAAACTTCCTTAAAAAGCATTAGGTGTTGGTTGGCGAATATGTTCTCTACGCACAGAGCCAGGCTAGCTGCTTCCCCCTGCTTCTTGTCTTTATGCTAAGCTAAGTCAACCATGCCCTCACTTTACCTCCGAACTTAATGCACACGACACGAGATTGACATGGATCTCACCCTTGGAATAAAAGAGATTAAGCCCATTCCAAGTACTCCTTCAATAAAGATGGCTGGGACTTTGCAGTTTGACTGCTTGGCTAAGCAACTGCCTTCCTTTAAGAGACCCAATCTATCATAACTTCTCTGGCCTTTTATCAAAACTTTCATTAGTATTTATTTGTGCACTTTATGATAAGATTGGTATTTGTAGCTCCAAAAAGCATAATTGTATTATTGTATCTGTTTTACAGTGCTGTGTTGCCTCCTGTGTTCTCTGCTTTTGATTTTGTGAAGCACTATATAAATAAAGCACGATTTACTTGCTTACTATTATTTAGTTGCTGATCCATGGTCATAAACCTTTGTTTTAGCGCGTTAGCTTATCATCAGAGCTACGCAGTGCCAAAGGCTGAGTGACACGACAGAGACAGCCCCCTTAACAAATAGCCAGTCATAAAGTACAGCAAATTGATTTTCCTTATGATTTATGGAGCAGCTGTTCTGTTAAGGAGGACAAAAGAGCAAAAGGTTTCAAAAAATGTCTATTTTGTTAGGTGACTGTGTATCTTAAAATATCTCATATAAAAATGTATTTTATCATTCTAATAATTACTTTATATTGTGTTAATGATGCTATTTACTGTATGCATACACTTCCTACAATAAGATTAGTTTTATACCTACCATGACACTACAGCCCATGGATGTGTTGTTTTGATTCAGTGCTATTTCAGGTGCACTTTTTACGTTTCCTTTTGTCATAAGTCAGTCTCTATGGCTATTATTCAGTCCCCATCTATAGTGGTCCATTTTCCGAGTATAAAATCAGACCCTAGTTTTCGTTCTTTGGTCTCTACTGCCTAGCCATATTTATGGATATTCCCAAACATTGACTACATGGTCCTAGATCAACAGTACGACACCTGTTTTAGTTGTTAAACTCAGTGGCTGTGATGTCTGTTTCAGTGCTGCAGCTGCTGTCTGGGTGGAAGCAGGGGCTGATCTTACCTTGAGAGGCACTTGAGATTTGTAGGTTTCCGGCACTTCCCAGGTCAGCAGGACAGAGGTTTTCATCACAGCCTTCACAGCAAAGTTCTTGGTGAACACTGAGGGAAGGTCTAGATGATTATTAGGTAGTTAATTTAATTGCGGATATAACTGATATGATTCAAATTAAAGAGTTGGAGCACAAAACCTATTCTCTGGGATCATTTGTTAACCAATATCAATTACTTCACGCTGCACTAATAAATATCTTTAATATCAACAATGAATATGTGTTATATGAAAGGGGACACTCATAGTGATCGACCCACAGATAGTTATCAGCACCTCTGCAGTTCCTTTCAGCTCTACAGAGCGTTTTAGCATCTTTCAGCTCATTGGTTTGATTTCACGGCCCTCAACTGTTTTGTTCGGGTTCAGTCTCACAAGTGACATTGTGCATGTAGAGATATTACTGGTTAATTCTACGGTTCTGTTGGAGCATTCCTTAATTAGCAAGTGCACACTGAAAAATGTCCAGTGCAAGAAAGGAAGCGAATGTAATGGGACTACATGACTTGGGATGCCACGGAATGGAGTGGAGCATCATTACAGTAGAAAAGTGGCAAATAGTAGAGGACGATAACTTTATCTAATTTTGAACATTAATTTTGTCTTCTTGAAATATAACTGGAGCTTGATTTATATATACCATTGTACGAGATCTGGTTAGTCCTATTAGGAAACACCCTTGGTGTTGCCTTTAGTGTCTGAATCTTTTGCCTAGGAAAGAGTGCTGCTGTTGCATTTATCCAAATCTGTAAACTTCTAAAACGCTAACCAAGTTTGGAATAAAAATATCCAATTAATTAAACTATTTTCTTTTAAAAAAGAACCAGAATATAAATAACCTTTGCATAACATGTAAATAAATTCTGGGTTTCATTTCTTTCATACATGCACCGTACCAGTAATAATAACAGCCTTGAAAATGCAACTTTAAATGCCTTATAATAAGTAATAATTGGAAATAAAAAGCTGTTTTACACTCCTTTACCAACCTGGGCCTGTGAGAGAAAAGAACTGTTCACCTGATTACCTTCTGAGACATAACTATCACCTGAAAGGGACCACCTTGTTTAGGCTGAAACTACAAGACCCATACAAGCTAGCATTAGTAGTGCAATATAATATAACATAATATAATAGAATACAATATTTCCAAACATTGCACCAAGTTTTCCAACACACACAGGCAGGCCTGGCCATAGCCCCATTTGGGCATTTTTCATCTATTGTGTGGGAGACAGTCCCAGATGTCTCCTATAGAAAAGCTTAGGGAAGTGGTTGTGTGATGCTCTTTAACTAAGTTAAGGAGATGTTTTTTGCCCAAACAACCAGTTAGTCCTCATCCTTGAACTCTTCTCTCTTGCATAGTGTTTGAAAATGCTTTGAAAAAAAAGCACAAATCTAATCTTTGTCTGGCTAACCAATCTTTGTTTTCGAGTGTGGAATGGTTTCACTGCTGTCCCTTGTGGCCAGTGGAGAAAACAGTCACCCACGACGACAGTAGTCCTCCAGTTATCAGTTCATCCAACTTTAGAGCCCACTCTACGGCCTTGAAAACGTACTTGCACAAGCAACACAAAGGTAAAATGTAAGCTTTATCTGAAGTGTTTTCAAACAGAGGACTGACTGGTTTGTTTCGCAAATGCACCTCTGGTTAACCTCCCCACCTCTTACGTTGAGTCTTGGAAGATAAGGCAATGAGCTAAAAGAGATGCAAATAAAGAAATCAAAACGTTCCCTAAACATTCTGATGAGACAGTCCCAGACATTAGTAAGATCACACAAATACCAATGAAGATGCAACCTGCTGCTGGATAAAAGGTAAAAAAAAAAGTTTTGTTTTTCACTTGTAAGTACGCATTGGAAACACTAAGGGCTCTATTTTCTTGCCAGTGCAAAGCCAGCGGTAGGGCAAACACAGTTTGTATGCAATTTTGCTCAGGCGCTAGTCTGTTGTTTTGCATCCGTTTGGTCATTTGCTGGTTCCATATGAACATTTGTGTTGTCATTCCCACAACAACTTCTATCTTTCCCATGCAGTTAATTAAACAGCAGCAGTCCTCACACAGCAGCAGGAAGGATAAGCGTCTTTCATCTACAGTCTCTGAATTTAAAGGGGGGCTGTGGGTAATTTCCCAGGATGACACAGCAGCAGCAACTTCAAAATATTTTTTATGAGGTCGTTTTTTCTTTGTTATCTTGCAGGGGTTCAGTTGGAAAACCTGTACCCGCCCCACCGGCAAAGCTCAACAAATTGATACTGGACACTGTCGGGGTGCACAGCAGCAAGATGTAAGATAAATAAATAATCCAAACAAATAAAAATGCAGTGTTAGTGCAGATTGCGGGGGCAGAAACACCCTCCATGTTTTCAGCGGATCATGTTCACTTGTGTTTCCTTCTGCTCAGAACCAAGCTGATGGCCGAGGATCACACCGACACTACTCTGAAATACTGCATACTTTGCACACAGCTGGCATAGCGTGGATACTTAAATCTTCTGACAAGACACCGGGATTTAATGGTGACTGACTAGCAAATCTCCAAACCCTATCTTTCATTTGTTTGAAGATATGAGGACTGTTTAATTTAATTTTCTTTTCTGCTGGATCAATAAGGACTGATATTTTGGACGTGTTTAATCTCATTTAAAGACATAAATGAGTCTTTTCAAGCATGCAGGGGAGGAGCTATGGAGTGTAAATTTGTTTGTTAATTTGCCTTTATCAATTGTTTTGACAGGCTTGCCAATATTATAGCAGCTGCAGAACCAATATACATCAGCTGCCTGTTCATTCTGTCATCAACAGCATATTTGGTGCATGTAATTTAATATGTGAGATGTTTTTTTTTCTGTCTCTCTCTCTCTCAAACACCTTAGCCTCTCTCCCCTGTTTCACCTGTTGCTGCTTTTAAAGGGGACGAGAGGCGCTCATGTTTGTCATTGGTCATTACTAAAGCTCTTCAGACACCGACTGCTGATTCTGTATTCCTACCACTAATAATGTATTCAGCCTCTTTTCCATTTTGCGCCAAGCTGTGCCTGTGGTCGCCAGAATTGCAAAAATGCGCTGGTCATAGCAATGTGCGTCTGTGCGTGGAAATTTGTGTTTGCGCCCTATTTCAGGAAAATAGAGCCCTAAATGTCCAAATCATGGAGTAATGTACAGAGTGCTCAGGTCAGATGAAGCTACAGTAAGTGATCTACAAGCACAATGCAGCACTGTGGTTCTCACCTGGCATGGAGGTGGACATGGTTCTGCTTTGAATGCTGGGGCTGATGGGTCCTCCCCCTTTGCTGGTGAAAGCTTGGACCCTGATGTCGTAGGTTGTGTCAGGTTGCAAACCTTGGACGGTCATCTGTGTTTCTGTGGTACTGTTGGTGTTGTTGTGCTGGCTATTGATATCTCGATACACCACCACGTACTTGACAATCTTCCCGTTCCTCTCGGCCAGAGGAGGGGGGTCCCAGGCCAGCTTGGTGGAAGTGGCGGTCAGGCCTTCCACACTCAGATTCTGGGGGTAGCTGCTGGGAACGTCTTCAGGAGTGCTGATCTCCTTCACATACTCCTCCCCGTTGCCTGCTCGGTTTTTGGCGCACAGTTTGAAGATGTAGGTGGCTCCCTTGTGGAGGCCAGTGACTGTGAAATGATCATCTGTCAGCCTGAAGTCTTTGATAATGTAAGCTTCCTCCTCTGCTCTCTTGTACTGCAGCTGGTATCCGACATGCTCCCCCACCATCTCCTTAGGGGGCTGCCACTGGATCAGGGCAGTGTTCCCTATGGTGGTGCTGATCATCATAGTGGGCTTACCAGGCACTGGAAGACAGGAAACATTCTCCAACATTCCCACGTCTTGATTATTTGAAAACTCCTACATTATCAAATTCATCAAAAAAACAAAACAAATCTAATTGTAGTACTCTCTCAGTTGGGTGGAGAAAATGGGAACTATTTTTAAGAGATCTCAAAATTAAGGTTATGATATTGGCTACATACAATGTAGTCACCAAAGTAATGCCTGGGATCTCAGAACATGGCGACATCTTTAAAAAAGTGGTCAAATGGGGCAACAGGCATACAATAATACAGGTTGTAACCACTAGCACAAAATTGAAAGTGCCACGAACAATTCCTCACTGCACAGGAAAACTGGGGCACGTTTAGTAATTATTCAAAGCTGAACCTGGAATTTGGTCTGTAACCTTTAATAGAAGTTTTGAACAAACAAACTTGTAATTTTTTACAATGACCTTCATTTCCTCATTTCAAAAAAAGTTTTGTTAGGCCGGGGATTTGTTTACAACCTGCCTGAACCTGACTGCTCGCGCTTCTTTTCCTGTTGGCCCAATTTCTTTTGGCTACGTTGCCGTGTTCTGAGATCTCAACAATTAGTAGAGTACACCATTATCATAGAATCAATAATGAAAATAAAAAAACATAGTTTTCCTTTAACCGTAACCCCAACCCTTTAACCATGATGAAAAAGATTCCCTTACCTTAACAACGCTGTTGTTTTTAACCCAAACCATGATCTTTCCGTAACCCTTAGAAAGTTTTTTTTTGCCTAATCCTAACCCAACCTTGACAATAGCGGCGGCAGATCAGGGAATGGTCACACAAATCCTATTAGTAATTGTAATGATTTAGAATGTACTGACAAACAATGTTGACCTGGCGATAGGGGCGTCAGATCAGAAAGTGTTAATTTAGGTTGTGTTGTTGTTGGTAAAGTCACTTATACAGCTATTTTGATCCAAGGTTTGCTTACATTAGCCAACAGAAGCATGGTCATGCCAGAACAAGAAAAGGCTGTAGCAACAAAACCCCTGAGGGTATTAAACTGAGCGAGGTTTTAATTCACCTTCCATTTGAGGAGGCAGAATGCATTAGTCTTTCTTTCAATTTGGTGTTGTCAAAAACGTGAGAAGATTGACTGTTACATAACGAGGGGGGGAAATGGTAAAGACATCCATTTAAAAATGTGTTGCCCAGCAGGCAGCTGCGACGCATTCATCTACACACAGCACACACCTGCTCCTGTGGTGGTGGCCACCTTGGCTTTGCTGCGCGCTCCATCGCCCTTGGTGGTATACGCAGCCACAGTCACAGAGTAGGTAGTCTCTGGGAGCAGACCTGTTATCAGGGCCTCCTGTGTGGTAGAGAGACAATGGAAGAAGAAGAGAGGATCAAAGGTGCAGCAGGAAGTGGATCTGTAAACTGTGATGGATTATTACCTAATGGACACTATTTACTGTTTGCCTTCATTTTGTCTTTCAAATAAATTTGACTAATCTGGAGGTTTGTTTCCAACCTGTCTGATAGCTTGTGTTTGTCGCCCTGTCAGACGTCTTTTTAGTGATATTTTCATGTTCCCTGATGTCAGGTACATTGGTAGGTACAATGGGATTTCAGTCAGCCAACTTATCTGAAACAGATTATGTTGTGAATGTAGAATATGTAAAGAGTTGATTTAAATTTGGCCTCAACGCTCTGATCTAGTCACTCCCTTCAAGGATAGGCCGAGTTCAGCACAGCAGGGATTGGGGAGTGACGATAATGACCCCAAGGGGAATGTGGACTACAGGACGATGGTGGGGTGTCAGCATTAGGAACAAGTAACAGGATAGCTTTCAGTTCCGCACTGATTGCACAAAGTATAAAGCAACAATGGAAAATTCGACCTATGCTGCTGTGAGAAGGGTCATGTGAGATTAGCAGACTCCAGGGACTGCCTGATCTTGGTCCCAGGCTTAGCTTTATTATTACTAACAGGAATGATGGACAAACTATGAAGTTGTAGTGAACCAAAATTGCCCTTTAATTTAGAAATCTATTATAAAAGATTGCACAGATGTGTCTAATTTCTAATTTCACACACAAACATGTACCTTATGACAACACACTCCGTGAACATAGAAAAACCACAAAGGCAAAAACAGCAATAACAAGAGACATCAGACACATATCAAACGTGATTGTCCCCTCAGGAAAATTTCTGCCCACACACATCAGAGAGCCTTCGTTCATACATGCTCCCCCACTGTGAAAAAGCCTTGTTAATACAGCGACATGTACAGTCTGTCAGCTGTTGGGAGTCCATTAAAAGGCTCAGAAAAGGCCCACTCCTCTCAGATAGCCGAGGATTCCTTTCTAGTGCCGCTCCTGAGTGATGAGTGGAGAGGAGTTGCAGAGATGAAGTAGCTTGTGATGATAGACAAAATGGCAGCAGAATGGTGGCGGAGGTGTGAGCGTGTGCGGGTGGATGATCGCTCCGGCAGAGAACACCCAGGGGGTTCTATTTCCCCCATCAGACCGGCGCCTCCGCCTACAGCCCAGGGCTTGCTGTGCCATGGAGATGACAGTGCAAATTAGCAAGGCCCTTCCTAGCAAGCAGCCTGGGGTTCAAGAAAAAAACCAAAGCTATAATTATAATTTTATGGCTGCCAATTTTATATCCATCCCAGGATGTTTAAAATGTTCTTTTTCTGCTACTTTAAGAGCACACATGTACAGAGAAGAATTCAGCTGGAGCCTAATGCACGGTTTATGCTCGACGCAGTGTCCCCGGCACGAGGGACAACACTGCAATGAACAACACGCTGTGCATGCTCGTCGCTCGCGCGCCATCTGCAGAGGCCCAGGGCTCAGTGTCTCGTGGCTCCATATTTCCCTCCTTCCTGTCTTCTCAGCAGGGCAAAGAAGGTGAAAGATAAGAGAGCAATGTGACTCGTGTGAAGCTACTGAAGTCCTCTAAAAGCCTCATTATTTTAATCTGCTGGCATTCCTTTTTACTTTTGTTGCCACAGACTTTCTTGTATTTGAAAAGAGAAGAAAAAAATTGGGCTTTCATCTGTCTTTTTCAAATGCACAGCAAGAAGGAGTCTGTGGGGATGAATTCCCAATGACTGAACAGATGAAACATTTGACATTAAGACAGGAGACATCACTTCTGTGAGGGGAAAGTCTGGTTTTACAGGAGCCAATCAAACAGCGGTGACTTCCTGTGTATCAAGCATAAAATGCTGCTGTCCTCCACCTCCTTCCCTTTTCAACCTTCATCGCCGGCGGGGGGAGGGATGTTCCACTAATGCTGGGAACAACTCCACTACAAAAGCTCATTGGTAGTTGTGCTGATTCATCTCCACTGAGACCAACGCTATGGTAGGGACACTGCTGAGTGATACTTCAATGAATGTTGGAGACAAAGTTTCAACTATAGTCACAGTGAGCATGTTAAATTTGACATTTTAAAGTGGCAGCTTGGCTAATATTTTTTAGTTCTGCGAGCTAGTTAGCCATGGCTTTAGGCCTGCATACAGCTAGACCCACTGCGGAAGAAGATGGATGGATGGACAGCTAGAGCCAATTAGAGTTACCAATTAACCTACACGTTTTTAGACTGTGGAAGGAAACAGCAGCAGCTGGAGGTTTTGGTCCTGATGGACCGCCGGGGAGTGTCTGAAACAATTTATGTCCAGGGTAGGAGGGATCTCTTCCGGGGGAATACCAAGGCGTTCCAAGGCCAGCCGAGAGACATAGTCCCTCCAGTGTGTCCTAGGTCTTCCCCGGGGTCTCCTCCTGGTTGGACATGCCCAGAAAACCTCCCCAGGGAGGCGTCCTGGAGGCATCCAGGGTAGATGCCTGAGCCACCTCAGCTGACTCCTCTGGATTTGGAGGACCATCGGCTCTACTCTAAACTCCTCCCGAGTGACCAAGCTCCTCACCCTGTCTCTAAGAGAGCGCCCAGCCGCCCAGCGGAGGAAACTCATTTCGGCCGCCTGTATCCGGGATCTTGTCCTTTCGGTCATGACCCAAAACTCATGACCACAGGTGAGAGTAGGAACGTAGATCGACTGGTAAATAGAGAGCTTTGCCTTGCAGCTCAGCTCCTTCTTCACCACGACAGACCGGTACATCGACCGCATCAATGCAGAGGATGCAGCGATCTGCCTGTCGATCTCCCGCTCCGTCCTTCCCTCACTCGTGAACAAGACATCAAGATACTTAAACTCCTCCACTTGAGCCAGGAGGTCTTTGCGCTCATGAGGCCAATTTAAACAACGTGCAAATTCTGGATGTTACTTTAACCTAAGAGAAAACCGTAAGACTTAAGGTCTTAGCTTTCAATGCTCAATATATTTAACTAAATATATTAATAACATATACAATGTTTACGGTCTGTATAATTGGATTGGTTACGGTCTTTTAGTGAGAAAATGCGAATAACATTAGTTGGGAATTTTAACGGCGGCAACCCTTCAACTAGCTTACAGGGTTTTGAAAAACTATTGTATGTGTGTCCCCAGCCCCCACTCCTACCCCCACTTGAGCCAGGGTCAAGCTGTGAAAAATAAGTTATGTACTTGTGTAAAACTTTCTCGGTGTAAGAAACCGCTACATATATGAAATTAGTCAATTACAGTGAGTCATCAACAGAATGCAACCAAATAGGTTCCACTTACGGGATATAATCCTGTGACTTAAAGGGTTAGTTTAGCCAAAATACAAAGAAAAAGAAGCATATTTTCCTCCTTTTCCTTCCCTGGCCCTCAGCCTCTAGAATATCTAGCCAAACAGATAGTTTTGGTTCTACTTCTACTTTCTATCACAGACGTGACGTATTCCCATCATAGTCCCAAGATGTTAAAAACCAAGACACACACTACATATAAAATACAATAAAACATCTTTAAAACCTAAATTACATCAATACAAACAACCCCCCCAAAACTATCCATCAAATTTCAAAAATACAACAATAACAAACACAATTGATGACTCAGGTAATCCTTCATCAACAACCGGACACCTTGAACCATAGATAAAATCTGACTGTCTGCAATTATGAGATGTAACGTTGAGATGGCCCATGGGGTTACAAAATAGATCCGCATTGCAGAAAAGAATAAAGCAGGCAGCGAGAATAATAAGATACTGTACTCTTCATGGTCAGCACAGTAAATGTAAGCTTGCAAACAAACGCTGTATGCACTGCTAGTCTCTGTGGATTTTTCTTGCAGAATAAACCAACAGGAGCTGGACTCGAGTAGAATCAATAAGCAGTCTCAGCCTTCATTGAATGGAACCTCTGCGTTACACAAACTCCACCTCTGATGAAATAAGAATGTGATTGCAGGGATTCAAGTGAAGTGGGAGGGGGGCAGCAGGAGACACTGAGCTAGAGGCTGAACAGTTGTTTGACAATTACTGCTGTAGAGTCTGGATACATCTGTGTGTGTATATGAGTGTATGTGTTCTGTAATACCATGGCAGGTATACAGATATTCATCCCTGGGCCCAGACAAACAGACAGCACAACCACAACCTCAACTTTACTCCCAGAATAAAATCAAAAGAGCGTTTACAGCTGCATCTACTCACAGACTGTGAGACTGTGATCTGAGGTGGCAGGCAAGGCACACACCAACACATATTAACATATGGACACACACACAGGTTTGTGGCACTATCTTCTGGGGACCTGTCATTGACATAATTCATTCCCTAGTCCCTTAACCTAACCTTAACCATCCCAACTAAGTGCCTAACCCCAACCCTAACCCTAACAGCCCTTTAAACTTGTGGGGTTCAGCATTTTGGCCCCACAAAGGTTGTCGGGACCCCACAAATATAGTGGGCTCCTGGTTTTTGGACCCCAAGAATATAGTAAAACAAGCCCACACACACAGACACACACACACACACACACACACACACATCCTGGTCTGTGTGTGCTGGGCAATGAAGTCTAAAGTCTTATGATACTGTCTGTGTTCATATAAAAGCCCAATACATGACACCATGACACCCCCACCCAACCCATGCACACACACTAACAGCCCTTCACACCATCAAAATCCACAAGCCCCGCACGCCGGGAGATGACTAAAAATAAAAAAACTGTTAGAAGTTTCAATGGGACTTTCCGCTTGTTTGAGGCGCTGTCAGCTCTTATCAGCTCTCAGCTCTAATCTAACATCCTGTATGGTTTCCTATATGAAGCTAGAATGAAGTGAAAGAATCCCGCCTGCTAGGAAAAGGGAAACTGCCTTGGACATGGAAGGATGAGGAATAAAAGGGAAGGGACAAAAGTGAAGGGAGAAGGCCACTGGACAACTACATACTTTATGGAGGGTTTTAAGGGCCGTAACTACATATATAAATAAAATAAATACTTATATAATGAAATGCTTAAATAAATGAATAAATATACAATTATACAATAAAATGCTTAAATATATGAATAAATAAAGAATTATTAAAAATGTAATGCTTAAGAAATATATCATTATATAATAAAATGCATAAATACATGAATCAATTAATAATTATGTATTTTAATGCTTAATAGTCACCATAAATAAATACATTTGTTGAATCACAAATTAAATGAGACATTGAACATATAAATGTTACATTTATGTATTTATTTCATGATATTCTTATTCACTTCTATAAAACTGTGTGAGCTCAACAACAATGAATACAGGAAGTGGGTCTGTAAACTGTAATGGTTGTATGCTACAGACAGTTTGTCACATAATTTTACCTTTCGACATCAATTTATCTTCCATAAGAGTTTAACTAACCTGGGGGTTTGTTTCCATCCTGTTATCTGACTGCTAATTATTTTCTTTACCTGTTCTTTTTAACAATGTCTCTTTTAACTTTTTGTTACAAATAGGCATAATATAAAATACAAACTCCATAAACTACAAAAGGGGTTTTCTTCTTCTTCTTCTTCTTCTTCTTCTTCTTCTTATTATTATTATTCATGATGCTCTAGAAGTATATTGTAAATGTAATAAGCTAGGACCCCATTTTCCCGATCGAATCACAACTGGCATGCGATTAGATTGGCCCTGACCACGTCTGGAGTTGGTCTCGCTCCCATTGCATTGACATCTGTACAGTTTGGCCACATTCTAAAGAAAAATGCTTGCACAAAAATTTTAAAAGTTCAACTAACTCAATACGAGTGCAATACAAGGGTCACATGACTGGTGAGGATAGCCAAGCAAGCACAAGAGCTAGCAAGCCTGTATAAGTAATGCAACCCTATCACCAGACAACCAGACAAGACAATTCAGCAAACACTGAATTATGTTAAATTGCAGTGCTGTTTTAAGTCTAATGCCAAAGTTTTTTAAATTCTTGCTTCCTGCAATATATGTGCAAGCCACCTTTATTATTGTTGAGGTAAGGTAAAGTTAGGCAACTAAAACACTTGGGCAAGTTAGGGAGAGAAATACAGTAGGTTAGGGTTATTTATAGATCAAATGTTAGTTGAAGGTCTGTGATGTGAACTTCAGTCTCCTGCATTAAAGTCAGATGTGCTAAACGCCCATCCTACACTACAACAGTCTTACTTTCCACCTCTCACCAAAAAGAACACACTACTGAATGTTGGCATTGGATATAAATTGTGAGCTGTGGAATCCTCCAATATTGACAGAATTTCTAGGGATACTGGGCTGAAGCAAAATTAGCCTAGTTAGCAAGGCTACCAAGTGTCGCCTATATGCCTTCGGCTGTGCGTCTGTTAAATTTCAACTTACACATGATAGTGGTCACTCGATAGTATGCAGCGTTGCTTTTCTTTACATACTTAGATCTGATCACAATGTGGGCAGAATCAGATGTAAACGTTTCCTAAGTAGAATGTACTTAAAGCTATTTTACAACCTTATCAAGGTCCTGGACGACTACAGGGATAAGTGACTGGAGGGGAGATGAAGCTGCCGGGATGGGGGTTGCTTTAAATTGCTTGTGGTAATGGAGGTAATGTGTGAATGTGTGTGGAAAGCCAAGTGGACCATACACATTTCAGAAATGTAGTATACCATCCAACAGGCACGTTACAAAAATGCCTGCCAAGGCTACAATGAACCCTTTGGCAAGGTTACGATTGTCGCCTGCCGAAGCTACAATGAACCCCTTGGTGAGGCTAAAATTCTTGCCTGGACGAGGCTACAATTGTCACCTGCCTCACCTAGGTGCAAAGAAAGCACTGCCCAATGTGGGACTCAAACCCGGCAAACAAACGTCAGTGCTCTAACGCTGAAGTGTCTTTGTTGGGGAAATGTTGAGGACATATCAATGGAGAGAATGAAACCTGTGACCAAAGACCAAGGTACGTTTTAACCATGTGGGCAGAAACCAGAAACACAAATTCCGCTCCATTTCTTGTTCCGTTCTTACACTCAAAACTCATTCACCACCCAATGTTTGGTTTTCATTGGTGGGTGGGCCTTCACTGTGTCCTTGCTTCTCATTGGCTAGTGTGCTCTATCAATTATGTTGATGTACTCTTCAAAATAACCCCTATGCCTTCATGACAGTACAATGTCACCACAAAAAAAAAAAAAAAAAAAAAAAAAAAAATATATATATATATATATATATGTATGTATGCATGTATGTGTACGTATGTGTATGTATATGTATGTATACGTATATAACACCATCACCACTTGTGTGTTTTATTGAACTATACATTACAAACACCTAAAATGAATGTGCAGGTTAGTTTTCTGAACAAGACCGCTCCCGAGTCCGTGTTTCTCACACTGTTCACGTGAATCGCGGCACAGTTCGAGTGCGACCGAACTCAGACCACGTCCAGCAGGTAGTCTTGGGCTCGGTACCCTGGTGTGCTCCCAGGTCCACATGACAGCTTTCACATGACGGACTGTGCCTCGTTCTGAACTAAACTGCCGTTATTTCTATTCTTGAAATGAGAGAAATCACTGAATATTTGTCCATACCCGTGTTGATTAGAGTATTAAAAATTTGAAAAATATTAATTTAAGGTACATTTACAACTGCTAAATATGTGCGATCAAATTGTGATTAATCACGAGTTAACTCATGACAGTCATGCGATTAATCGCGATTAAATATTTAAATCGATTGACAGCCCTAATGTTTATGTATGTTTATGTATGTATGTATATCTAGGTATGTATATCTAGGTATGTATATATGTATGTATATGTATGTATTAGGGCTGCACAGAGCCTTAGTTCTGTCAAAAATTTATTGACTTTGCAAAACTAAAAAAGCTTAGATTCTCTGATTTTTCACTCACATTAAGTTTAATGTTGCCATGGAGTTAGCTGTAGGCTACTCAAGGCCTTCATTTTATTGGTTACATTTAGCTGAATCTGCACCATTGACAGTCATGCTGGCCATTTCTGTTTATACTGTCACTACAGCAATTAGACTAGATTAGTTTTGATACTAAACAAAAAGTAATTTATAATTGTTGATTTATGTGATTTCTAAGCAGATTCCCTGAATGGACATCAAACATTAACATTGATCAATGGAACGAGTAAGTTGTGCTGATTCCAGCAGTTTGTGTATGACATCTGTGTGTTCTGGTTTGATTCACTTATAAGTCCTAAAAGAAGTGGTGGAATCTTTTATGCTAAGGGCTAACGAGGGTTTATATACTACTATAAAAATACTTTGATAAGTAGTTATACAGTATCAATAGTCAGAATCCAGTTAAGACTGAAATATAGTACCGCAGTAGCTCACATGGTAGAGCTTTGTACCAAGGCTGAGTCCTTAACGCAGTGGGTTCGAATCCGGCCCACGGCTAAAGCTCTAAAAGAGCGCTGTTCATTGAATGGTGAACTGAGCGTATCCGTTTGCATCTAATGAACGTGAACGCAAGCGTCGTAAAGCTCCGCAAGGGTACACAATACTCACGTGCTGTGTTTTACGATGTTTTGGATCACAGAATCGGATGGATTTTGTAACGACACAGTGAGCTGAAGGGGCTTGGGAAATATCTGCCAGCGAATGATGATCACAAGAAATCACTAAAGGGTAAGAAGAGCCAACTGCCGCAAAGTTCCTCCACCCGAGTCAAACTCACAGCATTTTCTAAAGGAAAAAACATAAACATGAACTACACAACGCTGCTTTCAGCACCCAGTAGTTGCAGTTAGTAAGCTGTTTGTTAGAGCAAAGAATTTAGGTTGAAAAAGTGACTGGCATGTTCAAAACCAGCCGATGCAAACAAAAGAAGGTTGGCCGTGAATATTTTTCATCCTACCTGAGGGCGGTATGAGACCAGTGTTCTTGATTTGCAATGAAACTGTGTCATTGTGAAAAATGGTAATGAAGACCATGCCTATTATGAAGTCCCAGAGCACGGTGGTCAGAACCACTAAACTTTACCAGCAGTAAGCTATCAGCAGAATCACTGGAAAATAGTAAAGTTCTTGAACCTTAAATATCACTCAGTTAATCCACCAGTCTTGGAACTGACACCTTGGAATCTTGGAACAGATTTTGCTAGTGGAACTTTCAGACTTGCATTTAAAAAGTCTATATAGACCAATTTCGGCACAAAGATATAGAGAACCATGCTAAATTGGTTCTTAATAATACGATTTATAGCAATATTAAATGTCTGACACCAAATCTGTGTGCAACAACTATGCATTGTTATGCATTGTCATCAGCTTAAATAACAATTACTACTAACTTTAAGGAACTCTTTTGATAAATACAATGCTGCTTCACTAATTAAGGCCAAAGCACCTTAGTCAGCCTGTTTTACTCCCAACACATGAGCGGCTGCTTCAACAGCAGTGTTTCAGAGGCACAGGGCATTTGTATTATGCTACACGACCTTGCTGACTAACCAGAAATAAAAGACAAAGGGCTTTGCCCTCTCATCTTCATAGAAGAATTAATTAAAGCCGTTATCATAAACAATGTAAGCTGTAACGGTGAGGTGCAAATCAGCTCCATTCCCTGGCCAAAGTGCAGTTCACGCTCTAAATCAAAAAAAGATGCATTGTATAAAGCAGCGGGGAGACTGAAAGTGGCCTCAGTGTTGAGTAACCATCATTCTTTCATACAGTAACTGGTGCATTAATGAGCTCGACGCCTTGATGTATCACTGGCTTTGTCAGTGAACTTGTACATTATGAGGATGGATTCCTCTGAACTCACGATGACTGGCCTCACCGCTGTACTGCCTATCAGAGTCCCCCGTTGGTCTGGAGGGACGCTCTCTCTGGATAAAACAGTTTCTGCTTCTTTTTTTTAAACTCAGGACCACTGTAGCTGGTAAACAATGTTATGTACATGTTTCTTCTTTGCCAGACAGGATCAGATTCAGCATAATTATTCTCAATTTACAGTGTGACATGGTGGACATAGGAGTGTGCCGAATCGTATTATTCACGATAAGACTGGTATATTTTTATAATTTGATAAAAAATGTCATATCGTCATAATACCAACATTCCCACTTGTTGACGTAATGACATTGTACCTCGATGCACAGCAGCAACGAGCATCGCTGAAAGCCAAAGTCACATTGCTGCTGTTGTTGTGCCGCTCCTCGGTGGAGGAGGTGGTTCCAAAAAGGGGAACGACTTCAGCAGTGTGGAAGTGGTGTAGTTACAAAACATCAAGCAGTGTTTCCCACACATGGACTTTACTTGTTTGGGCCGCCCAGGTACATTGTCAGTACTTGTCAGCGCCGTCCCCAATCGATTAACTAGTGGACAACCTCCCCTCGCTCTGCCCCTCCTGTGCAGGCATCTGACGGTCACACTGTATGTATGCTGCTGTTTATTTAAAGCTTGTAAGTGCACCTGTTGGTGCCGATGTCATTCAGTGCCACGTTGGTTTCGATTGTTTCGACGAACTCACAGGTGAAAAAAGATCCAAAACTCGAGTGGTGTTTTTTGGGTGACTTTATAAAACATAGTGCTGACGAAGAAAATCAACACAAATTAATCCACGCATTTGTTACTTCAAGGCTGGATTACTGCAATTCCATATTATTGTCATGTTGTGGGTTATATGGGGTGTGTTTTGGGGCTGTTTATGATGTTTTCCTAGGTCACCTTGTTTCTCCTAGCGCCTTATGTTTTTTCCAATCCTATGTTGTATCTGTCCATGTTTATTATTTTCAGTCTGGTTACTTCCTGTTTTATTTTGGTAGATGTCTGTTTCCCCGCTGTCTCAGTCACTTTATTTCCTGTCCCTGATTCCCTGAGTGGGTTCACCTGTGTTTGTCCTGCACCTGTGTCTCGTTGCCGTCACCTCCCCTGAGTGTATTTAGTTCATGTGTTTCCTTGTCTCGGTGTGGGATCATTGTCGGTGTTGTCGGTATGTTTGCATGTTGCCTCCCCAGCCTCCCCAGCCTTCCCAGCCTCCCCAGCCTCCCCAGCCTTCCCAGCCTTCCCAGCCTTCCCAGCCTTCCCAGCCTTCCCAAGTGTTTTCCCTCCGTGGTTTTCGCTACTTCCTCCCATAGTAGTTTTTTTCACCGTGCATCTTGGTTTTCCTGGTTTCCTGCCTGTTTTTTCGAGTTCACCTGTCCACCGTATGTTCAGCGACAATAAAGACTCCGCTCCTCAGTACTGTCTGCATCTGGGTCCTCCTTCCCTCGCCGTCCAGACCGTAACAATTATCTGGCAGCCCGAAAGGTCCCTTAAGACTCTACGGTTGATCCTGAACGCTGCGGCACGTGTACTGACAGGAACTAGGAAAAGAGATCGTATTTCTCCAATACTAGCTTCTCTGCACTAGCTCCCTGTAAAATCCAGAATAGAATTTAAAATCCTCCTCCTCACCATGGGCGGCTGTGGCTTGGTGGCAGAGCGGGTCGTCTACCAATCGGAAGGTCGGCCGTTTGATCCCGGCTTCCCCCAACCATGTGTCGAAGTATCCTTGAGCAAGATAAAGAACTCCAAATTACGCCCGAAGCTGTGCCATCAGTGTGTGAATGATTATTTCAATTTGTACTAATGGGCAGATAGCTCCTGCCATCAGTGTCTGGGTAAATGTGATCTGTAGTGTGAAAGCGCTTTGAGTAGTCGGAAGACTAGAAAGGCGCTATACAAGTACAGTCCATTTACATTTACCTACAAAGCTCTTAATGGTCAGGCACCATTGTATCTTAAAGAGCTCATAGTACCTTATTACCCCACTAGAACACTGGGCTCTCAGAATGCAGGGTTTCTTGTGGTTCCTAGAGTCTCCAAAAGTAGAACGGGAGCCAGAGCCTTCAGCTATCAAGCTCCTCTCCTGTGGAATCAGATCCCAGTTTGGGTTCGGGAGGCAGACACCATCTCCACATTTAAGAGTAGGCTTAAGATTTTACTCTTTGATAAAGCTTATAGTTAGGGCTGGCTGAGGTGAACCTGAACCATCCCTTAGTTATGCTGCTGTAGGCCTAGACTGTCGGGGGACTTCCCATGATGCACCTCTCTCTTCACCTCTGTCCTCCTCTCCATCCATATGCATTCTCATCCCATGAATGCATGTTACTAACTCGTATTTGGCTCTGTTACTATGGCGACCTGCTGGGGCAGTGCTGCTGTGTCTATGGTGCAGGGGACGAGTGGCTCGGGTCCTGCTCGTTGGGCTCCACCTGGAGCTGCTCTGTTGTCCTTCTGGACCCATCATCTTCCCTTATGTTTTACATCCCACACATTTCATCATAATTATATATACACTACAATTTTGTCATTTTCATCATAACTTTATGTGCTATGATTTTCTGCTATGAATCTATTCTGTACTTACGACATCTATTGCATGTCTGTCCGTCCTGGGAGAGGGATCCCTCCTCTGTTGCTCTTCGTGAGGTTTCTATCATTTTTTCCCTGTTAAAGGGGTTACTAGGGTAGTTTTTCCTTTTTCGAATCAAGGGTCTAAGGACAGAGGGTGTTGTACAGATTGTTAAGCCCTTTGAGGGAAAATGTGAGTTGTGATATTGGGCTATATAAATAAAATTGAATTGAAAAAAAGACAAAAAACAAATACTTGCCTCCAGTGGTATCAAGTCATTCACAGAGTTGTGTTTTGATTTGTTCAGAGTTTGAGATCTCTGTCTCTGTGATTTCCATTGCCACCCCAATACAATGGAGGAGTGGGGGGGGCATGGAATTTAGTTTTTGGTACCATAAACATTGAAAATATTTTTTTAAACATTTAAAAAACAGAGCACCAAAGCATCTTTCCACAAACAATACCCTGGTTACTCAGGAGAACCCACCTGACAACCTGTCAACAGTTTTCACAGTTTTCACTGAAACTATGTTTCACTGAAGAAAAGTCCTTCTGAAAACTCCTGACAGTGAGGTCTGTGGAGTAAATAGTAACCACAACATTGTTTCTGCTGTTGAATTTAGTAAATTTCAGCATTGTAAACATCAAACTCAAACCAATTTTCCTCAGTTGTATTTGTTTGGAGGCAGAAATATCAGAGACAGATATTTCAAAACCTGGCCAAATAAACCCAAAAATTACCTGCATGGCGGCATACCACTACTTGTAGGGGTAGATTTTAAATGTTGGGTGAAATGGTCTATAGGCAGGCACCAACATCAGTGACTACCATGCTGATGTCAAGGTTTGAGGTTTTTAGTTTAGTTATTTCCTGTTTTATTTTGTAAGTGTTCTGTCCCATGTGTCTTATGTGGCTTCACTTCCTTGTGTTTTCCCTTCCAGGTTTGATTGTTTGCCCCGCCCTAATTAGTTCGTAGTTTAATCGCTCATTGTCAGTTCGTCTTCATCCATGTGTTAAGCTTACTAGCCCTTACCCCGTCTGCCTTCTGGATTAACTACCTCGGTTTCTGCACTTTCTGCCTGTCTTTTAGGTTATTTTTGCCTGTCCTTTGGATTTATGTTTACCAGTTTGGACTGCTCCCCTAGTTTTGACCTGCCTAGGCAGGCAGGCAGGCCTGTTTTTGTGCTGGTTCAGATCAACTGAGTTTAGTGACAAGAACATTTGCAGTCTAATCTTCGTTTGGATCTCTCGTTATCTTTGATGCTTGGCTGTTTTGTATTTAGACATTATTTCTGGATAGAAAATTCTCCAATAGACCTCCATGGCGGAGCCAGACATTGATGCTGCAGATTTGTGATCGTAAAGCTCTACTGGGTTGGAAATTAATACCAAGATTGGTAGGTGGACCTCACCACATGGGGAACATAGGAGAGGCATACATGTAGAGATAAAAGCCTGAACAAAGAAACCGCACCAAACCCCCCCAGGTCTGTAAAATCGCACCGGAGTTTAATTCCAAATCCTGGGTTCTTACTGGACTAGCCGCTCAGGAGTGCAGGTAACTCGGCCATGGCGTCACCAAGCCTATAAAATCCAGCATGTCAGTTTTGCCAATTGCCATTCCACTGCGATTCCAGTTGCTACAGGAGGTGATCTGCTTTCAACAGTGAACTTTAATTCCTTTAATAGGTGAAGGTCTTACCTCACTAGACGAGAGACTGTTTTGTGTTGGTGAGCACATTTTTAGATCCTGAAGGAGATTGTTATACACCGAACGATCTCCCATACCTGCAGAAGGAACACAGATTTAACCATTTTCTGTGGTTCCACTAAGTCAACGTCGCTGTTTTACTCCGCTGCCGCCCAAGGAACATCATTGCCGTTGAATCCAGCGACATAGCGGTATCCCGGTCGCCATTAGTAGATGAGCCGACGAGGACTCTGCCAGATAACTCAAACGGACTGAACTGATTAAATCACTACCATGAGCAATTTCAAGTAAGAGGTTTGTGTCTGGGTAGAGAGAGGTCTATTATTTAAAGTCGTTTTTGTGTGATTCTTGCTTTGCTCTGGGAAATAACGGACTTCTGTGCTTAGAACGGTTTTCTGTCTGTGTTGGTACCACACTTCTGGCCTTTACTTGGGTTGGTTTTCTGTCACTACGTGTGAAGCCAATAACTGCCCTTTATCAGTTAAAAAACCAGTGGTACAGCTGTAAATGGACTGTACTTGTACAGCGCCTTTCTAGTCTTCCAACTACTCAAAGCGCTTTCACACCTCATATCACATTCCCCCCATACATACATTCATACACTGATGGCAGGAGCTAATCATTGATACACACTGAAGGCACAGCCTTGGGACAAATTTGGGGTTCAGTATCTTGCTCAAGGACACTTCGACACATGGGTAGATTGGTGGACGACCTGCTCTGCCACCAAGCCACAGCGAATCTATGTTTGCTTGCCAGGTTCCTTAGAGATCTCAAACCCACAGACCCAATGCACATCCTTTGTCTGTGTCTATTTTTGGAGTACATTCAGGCCTTAACTTAATCTGAGGGTGTTAAAATGAAGGCTATCTGACATTACCAATAATCATGGCAGCTTTGACACTTTGTGTATGTGTGTGATCCTGGGAACAATTCTCTGAGCCAGTCAATGCCGATACAAGCTACCTGATTCCACTGACAACAAAATTGTTGTACGAAACCTTGCTACTGGGTGGTATTTGCTTATCATGTATGCATGAAGGATGTGTAGCCATGTATATTATCATGTATTTCAGTTTGCACAGGGGGATTCCAGGTAGCTAACTACACCCTCCTACAGAACATGAGACAGTAGCCCTTTGATGCTGCAGACTGAGCTAAACAATTGTCATTCTTAAATGTCATCCTGTCTGGTATTATTTCACTCCACTGTAATCAATTCTTGCTGTAATAATACCATCATCAATAAGAAAACTCCAAAGCTACATAAGGAACAGAAGTTTGGTGAGGCATGTTAGGGAACAGCTTATTATGGCTAAAGTATAAGACATCTGTGGTTTGTGAATGGTGAAGCAGATTGTTTAAATTTTCAATTCCTCATAAAATGCTCAAAGGAGCTGTGTGCATTGCAGTCTTTTATTAAACTGACATAGGGTGATCAGTTCTTATTGCTGGTGTCACTCACTGAAATTAATTCCACAGCAGTCAGAGGAACCTTTAGCTCAAGAAGAGAGAGACCAGGATCAACGGGGAACTGTTTTTTTCATTTAATCTCGTGAAACGGATACACAATCTGACACTGAGTTTAAAATGAAACAGACATTGCTTGGTATGGCTAAATTTGGGTGAAATATATTGGAGAAACAAAATAAATATTAAGTGCCTGGCATAAACACTGCACAGTGGGGAAGTTACTGATGGTGTTATGTTGTCAGTCATCAATGTTACTTCAAGATAAATGATCTCGCAGCACTAGGAGATCTTTTGCTGCTCTAAATACACTTCAGTTAAGTTTTCCTCAAGTTCTCAAATGAAAGCTTTGTTTAAATTGGACGGACAGAGTATAATATATTAATCAGAGGGAATATAATCTGTTTCAACACAACATGGCTCAAGACTTAAACGTTGCCCAGCAGCGTGACCTGTAAAGGTTGAGAAAAGATCAACTTTATGCAGATGTCCTCTGACGTGCAGCAGTGACAACCTGGAGACCACCAGTCACTCTAGTTTTGAGTTAAGGTAGCCCAGATGTACTTTTCCACAGCCACATCCTAAGGCTCCTCCTGGAGAATCCAGAGGTGTTCCCAGGCCAGATGGGATACATTGTATGATCCCTTCAGTGTGTTCTGGGTCTGCCCTGGCTCTTCTCCCAGTTGGGTATTCTCGAAAAACCTCCATAGGGAGGCATCCCCAGGTGCCAGAACCAGCAAAGCAGCAGCAGTTCTACTCTCCCAAACATGTCTCAAAGGCTGAGCCCAGACACAGTGTGGTGGAAACTCATTTTATCTATGTGCATCTGCAATCTCTTTCTTTTGGCTATTGGGGGTAGGAACAAGTACAGTGCCTGCATTACTGCTGACACCACAACCACATCTGCTTGTCAATCTCATGCTCCATTTTACACTAACCTGTAAACAAGGCCCCAAGATACTTGAACTTGATCAATTGGAGCAGCGACTCATTCCCAGGCTTGGCTCTCTTTCCCATTGAGGCTATTATTAATAAAAATGTAAGTGCTTGGACCTGTAATCAGCACATATTGTCTTTTTTTTTCTTACACTCACACATACCAATTGCGTTACTCTTTGCTCATGACGATTGTTTGAAATGGTCTTTTTAGTATAATGAGTCTCAGGTCTGTGTCACATTACATGAAGATGATAGTGTACCAGGTTTAATGTTAACTGTCAATTCATTGGTGCCATTGCCATGTGACCAAAGGCTCTCAACTTCAACTGTTTTAACCAATCACAGTCATGTGGTGTGTTGTGCTTGTCTCCTACTCTGTGTACACTGGCAGTTTATTAAGATGTTTTTCATGATTCCTAACACGCAGTGATTCACAGTCTAATAATACTATTAATGCACATAATGAGTTATTTCTTCTGTGTGACACCAGACAACATAAATATACACATAAGGCGCTGTAAAGGGCTGCACCAGAATTTTGTTTCCCACATGGGTCTATTTAGCGCTGATGATGCAGGAATGAGTCTCCAAAACTGTCCATTCAGTGAGTTACCAGTCAGTTCACATGACTTGATGCTTACAGCTATTTGTTCCTTTGTGAAGAGTCAGTGTGGACACGAAACCCCACCCACGGCATCTCACAGTGTTTACATATACTGTGATTTTACCAATTCTGTAAAACAAGCTGACAAAGGCCCTTCACCAAAACATGTTGGTTGAATAAGAAGCAGACTCAGACACAGTAATTCAGTGTTTATCTTCAGAATGTCATTATACATCAGGTAAATTACAGGCGTCAGTGTTGACACTGTCTGTCCTTATTTGAGTGAACATCTGACCACCTATCAGAATGGTCACATTTCAAATGTACATCCTGATACACTATTATGAAATACTCTAGTGCTACTACTTTATGTGACAGACATCTAAGACTTCTCGTCTCTGGCACCTTCCCCAGTGCTCTGCCATTAGCTGGGTACGTTTTTTTCTGGGCTACCACAGAGATCTTCTTTGTCATCAATCTTCCTCAGGTCAGGTGACGCTCACATTTCACAGCCATCAGTGCTGAGAGGGATAAGAGGCTCCTTCAAGCATTCTTCAGCCATGCAAAAATACACCTCACTGAGATCTTAAAACCGGCGAGCTTGCCAACAGAAAAGCAGTAGAGATGGAGGGAGCCAAATCTAAAGCAAACAACAGAGGCATCAGAAAATCAGGACTAGGAAAGAGCAGCCAATTAAAGCTTTGCTCCCTGCCTGTAAGCTCTGATAATTTGGCATAACTGAATTTATTTTGTCATCAAGGTCTTTTTTTGTGACAAAAAAGCAGTAATCTGTACTGACTGTTCGCAAGCCAAGCCTCCGTAGAACAACTGAAGGATTTTCAGGCAGCTTCACTGGAGACAACACACAGCACTCACTCACAGACCAGCTCAGTGGCTTTAAAAAAATACAGATTTTTGGTCTTTGCTTTAGAGACGCTCACTGAATGGAGTGGAACTGATTGTGACCGAACCTCATCAGCAGAGCTGGAGGCTGCTATCTGTCCATTCATTACAGAGAACGATGACGTGTGACGTCAATACAAAGAGCATTTCACACAGTCTAACCTAGAAACTCTTTGCCGCTTCTCCACACTGTTAAGGGGCCAGCATACTCCATCAGAACCCCAAGCTGGATGGTCGAATAGCTTTGGGACCTCCCTCCCTTTCTGATGTTGGATTGCGCGGGGGGCTGTGTCTGGCCATTTCATGATCTTTCCAAAACCAACGCTCCGCCACTCACACCCACTTTACACTTACTTCTGTCAAGTTTCACTATCACCGTGTCTAAAAAATATCAGTCACAGGAAGCCCTCTGCACTCCGAACCACCCAGCTGGGGGATGTGATGAGACCATGGTGAAAACAATTAATCTCATCCAATCAAGAAAGTTTGATCACTGGGAGGTTCGGGCGTTTCTCTCAGAAATGTACGTAATCTACCATCCTGATATCCCAGTTTTATTAGCTCAAATTTGTCAAATAGTCAATAGTTTTTAAAATCCAGATAGGCCAGGAAAAGGACTGCAGCGGTAAACATACAAAATTTGATTATAAACTGTAATGCACTTAAGTCACTCACAGTGACACTGTCGATATGAAATTTGCCCAATTAAATATACAATCTATAAATAAAAATGCACATTTTATAAACGATGTGATTTCTGAACATAAAATTGACTCCTTGTGTCGACTGAAGCTTAGCAGCTACCTTATGATTATTTAACACTGAAAACAAACCGAACCTCAGCACGTTAACTTTCCCCACACACGCTAAAGGTCATATACTGGACTCTGTCTGCTCCTCCAACCTACATGGCATGGATTTAACAGAATCCTTTTCAATGCAATCACATACAAGAACCTCGAGAGCATTAGTATACGTTCTCTAATGGAAATGATGGAGACTGAGGCATTAATGATTACACTAACTCACCCAACCGATGATCTGGTCTCTATGTGTATATATAATGTGCTCCTCTCAGATACATTGAATCATCTTGACCCACTGAAATCACGCAGTGTCACTTTCTGCCAATCTGATCCATGGTTTACACCAGAGCTGCGCAACACGAAGGCCACTGGTCGCCAACTAGAGCGTCTCAACAGGCGAACACTTAATTCATGCGTTCGCTTACAAAGATCATGACAGAACCTATAAGGAAACTCTGAACAAGGCCAAGAACATCCACTACTCTACCATCATTGCAAAAGGACAAGGTAACCCTTGTCAGATCCCGGTAAACTCTCGTACAGAACTTAATCAGCTCGAAAATAATCAAAATCAATTATAAAGGCAACACACCGAGAGTCAGAAAACCCAACTGATGATTAGAGTGAAAGAAATTAGAAATTAGATATTGGAAAGTTCTAAAGAAGAATTAGAGAAAAATATTTAAATTCATTAAACAATCGTATTAGGAAGTCCTGAAGCTACAAGAGCCCAAGACCACAACCAAAACAAGACGGTAAAGAGAATATAAAAGCATTTTTAAATTACCTAGACCAAAACAAGTACACAATGTCACAGATTCCAAAAAAATGTTAGAGACTGCAATGAATACATTAAAAAAATACTAAGACACCTGGATGTGACGGACTAACAGCTGCGAGATATAAAATCTTTAGAGAAGACCTGACTCCAGTATTCCTTTCCATTCCTTTAATTAAATGTCAACACCACCTTCGTGGAGTGAAGCTGTCACTTCTGACATCCCAAAAGAGGGCAAAAATAAAATGTTATGTAGCTCTTATATATTCTTATATATATACTGATGTTTAAATTTTAAATTCAGGATTACGAACTGTAGTTGTCCATGTCCAGGAGACTAGACCCCTTTTTATTCCTGAAATAATTGACAGTGCCCAAACTGGTTTACTCTGGGGTAGCGAAACACAAGATAATATTAGATGCTCTTGTCATATCAAAAAACAGAAAAACATCAGAAGAACAAAAATGAATGCACTGTTAGCCAGACTAGATGCTGAGAACGCTTTTGACTGTGTTAGTTGGGAATATTTGTCTTGGAGTTATTTGGCTTTGCTCAAAAGTCAGTATTAAAACCTTACATTCACATTTTCTGAAAAGCAAATTTCATGATTTATTTGGAAGGGGAAGAAATCAAGGATTAAATATAGTACACTGATCATCAGTAAGAAGGTGGTAGGTCTCTTCCTATTATTAGGGATTATTACCATTCTGCTGAATTAAAAGCTAGAATTCTTTGGTGTGACAGTGGATATGAGGCCAAATGGAAGGCGATGAAGAGAGTTTACAAAGCTAAGCGGGTACAAGCGATTACTGGCGATCACAAGTTAGCGATAAGTTATCCGGACCACTTGAGCCCCTTCATCTCGTTTTACACACCTGGTTTGATGTTATAAAGCAATTACACTTGTGGACCTAGTTAAAAATGTTTTAGATGGGTTGCTTATGATACAAAATTTTAAACTAAACTGTATGGATTCTAGATTTAAGTACTGGATGACTAGAGCCAATACTATTTGGAAAAGCACAATATGTTCAGATATTTTACAGTTATGTGAATATTTCTTAAAAGAAATTGGGGAAAAATGAGGCAAATACTGAACATAATGGAATAATACAAGTAGCCGTAGTGGTGGTGTACGGAACGCCATTTCATTCAATACTAAATAAATAAATAAATGCATAAATATGCCTATGAAATTAATAAATGAGACAAATGGTTCAATAAATAAATAAATAAATAGCTTTTTATTTCATTGGACTTTTATTTCATAATGCCACATTTATTTATTTCATGGGACTGTTTCATAATGGCAAATCAGTAATTTTAAAACTTTACCAGGAAACCACATGTGTTGGGGAAACTGGAGATGATGAGGCGAGTCACAACTATTCTGCGAAAATATTTGGAGAATAGTGTGTTGCTTTATTTGGGTGATCTGCCGGAAGAAATGACAGGAAATGACAGATTCCTCCTGAAAATATTTACTGTAGCGGCAGAAAAAGCAATTACTCGTAAATGGTTACAGGCCAATACACCAACAGCAGATAATTGGCTCGAAATCATCAGAGAGTCATCAGATGAAAAGTGAGTTTCCTACGAAGATTGGGAAATGATTTATATATCGCAAGATGGACAAAATGGATAATACAGTCGTTGGAATAAGGAACGCAGCTGGGGGTTTGCCCCGCTCATCCTGACTGCGTCAAATGTAATTTACCTTCCTTTTGCCGAACGCTCTGCATATCATGGATAATGTGCTCATTTCACTTGCTATAAAATAGAACGTCTGTTATGTGGATATTGTGGATAAATGAAAGAGGCTCATGGACTTTTTTCTCCATGTGGCCTGTGACATGAAAGGTTTGGCCACCCCTGAGGTAGACTTTGCAATGCTGCATTGTCCTGTTGTGGATGAACTGGTTTGAACAGTCAAGGTCAGAGGAGAAAGCCATTTTGAGTTTACCCGCCACGCTCTTCAGGGACATGGTGACCGATCAATATTCTATTTGACCAACAGACAAAACAGATAGTTTATAGGACATGTCGTTTATTATTATTATTATTATGATTTTTATTTTCTGGATAAATGGCATGAACTTTGGCACACACATCAGAAGTGATGGATTTTCGTTTTAATCTGATATGGGTCTTGGGCTTGGCTGTGGCAAGCGGGCTCAATAGCATCCCCTACATAATTTCAACAAAGTAGCATCTCCAGACTTTAAAAAAGCCTCTTGGTATAAAGTGTTTTTTTATTTTTTTTTGCCATTTACAGGCACTTTAATCTATGAACTCCTAGCAGATTAACAGGATCCACCTTAAATTTGGTCATAAGCCCTAAACTTCGAAGCTTTTGAGTTTTCGTGGAACGCCATTGTCATAGCGAGGCCGACAGTTTTTATGTCTATAATACGGTGGCAACTGTATTTTGTCACAACGATCATGTGGTAAACATCGGAAATACTGTGTTCATCCACCAGGAATGTGTGCTTGCATGTCTGTTATTACTTCATCTATAATCTCAACAAATTATAAGGATACCCAATAATTTATTCTAATGCAAAACGATCCACTGGAGTGGACAGAGGTTAAAGAAAGAAAAAATAGAAGAAAGCTGGTACTAAGTCCAATTTGTCCAGATGTAGCGGGGTCAGTAAGTGGGGTCAGATGGGTCACAGTGAGTTATGCCTCTGGAGTGTATGGAGTGTATGGTGTGTGTGTGTGTGTGTGTGTGTGTGAGTGTGTGTGTGTGTGTGGTGCAGAGGGCTTTGTCCATGGGGTCACTCCACAGTCTGTGTGTTGACTCTCATCACCATCACTGATGCCAGGGGGAGAAACTAAACTTATCACAGATGAGGCTTGAAGACAGTTCCTTAAAGAGAAATCCCCTCAGCAGGCATGTGAAGTGTGTGTGTGTGTGTGTGTGTGTGTGTTTGTTAAGAGAGAGAAGTTGTAGTTGGGTTGTGAGATGCGGGCCCTTTATCAGGCTTCCTGCCTTGCACAGATAAGACAGGAATGCTGCTTATAAAGGAAATACGGTGAGACACTCCTCCTGGAGAACAAAACAAGCTGAAGGGAAAGGAGCTGACCACCACCTCACTAAGTGATTAGAAACATCCAACCTTCAACTTCTGCTTCAGTAGGCTCACAAGTGCTCACCCACGACACTGTAACACGTTTGTCAAATTAACAGTAATTTAATGGCAAAAATTATCCAGTAGTTGCTGTAATTCATACTACAGTAAAATTACCTTAAAACTAATTATAGTAGTTTTTGGCATACTGTAAGTACAGTATAATACTGTTATGGAAATTTATTTTACAGTGCTACTGTATAACCTGCAGTAAATACTACTGTATTTATTGCAATAAAATACTGTTAATTTGCTGTTGATCTCAAATAATAATACAATAAAAGTTTAATTGACAATTCAAGAATGTACAAAAAGCAAAACATTTATTGTGCAATTGGAACAATACAGTAATAATGATAATAATACAGACCAATGATACAATATAATACAAACAATATAAACAAATCTGTTAAATGGCGTATGCGGTCGGCAATCATTGTATCGAATGGGTTTCTCTGAAAAAGAAAAAAATCACTAACTAAATGTAAATAAAGCTAGTCATTTTAGAGGGCCATACTACAATAATGGACCATGGTAGCAATAATCAACATATAGTGCCACTGGTTGGAATCCAGAAAATGGTCTTAATCACACAAAATGGTTCAGCTCCCGCCTTGTGAACGAACAGCCACATCAAGTATTTCGGTTTTTGGTATGTGTGACTGTCCGTGCTGCCATATCAAACTGTTATGGATGAGGTCGGTATGCTCTCCATGATAGCTGTGTAAAACTGGAGGAGAAGGCTTTGTTTTACTTTGAATCCATTGAGCTGTCTTATGGGGCGTTCACACCAGAGGAGAATGGAGTGAATAAATTGCTTGAACATTTTGTCTTTAATCGCTTCATTTGCGAGTGAAATTCACTACAAAACAGATGCGAATTCGCACCATGGCAGGGGCTTCTTCCAGGCTCAATTCGCTGGCTTTAGCTAGCTTGTAGTCTCGATATGTACATCTCTATCAAATTGAGTAAAGAACGTTTTTTACAACTTACCAGATTGTCCGAACTCCTTACTCACTTTCGTCCAAAGACAGTTCAAAAAAAGGACATATCTCTCACAAGAGTAAGTAGGAGAAATTAAGCACAAATGTTCTGACTTTAATTTTTAGTTAGTCCTCATTCAGGGTTTCTATAATGATACGAGGATGTATCGTACAGCTCCGGGTATCCACACACAGCCACAATTATTTTATCCTCCATTGTTGTTCGGATTTCTGCCTCCGCTGTGTAATCACGTCACTACTCGAGCAAGCTCCTGATTGGTTAACGCGGCGTGAATATCTGCCAAAGTTCAGATTTTTCAACTCACACGATTCACGCGTTTCACGCTTCAAACGCTCAATTCAAGAGATTCTGCAGAATGTCTATTCGGGTCGTTGCATTGACTTAACATGTAAATCCCTCGTGCTTATCGCTTCATTCGCGTCTGGTGTGAACGCACCATTAGAGTTAGCTTTGCCTGAAATGTAAATGTAAATGGACTGTACTTGTATAGGGCCTTTCTAGTCGTCCGACTACTCAAAGCGCTTTCACATTACATATCACATTCACCCAGACACACACATTCATACGCTGATGGCAGGAGCTAACTGCCCATCAGTACAAAGGAAACTAACCATTCACACACACTCACACACCGAAGGCACAGCTTCGGGAGCTATTTGGGGTTCAGTATCTTGCTCAAGGATACTTGGACACATGGTTAGGGGAAGCCGGGATCGAACCGCCGACCTTCCGATTGGTAGACGACCCGCTCTGCCACCTAGCCACAGCCACCCCCAAATCTATGAGTTCTTGTGTTTTAGATGTGTAGGGTTGTTATCAAGGAACCAAGTGACTGCTTGGGCTACGTGTTATTGATATTGGTCTTCATTGTTGTTGGTTATGAGTCCAATTATGGTTGTGTCGTCTGCATATTATAGAAAGGTGACTAAGCTGTGGTGGGATGTGAAGTGGTTTGTGTAAAGGAAGAAGGCCAGGGTGAGAGAATACAACCGTGGGGGGTGCCTGTACTGAGGGTCAGAGGGTGAGATGAAAGGGTATTCTTCTTAACCCTCTGTTGTCTTGTCCACAGCAAGCTCCAGATCCAGTAGCACATACAGGGGCCAATATTCATGTCCAACAGTTTATTGAAGCGATCAACCGGGTTGCATTTATTGCATTCAAGGGTGAGCTTAGGTCAATGAATAGGATGCGGGCGTAAGTGTTAAGCAAGGAAGGACATGAGACTTTGCAAACTGCCCATAGAACTCATTGAGTTTAACTGGGAGGTCAGTAATGATGGCAGGTGTGGGGGAGGAACTTTATTTGTAATTGGTCATCACCTTTAGTTTTTCCCAGGTGGTTCTTGTGTCATTAGGTGTAATCTGTTGGTCCAATTTCATGGCATCGTTTTCCTTGGCTTAACTGATTGTAGACCTTAGTTCATATTTGGCAGTAGTGTTTTGTTCCCTGCCTCTGCTAATGAAAGCACAGTTATTTTTCTTGTGTAGAAGTTGAATGTCTTTGGTGAAGCAGGGTTAATTATTGCTGTGGGTTACACTGTTTTGGTGGAGATGCACAGTTCCGCGTAAAAATTGACATATGACGTCACCATGTCAGTGAGTTTTTTGACGCTGTCAGCACCTGCACTGAGTGTGTCCCTATCAGTGCATTCAAAACAGCCTCTCAGTGTCCCAGGACTTGACAGATTTGGATGTTGTATTGGTGGACTTATGTTTCTGCCTTTATTTCGGAATGAGGAGCAGCATGGCATGGTGGGACTTTCCCATTGGAGCCCTCAGGAATGAACGGTAATCTTTGGACGCTTTGGATAAAAGCGTCTGCTAAATGACTAAATGTAATCTTCGTTTGTAACATAGCAGTGGTCTGCCGGGGCATGACACCTGTTGTTTGTAATTGGGGAATTCGATAGACAGATTAGAGTGGTAAAGTTGCCAAGCACAATGACTGCCACATTGAGATCAGAATTTTCCACAGAGGAGATGTAGGTGGCTAATTTACTGATTTCTACATTAGCATTAGCCGTCCGTGGAATGTCAACACCGACAATAACAATCGAAGCAAACTCTCTGGGAAGATAAGATGGTCTGCATTTAATACTGATGTGAGGTGAGGGTAGCATGAGTTATTTAACACTGTAGTCTTGGCAGAACAGTGTTGATCAACCATAAAACAGATACCACCACCTTTGGATTTCATGGATAGTTTGGCTGACCTGTTGGCACGGTGGGATGAGAATCCAGGCGGGGTTACCACTTGATCTGGCACAGTGTAGTCTAACTAAGTCTCAGTCAGCCAGATGGCTGAGCAGTCCTCGTAGTCCTATGTGGTTTGGATTAGAAGGAGGAGTTGGTTAATTTTGTTTCTGAGAGATCTGATGTTAGACAGCAGCAGTCAGGTAGTAGCGGCCGGCAGAGGCACTTCCTGAATGAGGAGAGACCACCGGCAGGCTGCCTTCTCCTACCCAGTTTATGATTCCAGGAGGGGTTGTTTATCGCTACTATTTCCACAGGTAGCGTTGAGAAAGTATATGGTGACAAGACTGTGATCATATTGTATGCGAGGGATAGTAGCTTTTTAACACATCACCCTGCGGATCAAAAAGGATTTTCCCCATAGGCCACCATTATAAAAGAGACGTCTGTAAAACTCTGTAAAAAGATCCCAGATCCCAGATACAGGCGACCGAAATAAGGGTGGCTGGGCGCTCCCTTAGAGATAGGGTGAGGAGCTTGGTCACTCGGGAGGAGCTCAGAGTAGAGCCGCTGCTCCTCCACATCGAGAGGAGTCAGCTGAGGTGGCTCGGGCATCTGTTCCGGGCGCCTCCTGGACGCCTCCCTGGGGAGGTGTTCCGGGCATGTCCAACCAGGAGAAGGCCCCGGGGAAGACCTAGGACACGCTGGAGGGACTATGTCTCTCGGTTGGCCTGGGAACGCCTCAGTATTCCCCCGGAAGAGCTGGAGGAAGTGTCTGGGGAGAGGGAAGTCTGGGTGTCTCTGCTCAGACTGCTGCAACCGCGATCCGGCCCCGGATAAGAGGAAGATGATGGATGGATGGATGGACGTCTGTAAAACTGTTGACACGACACCTCAAACTGCAAACAAGGTCAATTATGACTCTTTCTATTATGATTTTTTGATTCAAGGAGGTTTTATATTTGTAAAACTTTTCTTGAGCTGAGAAAATCTGTGACATCAAAGCCAAAAAGTCTATGGGCTAAGCGGGAACTTGCGGGAGAAACGCTACTGCAGGTAAACCGAAGGTAGAAAACTTTGCACCAGGTGAGCAATTGTCATTGGAATGAAAAGGCGCCATTTTGGTTCTAAATAATACATCCATGGTCTAAATGCTAATGCCCATAAGCCTTGGCCGCTGGTGCTATGGCGAAGAAGTCAGTCAGAGGTGCAAAACAGAACAGTAGTTGTAAACATAACATGGTGTAAAAGTGAATTGTTTTTAAGCACAGTTTTGTCTTAAGTTTTGTGTTCTCAGTTCTCTCAACACTGTAATCTTGAGCTTCTGCCCGATGTTAGCCACACACTTAACAGAATCTGAAGCTCTGTGATTGGATGCTTCGTTCCAAAATGCACCTTGGGAGCTGTAGTTAACTTCTACCCCAATGTTGTTATGTCATTATATCAAAGACCTGATATTTTGATAATACTTTGTACTGATTATTCAACTGGAAGAGACTTTGAAGCCTTCCAACTGGGAGTCACATAACATTGTCTTATGGGAAACATGAATGGAACTTTTACTTCTGGAACCAGACGTGCCTGCAACAGCTCCTCCCGCATGACAACTGTATATTGGATTAGTTTTCATTTTGTTCTTACAATTTATGACATGACCATGGCTCAGATCAGAATGGATCTTTTATCCCCGCAACACTGGCACTCTCCTCTGTCCATCTATATGCAGATATTTACTTTGTGTTTAAAACCTGTGGACACAGAGGCAAAAAAACTCAAACTATTTCACATGCAAATTGATGGCTTTTCTGAGTGGCCCAATGTATCCTGAAAATAACAATATATGGATGCTATCACTAGCTAAGGCATGTAGTCGGGAGTGAAAACACAGCACAAAAGCCCAGGGTATGAAAGGGTTAATACATCCTTGCTTAAAATGGTTTTATGTTATGGCCCCATATGATCTGGCTCATTTTGGTCTGACCATTCACTGGCTTGCTGTAAATCTGTACTTGTAATTCACTTTACCTTTAAATAACTCATGCCGCCTTATGTGATAAACTTAAAACTATTCCTTTGATGTTCAACGCCCATTGAGCTATCGCAAACACAAACACACCCTTGCTTTCGCATTCCTAAACGGGATAATCTAGGTTTTTCTATTCACACGTTCATAAGTGTGGCAGTTTTCCACCACTGTAGGCAGGAATAAAAATAAAACTGCAACAAACATGAAATGCAATTCTTTTGATGAAATAACAAGGCATTGTGTGTGCATTGTTATCATAAAAGTGGCACGGCATTTGAAACTAATCACATATACATTTTCATAACGATACATTAGACCACACACAATTATTTAAATCTGTTTGTTTCCCTTTTCTTTGTCATTTGACAGGGGGGGGGGCAGATTCTATTACTTTTAAATAACATTCTGGGGTAATAGTGATTTGCTAAAATTAAATGAGAGAAGAAGGATGCGTTGCTTCTTTAAGGGCCTTTTGATCATTATTCATTTTTTTCTTTCCAGATCTCACAAATTATAATTCAACTATCTTTAATTCCTGGATACATTTAGGCAGATTTGGGGTGTTCTATATGACCTTTTGTCTCTGTAGGAGGCAACAGAGTCCAGGACAGTGTGACAGCTGTCATTAAAGCGGGAGACCAGCGCCACTGTGGTAAATTTGTGCTATTGAGCGTGCTGCAGTGGGTCTTTGATAGGAAATAGGGGAATGGGGTGCAGAGGTAGGGGATTATGATGGTTACATTTACTACCTGGTATGAATGTAATAAAGTGATGGCCTTTTGTCATACACAGGGGTCTTTTACAGCTTCATTCAGACATGACAACGCATTTATGTAAAGAGACACAATGCTCACGTGATATTGACACTTGGTGTGTGTGTGTGTGCTCATGAAGGACACAATAATAAGCAAATGGAACGCACCAAGTGCTGAGTTTGGATCTCTTGGTTGAACTAACAGCAGAATATAAGTACTTGAATACAAGTTCTTGCAAGAACCTTCTGTTGTTGTTGAAAAAAACTGAATTCCAAGACTGTACATTGTCAGATTATTTGCAAGACTCGGCTATAGTTGATGATTTTTTTTAAAATGTGTGTTGAATAAATGACTTATTTATAACAACACATTACATAGTCATATTTTCAAATCTTCAACCAGCCTTTAGCACTGACTTCACGGAGGGCCCTTCGGAATCTGTTATAGCCTTTTTTGAATTCTCAATTCTGCAATTCTGTCCGTGATTCTGTTATCCCAGACGTTATAGGGGCCTACCTTAATGCTGACATCCGTCTGTCGCTTGCCCGCGCTGGGCCCCCGTCAAAAAATACTTGCCACTGGGCTTAACAACTTTTCTTTACTTTATAAGAAGAGCTAAAGGTTGAGGTAACACATTTATTACAGTGAATGCGATACAAGACATTTCTGATTCTCTATGTCGAACCTTGTGCTGCTGCAGCCTTTACATTAATCTGACGGTATTCCGTTCAGACTTGTTTCCCAGTGATTCGTGGGATTTTAATCAACTTCTTAGTCATCCATCGTTCCTGCCAAGTGAAATAAACAAAAAGCACCTGCTTAACATGTCATGAGACTCAATTGAAAGTGTGTGACGGTACCTGGGCTTCAGGGAGGGAAACATCCATGATGACAGGCTGGCCATGAGGCTCCCCATTCTCTAGCCTGGAGTAGACCAGCTGGTAGCCTCTGATCTGGCCATGCTGCTTCACAGACAGGGGAGACTTCCAGGTCACCCTGAGGGTAGTGGAGTTGAGGGCGTCCGCCTCCACCTTCCTTGGAGGAGCTCCAGGCACTGCAGCACAACACAGCACACAACACAGCACTCAACTTCAAATCCCTACAGAAAGCTAAAAGGGTCTTTTTTTGTATCTGTGTTTACCTTTTGGATACAACTCCCATTCACACACACTGCCACAGTAAGCTGTTCAATTCCAGCTTAGTTGTCCTGATTAAGTATTTTGCCCCGAGTCCTTATTGAATATCTGTCAATATTTAGATAAGTTTGACAGTTGAATAGCTCTGCATTTTAGGGAAAAAAAATCGTTGCATAACAGCTTTTCTTTATCTGTTTCCTACAATATTGTGTATAGTGTCCTAGAGTATTTTTATTTCTATAAAATCCGTGGAGAAAGAACTTTCAGTGGCAGGAAGTTTTGGACATGATTTGAAGAGCTTCTTTTCATTTCCAGCATGAACAAAACAGAGATGTGGTGTGGTGCAGCTGAGAAATGTCAATATATCAGTTTCTTTCAAACTACCCAAAGCACTCAATTGCCCCCATTGTGGTCAGGCCATATTTTGCTGCCTCTCCTGCCTACTTACACCCAGCTGATTAAAAGGGTCAAACCATCAGTTGAAGCTCTACAGGACTGTTTTGAGTGCACAGACTGGCCATGAGGCAAACCGGAGACCCCAGGACAGAGGGGAGAAAGACATTAACACCAACAACATATGTGGCAGGCGATCAAAAACGTCACAGGCTACAGAAGCAGGAACGCCCCCATCGTGTTGGGGCCACGCTACCAGATGAGCTAAACACATTTTATGCTTTATCTCCCAAACCAAGAGTCAGCTGTAAAAACTATTCCACCTCCAGCTGTACACCCATGACTGCAGCCCCCGACATGGAGACAACTCTGTTGTGAAGTCTGCGGACAACCCCACCATCATCGGCCGGATTACAAACAATGACGAGGCTTCACACAGAAAGCAACCTACAACTACAGAGCAGCTTCTTCCCTCAGGCTGTGAGACTCATCCTCCGCACTCCATCACGTAAAGTAGTTTTAATTTCTATTTTTTTCTACTTCTATTTCTATAAATTCTGTATTATTTACTGAACTATTGCATATATTACATTAAATAGCATAAAGGGAACTACAAAACAAAATCTCATTAAACAACCTTGTGTTGTAAAATGATCAATAAATCTATCTTGTATCTTGAAAAGTGTAAACTCTTTCAGTGTAAGTCTCAATTGGTAAGTGCTGAAAAATCACCTGAGGTAAATGCTTTGGTTTTTGATCAGATCCTTTGAAGAAATAATTAAATGCACTTCAAAATTAAAAGGGTCAACGAAAGAAACAAAGGTGTACATGCATCATTAAGACTCCATATACACAATGCAATCAAAGGTTTAAAACAGATTTGTGTGAAAACGAATTGCATCCACACAAGCATTTCGAGGTTCCTTTGTCCACAGTCAAAGGCCTGAACAACAAAAAAATAGCTAAATCTCTTCTTTTTCCCATCACAGCCAACATCAAGCAAGACTATGATGGAAAATATTAGAGAGCTTAAATGTCGTCTGACCAAATCGACATAAATCCAGGAGAACGACATCAGCTGTGCTGTATCATCAGCTAAATCAACATTTAAAATGAGCAATCACAGAGAAGGTCTGAAGGGACAGAAATTCCATCTTAACTTTACAGCTGCACAGCCCCTGACCCACACAGGTTTACTGTATTTCATTATTTTGTAAAAGCTCTATGTCCCAAACACCAGGCCAGTGTTTTTAGATTAATACATTTTTTGCAAAAGATCAATTTTTTGGGCAAGAAAAGGCGAAAAGAAAAAGATGCTGTTGGGACTCAGCATAAGAGTTAATTCGTGAGGGTAATTTTAACAGAACTTTGTTAAAAGGAATGCATTCCCTTTTCTCCCACAATCCCTGAGACAGTGAACACCCCAGTGACTTCCGCTCGATGTGTGAACCCGGAAGTCACCAGGTCAATGTAACATGTCACGACCCTTGCTCCTCTCTTCCTCTCTTTCTCTTTCTCTTTCTCTTCAGAGCGGACACGCTGTCTTCTCTGCCTGCTCCCTCCCGAGTGGAGGCGCACACAGTCTCTCTTCTTTATTCTCAGCGCTCAGCTAAAGCGGAACCACTCGTCTCCTCCTGGCCTTGAGCCAGCTAGCAGAAGGCCGTAACAAAGAAGCCTGCCTTCCTGCCGAACTGAATCTCTACGTTTCTTATAGCGGCGATGCGAGATGCTGCAGATGGTTATTGCTTCAATAAGTTAGCGGCAAGCCTACCAGCTAAACTTTAAGAATTAACCGAGCCAGTAAGTGCAAAGCTAACCACACCGAGCACAACCCCCTTGGCCCGATTGGACAGACGCTGGCCTGCAGAGCAACCGCGACCAAAGCAATCTCTTTCTGTCCCAAAGGACTTTGTAACAACCACTGCGCATAGAATGTTAGCTAAACACAGTGCTTAGCATAGTACAGAGCTGTTTAGTTTAACTTTGCACACGTGACCTTACTGATGTGATTTCATAAAGATTTGTTGTTGTGATGCTTTTCAATCTGTTCCTTAATCTGGTAGCCATTGCTAAATTGATGTTAGTTATTTATGCTACACACAGGGTCTTTGCATGCTAACTAACTCCTTTTAACTTGGCACTATTAGCTGACAGACCACCTTTACCTGCTAGCACACAAACACACACCTCTAGTTGGCCGTCAGCCGAGCCACACTTAAGTAAAATGACTTTAGTTGAGTCAACTCGCCTATCTTTTTGGCTTACCACCATCTTTACATTTCCCTTTGTCTAGCCATGCAGCTAATGCTTAGTCTTACAACACGCTGAAGCTAATGTAACTGTAGCTACACTCCTATCTTTTATGGCCTCCCCACCATTTTGATTGAGCGTTCTTTGTTTGAGCCACGTTGCGTTCAAACAGCCATCTTAGACGCATGCACACACACACATCCACACACACCTTTTTGTCTGTAGTTTAGTGTATTTAGTTAGTCTTCATAGTCTTTAATATCTCACAAGAGTGAAGAATTTGCCAACGTCTTCAATGTCTGAATTCCAAATCCTTCCCCAGTAGTTATTAATGGTAATATTATGTTATAGTTAAATATAATGACATCCCAAATTGATAGTTTAGGCTATTTGGCTATCATTTTCCTTTATAAGGATGGTCCCCCGAGATCTTAATTAATTTAATATACAATCCAGTGGTTTCTCCATCCCCATCTGATATGTGACATCAGAGTTTGAAATTTTCCATGACCTAATGAGATAGTTATGGGCCTGGAAAAGTCAAGGTAATATGAAGGTTGCTAGCTCTCTTTGCAGGTTATACACATCAAGGGTTATCACATGGAGCCCCAAGAGGATGCTGGGATCAGGGTTTATTCACTTTACAGAATTTTGAAATGAGCTTATGAAAATTCCTCTAGAAAGCTTGGTCAGCTTCAGAGGGAGATGTACATGAATACAAATTTGACTTGATTTGAATGAGGTTGTGTAAATATTAATTGAATTCAGGACAGGCAAGGAGAGCAAGGGAAGCGTTAAAGGTTAAAAATGTCCTGCATTAAGAGATTAAGACTTGGAGAGAAAAGTGTTAAAGAAGCTCAAGTATTACCCAGTACAGCAGGCAAAGAAAAGCTCTGTAACTTGGTGTCAGCACTATGCACTTTAGACTAATTAGAATCGTTTAAACTCATATAGTATCAGCAAGCTTCCAGAATCAAGCTTCAAGCTTTGGAGGGGAAATGTCAATAAAGTTGTGTTAACAGCACAATACAAAGCCACAGAAGAACAAAAGAGCCATGTAATAGGCAACAGAATCCCACCGCAGATCTTTCAAATCAGTCTACTACCATGGATTGAAATTAGCTCTAGTCACCAGGAAATATTAGAAAATTCTGGATGTTCTATAGCCACTTTGGTAGTCACCTCATTACAAAGATACTCCATTTCTACTTCCTTCATCTTGGGCAACCCTATCGCCAGACAAAAACATTAACAATGGATGATTCTGCCTGAGTTACGTTAAATAATGTTTTTGTTTTTTTTATGTCAAAGCCAACATGTTTTATTTTATTTATAAATGATAAATTATTATTATTATTATTATTATTTTTACAATTTCTACTTTCTACAATATCAGAATCAGAAACAGGTGTATTGCCAAGATAACAACAAACAATAAACATAGTAAGTAAAAGATCTGACTTGCAAGACTTACGTTTATATTTTTTAGGGAACATAAATAGAAAATTGACAATAAAATATATAAAAATATAAAAAATATGTACATACAACTGTGTTTGTTTTTTTAATGAAAGAGCTGTATAGTTATGTGATGAAAAAAGGCCAGCTGCAGACGGGAAGAAACTATTCTTATGACGTTAGGTTTTGGTCCTGATGGACTGCAGCCTTCTGCCAGAAGGGAATAATTAAAAAAGTTTGTGAGATGAGCCCAATAAGGGTTGTGCCATCCACGAACTGTGCAGGCAGGGTGAGACCGACTGAGACAGTGAAGAAGAAAAAGTACTACTTTCAACCATATAGCTAATGCAGTCTATTGTTGCGGTACAATGGGAAACCTATGCTGTGTGTGTGTATTGTAGGTAATGTGGCCCATCCATTGCAGGCAAATCTCAACTTGTTACCAGGTCAACACAGTTTAAATGTAAATGTAAACACAGTATGTATCATTTAGGAAGAGCTACTGGCAGAGATGGAATATAATATTTATAATATATATATGGTTTTTTGGGGACGGGGTTGATGGTGGAGGTCTTGAAGCAGTCTGGTACATGGCCTTGTCTCTAGTGAGGTGTTAAAAATGTCTGAGAAGACTGGGAACAGCTGATCAGCACAATGCTTCAAGGTAGAACGAGACACAGACTCTGGTCCTGCTGATTTGCCGGGTGGCAAATCCAGAAAATTGCCAGTTGACTCTGTCCATCTCTCCAGGATGGAGAGAGTCTGACGTGGAGTTGGTGGGCTGGAGTTGTTCAATGAAGTCACAGGGGAAGATGACAGTAAAATCTATCCAATTCGTTGGACACTGGTTTGATGTCCTTACAACAGATTTACAGAGCTTTACTTTCTATCTGTATACATGAATCAGGTGGAACATGACATGGTCAGACTGTCCAGGGGACGGTGTTGATTGGGGTCTAATAGTGATCCAGAATATTCTTTACTCGCTTTATTTGTTAAGCAATATTTCTGTTTAAAGTGTTCAAAAGACATAAAGATTCCTTCCACACAGCAGTGCTGTGGGTGACAAACGTCTTTCTCAGACCATAATCTGAAGTTACTATTCTGAAAGATCTTTGGTAACAATAATGGGGTTTTAGGGGAGAGGAATCCTTCTTGTTTGAACTGACTGGATGATTAAAGGGGTTATCTGTTGCAGATTTAACCAACGTTTTATCCTATTTATACAGCAAACCTGTTGATGTCTTTTCATTCATCTCTGTCCTTTCAATTTTGAGCCATGAAGGGGGAGGGCCATTATCAAACATCTGTGCCAAAAATCTAGATTATAGTAGTAATACATTTGAAAGTTTCAGGGAGTTTCAGCCCTCCCTTGTCATATTAGCTTGTCTATGCTGAGGCAGGTAGAGCGGGTCATGCACTAATCAAAAGATCAGTGGTTTAATCCTGTCTTTCGGCAAGATACTGAACCAAAAAACTGCTCCCGAAGGTTGTGCATGTGCATTAGTTATTCTTTCTGATGAGTAGTTGGAACCTATGGCAGCGTTTTTCATCGGTGTATAAATGTGTGTGTGAGTAGATCAGTGTAAAGCCTAACCCATTGCAGTCCATTTGGAGTCTTAGCAATTAAACTGTCTGATCATTTTGTTGAGGCAAGGTTTATTTTTATAACATTGATTCTGCCCAGTAAGGTAAATAGCAAATCTATACATTTTATCAAATATCCCCCATCTTCTGCAACAAGCTAGCTAAATTGAATTTGGAAAGATTTTTAAGTTTGCTAGCCACAAACATACCAAGATATTTGAGACCCACAGAAGACTTATGCAAAGGGACCTATGTTTGGCACTATTATAATCAAATACAGACAGTGGCCGCCTGTACAACCTGTCCCGGCCCAAACGGGAAGCGATGGAAAGCTACATCAAAGACTCGTTACAAGCAGGACTCATCCGGGCTTCCTCTTCACCCGTGGGTGCAGGCTTCTTTTTTGTGACAAAGAAGGACAAGACCTTACGCCCATGCATCGATTACCGGGGCCTCAACCAAATCACCATCAAAAATCCATTGCCACTGTTTAACTCCGCCTTTGAACCCCTTTATGGAGCCACCATCTTCTCCAAACTCGATCTCCGGAACGCGTATCACCTGGTCCGGATACGGGAGGGAAACGAGTGGAAGACCGCCTTTAATACCCCGCTGGGCCACTTCGAACATAAGATCATGCAATTTTGGACTTACTAACGCCCCAGCCGTCTTCCAGGCTCTAGTCAACGATGTTCTAAGAGACTTTTTGAACCGGGTTGTCCTTGTCTACTTAGACCAGCCATATTACCCACTTCCAAATGTGAGTTCCTCGCCAGTTCAGTCAGTTTTCTTGGGTTCATTCTCAAAAGTGGACAGATGAGACCCAATCCAGCCAAGATCAAAGCCGTCTCACAACTAAAACCGGACTTTTCCAGCACTCTGTGCCCTCCGTCCGACGCCCCTCTGCCCGCCCGAGTCATTGATAACCACCCTGCCTACACTGTCAGGCGGCTGTTGGACGTACGCTCCCGGGGAAGGGGTTTCCAGTATCTGGTGGACTGGGAGGGATACGGCCCGGAGGAACGTTCCTGGATTTTATCAAATCAATATACACAGCCCTGAAACCAAATTTATCCAAAATACAAATAATATTATGCCTATTTGACCATATCAAAAGCCTTTTCAGCATCAAACGGAACTACCTAACTTGGTATTTTATTTTTATTAGCAAGATGGATTACAATCGCCTTGCGTTACTGGAGGACAATCTATTAATTATAAAGCTTGTTTGATCCAGATTGACCACCAGGGGGATATATGTATCCAACCTCTTAGATCATTTTAGTAAGCAATTTATAATGTGTAATGGAGAGAAATTGGCCTGTAAAAGGCACATCTTAGTGGGTCTTTCCCCTTCTTTTAAATAGTCAAAATAATAGTTTGGGAGAAACAATCTGGAAAAAAACCTTTCCTTCCGGGCTTGTTCGAGTGCATCCATTAAGGGTGGTACAAGAAGGTCTTTAAATTCTTCCATAAAATTCTGAGGGAAGGCCATCATCCCCCTGATATTTACTGATAGATAGAGATTTGATAGCCTATCAACACAGAGGTAGAAAAAGAAGCAACTGAGCAGTTAGCGCGAAGCTAACCACACCGAGCACCACCAACAACAGGCGCCTGCAGACATGTCTTCCAAGCCTGCACACTGCTGTCACAACAGCTGCTTCCCTACCAGAACCACAATTCTTCCAGCGCCAGCCCGCCGAGACACAGCAACCCAAAAGTACTGGTAACAACCACTGGGCATAGCATGTAAGCTAAACACAATGCTTAGCATAGTACAGACTGTTTAGTAACTTTGCATATGCAACCTTACTGATGTGATTTCATTAAGATTTATTGTTGTGATTCTTTTCAATCTGTATGTTAATCTGATAGCTACTGCTAAATTTATGCTAGTTATTTATGCTACACACAGGGTCTTTGCATGCTAAATAACTTCTTTTAACTTGGCACTATTAGCTGACAGACCACCTTTACCTGCTAGCACACAAACACACACCTAGCTGGCCTCCAGCAGAGGCCACACTTTAGTAGAGTCAACTCTCCAACCTTGTAACATGTATCCTAAAACCAAGTCTTAACCTTCAAAAACCAGTCTCTACCTGTGTTAGACCTCAATTTTTGTCCCCACAGTGACACAAGTCCCCATGGGTCCATGTGCATTTAGGTTTAAGTCCCCACGGAATATATGAACATGAAACACACACACGCACACCTTTTTTCTGTAGTTAGTGTATTTAGTTAGTCCTCATAGTGTGTTTTTACTTTGTTTACCTTTGTAAATAAATGATTGTGTTTAATTATGCTGGTCTCTTTAATGTCTCATCAGAGTGAATCATTTACCATCCTCGTCTATGTTTGAATTCCAAATCCTTCACCTACTAGCTATTAATGGTCATTTTGAGTTAGTTATGAATTTAATTAGTAATCTGAGTTCCAAATTGATAGTTTAGTGTATTTTATGAGACTAAATCAATTAATGTCTTTTTCTAAAGGTGGTGCCCCCGAACTTTATTAAGTTAAAGCATTATTTACGATAAATCTTTGATAATCCTGATCGCCAAATCTAATTAATTGCACCAACCTAAACTTGGTGCCCCTTTAATCATGGTAAACCCTATCAAATGGTGCTGCCATTTGAGGCATATTAATGTTAAATCCCAACAGGGTGGTAAGTTAATGGAGGAGAGAAATTAGCAAATTTTTGATAGATCCCCATTTGATTGTGAGGTATAAAGGGTCCATATAGTATTTGATGTATATAGTATGATTTGTTCCCTCAGATAGGCCTTTAGTGCATCCCAAAACAGTTAATTGCTAGGGGCAGGGGGTTTGCTTGTTGAGGTGAAAAAGATAAGCTGTTCTCTGATGAATGTACAGAATTCAGGATGTTTTAGAAGTGGAGAATAAAGTCTCCTGCTGTATGTTCCAGTTGGTAACGGGGGGAGGGCCTCCCACCCATTTATTAAAGTACAGTTTTCCGAATACATTTGTCAAATTCGGTTTTAGTGATGTTAAACAGGATGTTTTTATTTATTAAAATTGCTGTTCCTCTTGCTTTGGAACTGAAAGGTGAGGCAAAAACTTTACCTATCCATTCTGTTTTCAATTTTCTGTGCTCGCTCTCTGTCAAATGTCATTCAGTCATTTTCTACCGCTTGTTTCTGTTGGGGTTCGCGGGTGACTGGAGCCTTTCCCAGTGGCTTTGGGCCTTAGGCCAACTCGTCGCAGGGCTGACACATAGACAGACATCCATTCAAACTCACATTCATCCACTAGGGTCAATTTGGTGTCATCACTTAACCTAAACATGCATGTCTTTGGACGGTGGGAGGAAGCCGGAGAACCCGAAGAGAACCCACGGTAACACGGGGAGGACATGCAGACTCCACCCAGGGAGATCATGATCTCCTTATTGGGAGGCAGGAGCGCTAACCGCTCTGCCACCGTGCACCCCCTCTGTCAAATGTGTTTCTTGTAAATACATAATGTCCACTGTAAGTTTCTTGAGATAAGTATAGACTATTTTCCTCTTGATTGGGCTGTTTAAGTATTTTCTATTAAATGTTGCACATTTCAATAACTGTCAATAACAATCCCCTGCATATCACAAGGGGACTATAATCCCAAACTGAAATAATAGGTTTTTTTTAGCCAAGGAGGAACGAATAAAAGTCAGTGCTCAGCTTCAATCGGTAATGTTAAAAATCACAAACCAAGTCAGAAATCTTGTAGTCATGGACAAAATGTGTAAAAATCATTTGGATGAGGAGGAGTGGTGGCATTTTACGCAACTGAATGCTTCTATTCACACGCCCTACAAAGTGTATAGGAATAGTTCCCTTGCTAACTTTGGACACCAATCCAGAAAATTGAGCCGATCTAACATTCCCATGAATGGTTCTTCTTCATTCTGCAACAAAACAAATTTCAGTTTTCAAAAATACATTAAAGCTTTTTAAATGACTTGTTGGGGGAGGTTTTATTTGCCTACAAGAACCCGTAAACATACAGCTTAATTCTCCCAAAATTAGAGTGTACCACTACAGAATGTATCGATACATACATGTAGGTACAAGGGAACAAGATGTAAAGTAAGGGAATAAGGGGGTGACAGTGTGGGAATTAAAAAATAAATAATTTATATGGTAGGTATTTTTTAACTAATAGTTATTCTGTTATTACAGTGTGACCTACTGAGAAACAATCTGCCATTTGCGAGGAATTTAAAGACCACTTACACCGTAAGTATTATTACCTACTGGGTACCCATTCTAATATGAGAATGACCATCCTTGAGAGCGTGCAGCAGCTGAGACTGTCTGGATGAGCGTGAGGAGAGGGTAAAGATGGCTGCTGCTGTGTTTCTCTGAATCTGTGCTGGTTTTATAGTCAACAATAATCTGAGGAATCCTGCCTAGAACTCAAAATTCCAGCTGCTGATTGAATTAAGAAGAGTTTAACGAACTCTCTACACCAGAATTGTGGCCATTACTAGTATCTTGTAGAGGTTTCTGGCTCTATTCAGCTGAACTTTGGGTTTATTAGGCCTTGATGACCAAACCATGCCACCCAAAGCTTCTAACAACACCACTGAGGAATGTATTACCATGGCTCAGGTGCATGAATTGTTGGACCAGCAAAATAGACTTTGCTAGAACAACGGGGGAAAGTAGATGATCTGTCAAAGCAAGTCTATAATATCAAGGTGAGTCTTGAAATAACTCAAAAGGAATGTGACGATTTTAAAATCTCATAGAAAAATTGGTCCAAGAACTATAGTGAGACCAGGACACATTTGGACACAATTGGCAAAAACCTGATCTTAATCTCAGACAAGACAGACTATCTGGAGGGCCAGTCAAGATGCCATAATATTGTTGTAAATGGCATTACAGAGTCAAGGAAAGAAAAGGTATCTGAATCAAAAGAAAAAGTGAGAAAACTATTAAGTGAAAAACTACAACTGGATCATTTGAAATTAGAGTTGGACTGGACTCATAAGACTGGGAAGCAACGTCATCATCAGAAAAGCCCCAACCCATTGTGGTCAGATGTCTGGAGTTGAAGGACAAACTTGCTGTTCTGCATAAAGCTAAAAACTTGAAGGGCTAAGGCATCTTTATCTATGAGGACTTCCCTGAAGCGGTATACAAGGAAAGAACCACTCCCTGCAATGAAGGCAGCTCTCTCTCTCGAGAGAGAGAGAGAGGTGACATTACATATTTGAGATATGAAAAACTTTTTGTCCATCCACCTACCCAAACCCCACCACGACAAAGGAAGGCGAAGGCAATGAGTTTGACTCATTAGTCTCCACCACTAGGCATTTATACAGTACTTTGATTACTTAACCACACATCTACATCACATTATTCTTTACAAACACACTATGGACTACAATGAACCTGATTTTGAGGGAAGATCTTTAATCCCTTTGATCACGCAACAGTTAAGTCTTACAATTTTGATGTTGACCCAGACCCAATTATTTTTTGCAGCATTTGATGCGGTGTGGTATATTTCTTATTAACAAGGTGAAATGTGTGTATTAATCACATAGGATGAATGAAATAAATGATGATGAGGTAATGATGTTTGTGCTTTTTGAAATGAATATAACAAATCATAAGTGAACATGTGTCAGCTTACAGAATTTGGGAATTAGCTTACATAAAGTTGGGACGCAGCATATGGCTTATTATAGGCAATGTACCTACACATAAGGGAAAGACAAAAATTGTACGGTTTAAGTAATAGTAAGTCAAACATTATATAATAGATGGAACAGAGCAACGCACTGTGAGCCATGTAAAAGGTGTTGTCAGCTTGTTGGTTTAGTTGATAGCAATGCCTGTGACTGTTTATCAACAGTAAAAGAAGCAATGCATGTAAGTAGTGAGTATGAAAGGTTTGGGGTCCCTTAATCTATCCTATGGTAGAAAATCATCCATAGCAATCATTACTTCTAATAGAAGTTGTTTCATTCGTCATAATGTCTGATATGTTTTATCCATCACTATTTGGAAAAAGTTGCTGGTAACTGCCAACCTACGAGGTCATGATGGGCAGATAGCCAAGTTACTGTAAAACCAGGAACTAATGGTGGGAAATCCGTCTCCTACGGAATAAGGATGCAAATGTTGGTTTAACTGCCAACACTATATGGTTCAGACTTCTAACATAATAATATATATATATACACAACAATTTTGCCATCATGGCTATATATGTTATAGTTTTTGATGCTATAAATCTATTCTGTACTTACGACATCTATTGCATGTCTGTCCGTCCTGGGAGAGGGATCCCTCCTCTGTTGCTCTTCCTGAGCTTTCTATCGTTTTTTTTTTCCCCTGTTAAAAGGGTTTTTTTGGGTAGTTTTTCCTTAATCGAATCGAGGGTCTAAGGACAGAGGTTGTCATATGTTACAGATTGTGAAGCCCTTTGAGGCAAATGTGATTTGTGATAGTCTGTTACTATCCAGTGAAATGAAACAATGTTGTGCTTTACCGCCCGCCAGGTCCTCTCTGGGAAGTTCTCCCACACCGACCATACACCCCAGCCCGTCCACTACGCTACTGTCAATCAGCTTGCTACTCCCTCACTACGAGGGGGGCACAGCTACCGCTCAACAAAACCACAACTGTCTGCAGTCCTGGCTCCACAATGAAGGAGTTCACCACTGACATCAGGACAGCAAAAGCTCTACACATCTTCCATCGCAGACTGTGAACTTATCTGTTCAGACTGCACCTTGGCCCATAAAAAAACAAATAAACCTATTTCTCTGTCTCTCTTATTGCTTCTAAATGTAGCACTTGAAGCAGTTCAGCATATTTGATGAAGCTGATGTACTTACATGATTCTTGCAATCTTTGGATTGTATCCAAATGGTTGTAATGCACTTATTGTGAGTTGCTTTGGATAAAGGCGTCTGCTAAATAAATGTATTGTCAAGAAAAAGTAATGGGTGCATGGATGAACTGGTTCATCAAGATTATCAAGCATTAGTTCCAGCGCTTAAAGGTGCCCTGTGGCATTTTCCTTCAAACAAACAAAGGTTATGTTCACATTCAGTGTTACTCACCAAAATGCATTGTGTGTATCTTTGAGCTCTAACAAATGTGTTGAATATATATCCTTCTTTATTTAACATTTGCAAAGCCGTTTTTTTTATAGTATTTTAAATCCAGCATTGTTCACAGCTTTTCTTGCCTTTGCTGGCGCATTGCTTCTTATCGTACATCACCCACGTGCCCTTGTGTATGCGTCCTCGTGGCACATGTGTGAGATCAATCTGAACATCTCACTCTCAGATAGAAAGGGAATCAGCGTATTTCACAAAATGTTGAAGTATTCTTTTAAATAACTGAGTCAAATTCAAGGATTAGGTTTTGGTCATGGTTAAATAAAACTCAAATGTGCTCAAATTAAAGTCTTCAGTTGGTAAAAAAAATGGTCATAAATTGGTAACTGAACCCTTGTCACTGACCTCCACAGTGCTTTGGAGTGGGGAAGTAAACAATATTTGGATTTGTCTCTATAATCCTAGATTTCTGGGATTAACTCATGAATCAGTGCCACCCGGGAAAAAACACATTTTACCAAATCAGACAGTGTCAATCATTCTAACAATCCAGTAAAAAGAGCACAGATATATCTGCTTTTTAAATCATAATAATACACACATACATAACTCACTCTGTCCATTTTCCTCCCACTACTTACCGTACAGACACAGACAATTTAACCACAATAAGAGCATGAGGCAATCAAATTAATCCGGACATTGGTACGTCTAATATGATTAAGAAGAAAATGCAAGGCGGGAGTCAGGAAGATGTCAAAGGGAGAACTAAAGTTAATTTGTAAGCAGTCAAAGAGGCCTGAGCTGGTCAGAACAATGAGCTTTAACAGAGGAGAGGTTCCACACTATGCTGCTATACTTTCTAAGCCTCCCTGACATAGTCCAGGACTTATCCTTTGATACTTTGATTTCCTCTAGTGGCTCCAGAAAGGAGCCCACTAATATTTGCTCTAATTTGTCATGATATGGCTAATTGTGCCCTCACGAAAAAAGGTAAATCGTCTTGTAAGGAATCTTTGTAACGCTGTCTGTCTTGTATCTATGGGCATTGGGCTGTGCTGCTTCTGAGTTGTCTTCAGCAGTGACAGTAATAATGAGTGTGCGCTACGAATGGCAGAGCCTCCCTATGGACTGAATCAGAGTGGCCATTTAGCTAGCACCTCAGACCTGCTATCTGACTGAAGACAGAGAAAAGAGCATGTCATGTTGCCACTCGGGCAATTCACCAGACAGTCAAGCAGGGCAGCAGACTAAAGCCATGTCATCAAGCTGGGAAAAAAAGACAGACTGGCAGAGAGAGGCAGGCAGGATATCAGTGGCAGCAAAATGTTGTGAAATGAGCATAAGCTTGTGCTGAGACTTAAAATTAAGTCCGTCCCCCATGAAATATAAAGATTATAGTATAGCAAGTATACAAACTAGGCATTATTTGATATTCAAGAATGGGTAAGGTCACTGTTACATTTAAGCATGTTAAAGTTAAAAGAATTTTGTGTGGTTAAGAAACCCAATCTCCAGACAGGACATTGATTTTGAAAAATTCTACAAAGCCAAAATAAAGTTCAATGACAGCATATTTTTATTTATTTTTTACTTCCAATGCCATTGGAAAAATATGGTCATGGCAAATAAACTATGGTTAAGGTATGGTTAAGGTTAGGCTACCAAATCACTTGGTTAATGTTAGTGAAAGATTTCAGTGATAATAAGAAAAAGACAAAAGTACCTGTTGGATTGAGACAGAAGGATTACTCTGGTCTCCCACATAAAGATTGGATGCACTACACACCTTTCCACTTTGCTACACCTCCTGCACTGGCACTGAATGTTGGCACCGAACTTAAATCACGTGCTGAATAATAATGTAGAATTAACTTAATTCCTTGGGATAATGGTCTGGGTTTTAGCATCTTATTTACTACTCTAATGGCCCATGTTTTTCTTTATACAAAAATAAAACAATTCCAGTGGAAATATATGCAGTGTGTTGGCCCATTTTACTGTATGAACTCTCTCAGTGTGCAATGGCACTGCAGCCCAGGAACCAAAACTAAGGTTCCAGTGATTAAAGTTACTCAGTTGTTGAAAAGGTTCCCAGGCACCCAGGAACCTTTTCAGCAACTGAGTAACTTTAATCTGGATGTCACTGACTGGTCAAACACAGTCCTCAAAACTCAGCAACTACTGGCTGCTGCTAATACCAATAGTCTTGGGATGGGAGTCTTGTGATTGTGTTGACTTTAAACAAATAGGCGGTGGTGTGCATTGCTGTCCACCACAGGGTAAAAGAGTAAGCTATGTTGGAAAATTTCAAATCCTACACTGAACCAGTGTTTGGTAAGTTTAGCGTTCAAGTTCAGTGTTAAAATAGGTTTTGGAAACTAATGACGTTTAGGGAAAACAGACCAAATTTAAAAAGAACCAAATAACTCAGATAAGGTCAAGGGTTGGATTTTGCTCCGAAATGAGAACAATTTTGGTTATGAATGAAATCCTAATTCAGGAGAGAACTTTTTATCATAAACTGGGACATGAACCGTTGTCATTGGAGTTAAAGCAAACACTATTGACTATCCACCCACCACTGACAGCCACACCCATTGCTGGACTAACCCATTAGGAGGTCCCAAGGGTTACTTGGTTACAGAAGTTTATTTAAGAATATGCACCATGTGGATTTTGACACAGGGTCCATATAATAGACAGGTAGACAAGACATGACATATTGCAGGACCTGCCTTATACTTTATTTTAGTTCTACTGTGTTTTAGAGATGCATGTTTTCATACAAACTTGCAATTGGTCAATTTAGCAGAAGCCCCCCAAGGGCCTGGGGGCCTGCTTTTCACCCAGGCCCATACTCATCAAATTCATTTCTTCTAGGAAAAAGTATTTCACTCATTTCAAACATTTAGCTAGAGTTTGCGAAACTAAACTGCAGCAGCAGGAGAGGAACAGAGTGAGGATTAGAGGATAGTATTTCCCAGCAGGCCCAGGTTTCTCCCTATGACATCATCAACATACCATCTTCCTTGGTTCTTATGCGGGCTGGTGGGCTCTCCGGGCCGGGCCCGACGTCATTGTGAGCCCTCACCCACACCAAATACTCAGTCCACTTCTCCAGGTCCTCCAGCACGTAGCTGGTGACATCAGCGCCAATCCCTGACACCTGGTGGCGCTCCACATCGTCTCCTGTGAGAGCTTGGTAGGCTAGGGAGTAGCGCACTATCTCCCCGTGGCGGCTGTCTGTGGGCGGCGCCACCCAACTCACCTTGATGCTGGTGGAGCTGTGGCTGATCAAGTGTACCTCCTGGGGAGGGGCTGAAGGGGCTGAAGGGAGGGGAGGAGGGAGGGTAATGGTCAAGCAGGGTGGATAATGGAAGACAGAGCAACTGACTCTCTGGACTGCTGAGAGATAATGTGCTTACAGAAACAATTGAGTTGGTTATGACAGTGTAAACTAGCTAGCCCATGTCCTGCACATTTGGTTTACATCCTACTAATGTGCTTTGACATTTAGAAAGCATAATTGCAGACCACCTTATATTCAATGGCTATGTTTTTTTTCTAATCTAGGAAGTGTGAGCTGCTTCGATGCACAGAAGACATAGGGAGAACATCGGGCTGGATGGTTGTGTGTGAAAAGCTCAGGTCTTTAACACCAGAGACTGGGCTTCACGTGCCAGGGCCCAGGTGTTGTTAGGTTTAGGTTAGTTAAACACTTGGTCGAGGTTTTGTGATAGATCGTGGTCTTGGTTAAATATTGAGAAAGTGAACACTTCAGGCCAACGTTGACTTGTTTTAATGAATTTAACTAGGACACCTGACCTTTCGCTAACCATAAAGGATAGTTCCATTTCATTTCAACCTGGTCTTATTTTTGAAGTTTTGGTCATCGCTAAAAAGAAGCAAGAGAGAAATGAGCAGTCAAATGATCAGACAGGGTGTGGACAAGCCAATAGTTTATGCTGATTATCGAAACCATTTTATTTGGAGGTCTAACTGAAAGTGAGAGCACCTGAAATGTTGGTTATTATTCCTTACTGCACAACGACATTAAGCACAGTAGGTCAAAGTTGAATCCGAAGAGTTGTTTGCAATGGACCGTTCGCCTTCGCTTTCTCTTCCAAAACAAGTTTGACTAACCTGAAAGTTTGTTGGTGGTGAGTACAATGATATGATAGCCGATTAAACCAGTGGCCAAACACATGAAAATGAGATTCAAGTTGTAATAAATCAGGAATCTGCTATAACAAGGTGTCGAAATATCAATGATTCCTAATAATGTTCATTCAAAAATGTAATTTGGGCAGCATTACGTCTACAAACCATATTGATAATCCAATTAGCTATATATGAATATAATTCTAGAAGACCGGGTTGAAACTGGAAGTTTAATAGTTGGGATTTAATATGTAACAATGTATTTCAAAGAACTATAAAGGATTTCTTGTCATCAAAATATTGCATCGTATATATTAAAATTTTGCCATTGTCATCATAATTGTATGTGCTATGATTTTCTCTTATGAATCTGTACTTCTTTTTAATGAATTGATAGCTTGTGTTTTCATCCTCTTCTACAAATGATCTTCTCAGTCCAGAGGGCAGACAACAAGGGTGACACCTCACACTGCAGCTACCTTTCTGTGTCTCACTCCTAGACATATACTGTAGCTAACACAGTGTGAAGTTTCACCAACTGAAAGGTAAATCAGGCACACAAACGCAGAATACAACAAAATGCAACAGGAAAAACCAACGGTTGAAATGAGTGTGGCGCAGGTGGGAGAGATAGCACAGGCGACTGTTATTATGCTCGCCCTGTGGTTTTTGCCGCCCCATGTTTGGAGGCTGCAGCAGAGGTGCTCGTGACGAGTTGACAAAGAACAGCCGTAATTCCACCACGCATGCACGAAACCTTTGGATACATCCACGCAGGGGTGCAATAGATCAGAGAGACAGAGATCCATGTGTGGGAGTTGCACTGTAGCCGATTAGAGTTGCAAATAGAAACAGGGTTAAGAAAAATACCAAAACTTGGAGTAGAGGTGGGCGGCTGAAAGAACAAGAATGATCCCAACCCACAAGAAGAAGGCGATATCATTAATGGGATAAAAACAAAATAGTGTCATGTTGAGAAACAGGGCGGATTGCATGGATTGAAGGATTAGGTTATCTCTTAGGTTCTCACAGGACAGATGTATTTATTTATAGGAAAATAAACCCGTCTTTTCGTCACTGTCTACCAAAAACTGTCGATTTAAACAGGTTGTTTTTTTTTTTAACCATCTAAGGAGTCAAAGCAGGACTAAAACCAGAGAACAAATATTTTCGCCCATATCCCTTTTAGGCTCTGCAGGCGGTAAGCGATGGAAGCATGCTCCGCTCCTACAGATTTCCAGGCTCAAGACCTTCCTCATAGCAACACGAACACAAGATCTGGACAACCTGGAACACTGACCAGTCATTCGGTTCCACACTAAATGATTGACAGTCAGTGGACTGGTTGATCATGTTATGGCTGTATGAATACAGGGTTAGCACGTCGACTCCAAGGTAAATCTTTCATAATGTATAGTTCTCCATTGATTTGTGATTGAGTATTAAATAATGTAACAAAAAGATGTTCCAGGTATGCTTTGCAGCAGCACAGAGGCACATTTGAAATAATCTTTTGATTGTCTGCTAATCGCTAGTCATGTGATCACCTCTTTTTTTTTTACTGCATCTCCTCTGATGGCCGGTCAGTTTTAAGAATCACAATCTGACAAGTTCCAGATATATATTGTAATATACACTGCAAATACACGCTACAAAGAAGACAGAAATTGGCAGATAGATGAAAAGGTGGAGGGCGTTTGATGAGCAGTAAGCGTCAGCAGTGGTCGCTGACGTGATGGGCGTGGCTGCCAGAGCAGTGATGGGAGACTGGAAATGAAAGCGACGAGTTTTGACCTCCTTTGTTTGCCGTGTGACCGCTGGCTCAGGGATATCACTCCAGACGGGTGAAATAGGGTAGTGATAGAGCGTGGATTCCCGTCTCGGAAGTGTTATAAATAGGTTCGAGTCCGTATCGCCCAGCATGCCAGAGGCGGACATCCAACGCTAGATATGCAGTCAAGCTCTGAATTAAAGGTGTTCGATAGCATTGGTGTCAGTGTGGGAACAGTGATCGGACAGCAAGTCCTGCACATCAGCACACTCAGTGTTCCACATGACAAACTCTAATTTTGAAGGAACATGACAGTCATGTTAAAGCTGTCTCTCAGTGCAACAGTCTGTGTTTACATCATAATATTGCTGTATGTATTGACTCAGTGCCTTTATTAGACTATTTGTCAAAATGTGCAATGTGCAATGGCTGGTGATTTGTTACTCAAAGGCAGGAGAGGGCAGAAATTCTATAATATCAAGCAATACTACCGTGCTTATGAATGATGGCTTAGGTGAAATAATGGATTTTACGCCTGACGAAAATCTCTTCAGAATTGCACTTTCTTTTGCTGTTGCCTTGCTGCTTGAACTTTGTAATTGAGTTGCATGTTCAGCAAAATCAAGCATGTGGAAAAAAGTCTCCACATAATTAATGCTACACTGGCGATAACATTGAAACTTCTCCAATTGCACAGTTCCGTGAGCTACACGGCCCAGCTGCTGCTAGTATTGCTGTGTTATAATAGTTTGTGCACACCGGAGTCCCAAAACCTCCAACCTCTCTGTGAAATATTCCTATGTGTCAATTAATATTCACTGAATTCATGGTACTGTAAATGCCAAAATGAGTAAAGTCTAAAACCACAACACTTATTATTTAATGTGTGTGTGCTTGAATCCTCTAAACATAACTGAAAAATCATGAGAGATAAAAGAAAAAGCTACAGTTTAATGAAATATTAATAGACTGTCACTCCACTAGTCACTCTACAAGCATGTTAATGCATAATACTAAACACTTTCTTTTCTTTAGAAAATTGCAGAATGAAAGCAGCAATTTCCATCCACCTCTTTTTATGCACATTATGAGTTGGTACACAGAAAAACCTGCAAAAATGTAACATGTCAAAATGTCTTAAGATTAGTCTAATGTGTAAAAGTTGGTGAAAGTTGCGGTAGCTGAGACCCACAATCTTTTTATTTCTACCACATGTCATTTGGTAAGGAAACCCTTCATTTATGAACTGGAGACAATCCTGGTGGCTGGTGTGCTAAAGGTTGAGAAGTCCTTTTGTAACCTAAACAACTTTTCGCACTGGCTGTCACGGCACAAGTAGCACTGGTAAAACGATTTTAGGTCTAGGGGATTTAATTACTTTGAAGCTTTGCTGCCTGGCTGTACCAGCTACTAACAGGCCATTCATACGAGACAGGCCTTCCGTTGTCAATCAACACGAAAAGGATGCACGATACCCGAAACCCGAATGAGGTCGCCTAACTTTCCGCCGTCCCTTCACTCGTTCCACACAGGGTGGCTCACTCGACTGCAAGGCTGGACCCCCGCTCGGTTAGGTCTACTCCGGTCCTCTTCTCGTTTGTAACATTCATGCACTGAGTTTGGTTGGTTTCAGCTCATTTAGGTCAACAGAAACTAAAATACTAAAATACTTCAGGAATGAGGGTTTTCATGGCTCTAAAAACGCTGCCAAAATGCGGGTGACCTACACTCAACACCGTGCTTGAACGCATTCTGTGTATGGACATTGTTCCCCAGATGTGGAATTTTTGTGCTAAACACATCTCATGCCCAGCTGTAAAGTCGACTCCGCCTCCAGAGGACTGGCCACTGTCAGCATCCAGAGTGGATGTGAGAAGAATCCTGCTGAGAGTGAATATGAGTAAAGCTGCTGGGCCTGATAACATCCCTGGCCGTGTACTAAGAACATGTGCCAGCCAGCTAGCTGATGTTCCTACTGACATGTTTAACATTTCACTGTCTCAGGAGAGTGTTCCCACCTGCTTCAAGACAGCCCCCAGCCGACATCCCTGTACCTAAAAGGTCTGCAGTAAATGGCCCCCGCCCTGAGGCTCTCACCCCCATTCTGATGAAGTGCTTTGAGAAACTGGTTCTGCAGCACATAAAGAACATCATCCCAGCCAGCCTGGACCCTCACCAGTTTGCTTTGAGAACCAACAGATCCACAGAGGATGGCGTCTCCACTCAGTCCTCACACACCTTGAGGACAACAACAGCTACATCAGAGTGCTGGTTGCTGATTTGAACTCAGCATTCAACTCAATCCCCCCATGACACTGATTGGAAAACTCCACACTGTAACTGGATATAGGACCTCCTCACAAACAGACTCCAGACAGTTCGGATTGGCGGTCACACCTCCTCCACTCTAGTGCTCAACACCGGAGCCCCCCAGGGCTGTGTGCTCAGCCCCCTCCTGTTCACGCTGTACACCCATGACTGCAGCCCCCGACATGGAGGCAACTCTGTTGTGAGGCTTGCGGACGACACCACCATCATCGGCCGGATTATAAACAACGATGAGACTTCATATTGGGAGGTGGTGCGCAGAGAACAACATACTGCTCAACATCAGCAAACCCCAAAGAGGTGGACGCTGATTTTAGGAAAAAAAGGAGGTGATGACACACAGCCCTGTCTACATCAGTGGAGCTGAGGTGGAGCACGTGAACAGTTTTAGGTTCCTGGGAATCGGCATCACAGAGAACCTGACATGGTCCTCTCACATCTCCACCCTGGTCAAGAAAGCTCAGAAAAGATTGGATTTCTTAAGGAAACTTAAGAAGGCAGAATTCCTGTATCAAGTGTATCCTGTTAAGTTTTACAGAGGAGCAATAGAAAGCATCCTGTCTGGAAACATCACAAACTGGCAGGGGATGTGCACGGCCCAGGAACTGAGGGCTCTGCAGGGGGAGATACAAACTGCTCAGAAGATCATTGGTACCAACCTACAGAGCATCAGTGATATCGGTGAGCTGAGGTGCCTGCAGAGCCCAAAGGATACTATTTTTAATTATTTTTTTTACATCTCTGTCTAGAGGGAACTACAAAACAAAACCTCATTATACAACCCTGTGCTGTAAAATGATCAATAAATCTATCACATATTTAAAGTACAAGACCATCTAAGTTGAGTCGAGTTAGAAATGAAACATGCTTGCACAATCTTACCTACCAATCACAGACAGATTCCTATTGACGCCATGTAGTTTCGGTTCACATTCTACACTTACATAGTTTTGAAGGCTGGTTGTGATATCTTTAGACTGTGTATTTCTACACCAGAATGATATTCCTGGCAGTGTGGTGCTATCAAGCTTTGTTTTGTTGGCTGGTTAAAGATTTCTTAGGTGGGGTTGTCGTGGGGGAACGTGGACCCCAATATTTCTAAAACCCCCGGCAACAGCCCTGTGTGTATCTGTCCTCAGCTAATTTTGACAGATACACAGTCCATGATCTGAAACAAAAACAACACAGATACATTTGTAATAATATCATGCTGCAATTCAAAGATGTTTGATGGGATTTGATTCCGAGGTGATTTGATTTGTACTCAGCTAATCTGACATGTTACTTGTTAATAGGTATTAGATCAGAATAAAAAAAGAAACATCAGGATTCACTCCATTTTTATTTCAAAGTGCTAAATAATGAATGGGCTGGAAAACATCAGTAACAGTGGGCCTAAACATGGAAAGTGAAACACTCGATAACTTTTAGGCGAGTCCCCATGGGGGCATTTCACCAAAATGCTGTTGACTGTTCATTGTTTGCCTCTGCAGTTTCACCCAGGCAACGTTACCTGTGGTAGACTCCGAGACTTGTTACAGATGGGGTGTTAGTAGGAGAGGTCGCACACACACACACCCACACACTCGAGTACTACTGCCCTGCATTAAAGTTCAGCATGGCCTGCTGTCAGCCATCTAAATTAGATTTCTCATGGTGTCCATGTAGCGCTGATGATGCAGGACGATGTCACCAACACTGTCCAATCAATGACTTACCTGTCGGTCGATATGACCTCATGCTTACTCGTCTTGGTTAATTCGTAACAAGTTACTTTAAGCAGGACCACAACTAAAAGACAACAGTGGATCTTTCTTTGTTTTTTCTCTTCTTCTGGACCAAGTAACCTGAACCCCACGTGTGAAGATGACATTAGAAAGCTGTAGTACTTACTTGATTGGGCAGTCCTGGCCTCAATAGGCTGAGTAAAGACTCCTAAACCCATGTCAGATCTTGCTGCCAGGGAAAACATGTAGAGCGTATCTGGCTTAAGGCTATCAACAGCATAGGAGCCTGCTGGGTCGAAAATGACACGATGCTGTGGAGAGATGAAAACCATGAGCTCATGAAGGCCACAGTACATATACATATACACACAAATGATCCCTGTTACAGAATATATTAACTATCGGTTATACTATACTAATCTGAGGTGTCATTTGACTGCCTAAAATCTCCTCATGTGTTTCCCTGAGATAAATCGAATCATATCAGAAGGAACTGATGCAGGCGTAGTTTGGGGTCCATAACATGGACCTGTTTGTTCTATGGCTGTGTTTGTGGGAAATAAATTGGGGAACTATCTCATACTTGGTGAAGGCATTCTGAGGTCAGACAGGTAAAAATGGGATGAAACTTAAAAGTACTCCTGCAGGGACACTGGGGTTGCCTAATAATGAAAATGGAGCAATCCGGGTTTTAAGTGGAGTCTGAAACTGGCACTTCCAAACAAAGAATGTGTAATATGGTCATTTATCAAATTAACTATTAACACAAACATGCACATCAGCTGTAGAACATACCATATACGTACACACATTCCATTTGCCGTACACATTGTATAGGCAGAAATATAAAACCTTTACCTACAACAAATAAAGTAACTTTTTTTTCTTCATTGTAAATATTTTAAGAGTAAAATCCATCCCATCGACAGTGTTGGGGGTAATGCGTTACAGTAATATATTCCTTTTAGCAGTAAAAAAGTAATATATCGCATTACTAATAGGATTTCAGTAATATTCTTACATTTACAATGTCAGGTAACGCGTTACCACCCGAAATGAAGTGGGGGTTTTTCGTTAAGAATTCATCCACAGTGCGCCACCAGGTAAAATATCCCCCCGAAGAATCCTGTTGCCGAACTTGGCTTAGATTGCTGATCGTTTCTGTAAAAAGTTCTAGGCTAATTGTTCTATATCACCACACTAGTGTTGATTTACATTTTGCTCGCTTTGAGGGTGGTATTTACCTTCTCTGTGGGATCGCTGGCCTCCCAGTAGAGCAGCTCAAAGCTAATGATGGGGTCCTGGACGGGCCAAAGCCATGACAGCATGACGCGCGAGTCCAGCTCGGCCTCTGCCTCAAAACCAGACGGCTGAGCTGGAACTGCAGGCAGAAACAAAGAGGTGAGGAGACTAAAAGACAGGAACAGAGACAGCGAAGGCGGTATTAAGAGGTGGAAATACAAAGTGAAGAAAGCTATTAGGTGAAACGCTGCAGTCAGTACTCATCAGTATTCAGAGCGGCAACCAAAGTATAAAGGATGTCTTCACCTTAAAATCCTCTAAGGTGATGTCAGTAAACTAAGCATCATATTGACTGGAGTCTGGCCGGCCACAGCTTCTCCAAACACCGTGTTTAATGTCACCCAGTGTTTTCTGGCAGTTTCGTGCTTGGTCTCGGCTTTCACTCCTTGCTGCCAACTTGGTCAGCTACTGGAGCCTGAAAATCCTCAATAAGGCAACGTACGGCGCAGCTGAGGTCGGACAAGAAAGCAGCGACCACCACAGCTGCTCTGTGATTGGCTTGGACTCTTGTCAATCACACCTCCAAACACACTGCCCTTTTTTTTTTTTTTTTTAAAATTAACTTTTTTATAAAATCCATTTTTCTTCAAGGTGCACAATTTTTATATTAAAAGATCCCCTAGTCCTAAAGATGTTGTGTTTTCAGCTCGTTCCACTGCCCCTAAGTGACAGCGTTAAAGCCCCTACACACCCCACTGCACGCTGACGCAAGTGGTTTCCCTTTTGCCTGATCAGGGCAGCATGGGTGTGCGCACGCTGTGCTTCCTTGTGTTCCACCTGCGGGGAAACTTGCACCCGTATCACTTTCATTAGTACATTATGTAAGTAGTGTATGCACATGATAACTTTTACCCGGGAACCTGCCAGGCCCTGGACAGTCCTGAGGGGCAACAATGAAATTAAGAGAAAGGTTTAAGGTACTGTAGTGATTGTGTCAGGTGTTGTGTGTTTCGCTTGTTTCCCAACCCCCACGTGGACAAAAGGCTTCAGATTTTTTAAACCTTCGAGCAATATCTTAAAATGTGCACAAGCCTAAAAAGAATGAGGATGTTTTGTTAGAGAGAGACAAATAAGTGTAGCATGCGCATCATGCCTCCTTAAAATAGAGGGTCATTCTATGGCTTCGACGTCAGTGAGGACGGAACTTTGTTCGGCAGCAGCTGGACTATTTTTTTTCTTCATAAGAGTTTAGCGCAGGTGTGGCTTTGAAGGCTCCTACAAAAAGTTGCCAAAAAATGTTCCTTTGCCTGAGCTCAGGCAAGAGCCCACTGCTCCCGATGATATGATATCGTGGACGGCCGCATACTTGATGGCATGACTTGGGAACATTTTCTGTTAATCGCGGTGATGCTCGGATAAATCGGCGGGTAGAAGGACCCTCTCCTTCTCAGACTGATACTAGTTACTGGTCTTTGTAATATGCATTTGAGGCAAAATGATTTATGTCAGCCTGGAAGGGTGCTGAACCGTCTTCCGTGAATAAATGAAAGGGGGTCAGCTGAATTTGGGGGGCTTCATCTTCTGTTGCGGCGCTGTTGTGATGTCATCTTTCTCCCAGCCAAGCACAGGAAGCGGAGGACACTGAAAAACAGGCTCTCTGTGAACGCGATACCTTGGTCGACGTGCAGGCGGCCACTTTGTCCTTGAGGAGAAAGTGTGTGAGCGCTTCACACACACTGTGTATGCCTGTACAATAAATGGCCGCGCTGTGTTCATCTCATCACGGGCTAATGTTTCACGTTACAGCTCGGTTTTTGTCGTCCGCAAAATGATGGTAGGTAGGTACGGTTTTATTTACTCAGGGACAGTGCACAACATCACATTGACCTTATATAAAAGGAAAAATGCGGGGGCGCGGTGAGCTCAGTTGGTAGAGCGCCCGCCCCATGTGCGATGCTACAGTCCTCACAGCAGCGGACCCGGGTTCGAATGCGGGTCCGACTCCGACCTGCAGGTCCTTTGCTGCGTGTCATCCCCCTCTCTCTCTGACTCCCGTTTCCAATCTCCACAGCTGTCTCTGTCAATTAAAGGCATAAAAGCCCTAAAGAAATAGACTTTAAAAAAAGGAAAAATGCATGGCGCCAGGTTAGAGCAAAAATACTCATTTCCACCTGTAGTCCCTGGAAAAGTTGGTGTTGAACAAACATAACAGGGTCGAATGACAATAAGCGGAGTGGGAGTGTAACACACTGAATGTATCCCACACAGTTCCGCTGCTGCCAATACGTTCCTGCATGGGTCAATTACACAGACACACACATTTAACACAAGTACATGTGTAGCGCGACGCAAGCATCCATCTAAATTACGCACGTCTCTAATTGCACAGTAAAGCATGGAAGTCGTGGAGCAGTGACTTAGAGGAGCTACGTGTAGAACAGTGTAGATGCCTGTAAACTGGAGACTCGCTGATTATGGCAGACTGCTGGTTCTGCTGGGGTTAATGTTTCTAATAGCCCCAGCCACAGAGGTGCAACGTCACCAATCGCATTTACTGTTTCTGCAGGCAGCACACCAAAAAAATAAAAATCATCAATCTTCAAAGAAGCTGCAACTTCGGAATGTAAGGGCCAATTCAAATTCACAAAGAGGAAGCAAAATGTAACGTTAGTGTCTCTTAGATCGTTTCGCAGCGGGCCAAACTTTGAGTGAGTAGCCCCTCAGTTTCCTTTGAGCATTGCATTGTGGGACAGTTTTGTATATCAACAGCGCGGTCAAAAAGCAAGAGTTCTTGTTGACTATTTGGAGTGTGCTTTCTTTTGTCCCTTGTCTAGTGTGAACACACCACACACTCAAATGTTGCTCACAGTTAGCGTGCATGGTGGACCTGGGACGCGGCTAAGGGGAATGACGAAAGAGCCGGTATATGTTTCCCAGGAGCTGTTGGAGACCAAAGCAGAGCAAAAGGAGGGTGACTGCTGACTTACACTCACCAGGCGGACACACACACACACACACACACACACACACACACACACGACTCCAAATGTCGCTCTGTGTCTGCTGGATGTGGAAAGACAACTGTTTGCCATATCAACTGTATAAGGTGACAATACGCCGGGGTTGTGTTTACAGCTTGTTCCACTGCATCCAAGTGGCCAAAAGGAGAAATGAATGCAGCTTGAAGTAGCATAGTGAATACAGGACTTTTACATGTAAGGGACTATTCTTCATTGTGTAATCGCTGCTTTTACTTAAAGTAAATGATCTGGGTGATTCTTCCATCACTGTCCGCCTCTACTCAGCCTCACGGCTCAAAATGCACCATGAAAAGTGACAGCTTCAGACTTCTCTGATGGCATCGCTTTGCAGAAACATAGTGAGCATGTTCTCACCTCCCTGCTGGGTCTTGATCTGCAGAACATCAGAGGGAGGCCCGTCTCCCACGGAGGTGAAGCCCAGCACCCTCAGGCTGTAGGTGATGTCTGTGGTGAGGCCTGAGATGGTGGTGAGCTGGCTGTCATCGGTGTTGTGTTTCTGCCAGGCGCTGAGCGGGGCGTCGGGCCTGGGGCTGTAGTAGACCCGGTAGCCGCGGATCTGTCCGTTGGGCTCCTCCGGAGGCTCCCACTGGACGAGCATGGTGCTGGAGCTCAGCATGCGCGCCTGGACGTGAAGAGGGGCTGAGGACGGCGCTTGCTCGCTTGTGCGGGTGTCCACAGTGCCGCTGGGGGGCCCGCGGCCGACGTTGTTGACAGCCATGACGCGAAACTCATATTCAGAGAAGGGGCTGAGGCCGCCGATGCTGTATCGGGTTGTGGCTACTCCGTCGACTTCCTGGAAGCCGTTGTCAGACAGCTTGGCGCGGTACTGGATCACATAGTAGGACACCGGTTCTGGGTTGCCCGAGTCCCAGGTCAGGGTGACACTGGTGGCCGTGGTTTCTGTCACAATGAGGGAGGTGGGCTGCTTGGGCAGGGCTGTTAGAGAGCAGAGAGAGACAACCGAGTCAGTTTTTCCACCTCTCTGACGAGACGGTCCGGCAGGAGGAACACCCACAGAGTACACTGCCAGTCTAACACTTAATTATCATTCAGGAGCCTGTCTCTGTCCTCTCCCGCTCTGCACAGGGCCAGCAGGCTGAGCACATGCATTATGTTGCCAAGCAGATGGGTGCATGTGCTCCTATGTAAATCCGTCTGTCTGTGGTAGTCTAACTTACCAGAGCTGGAGCAAAAAAGAAGTGCTCATATTTAATGCCGCCCCACCGCGGGGCCTACCGCCCTCACGTGTTGACAGCTGTAACAAAACTGTTTGTTCGTTTCATATGGGGCCCACCAGGTGTCACGGAGCAAACAAATGACCCTTTCGAGCGCACAAACGAACAGGACGTAGCGTTAAACATACGTGTGCATGTCTCAGGCAACACAACTCTGTTTAACAGCCAAGCAAAATCTGAATGCACGTCTATCCGTGCAACACAGCGAAAACAGAACCGCGTTCAATCCAAGTTGCCCTTTTAGGTTCGATTATCCATGCTCTGACAGCTATCACCCTGTGTTTTCCACTGCTGAAGGCTACACAGTGCAGCTAGCTGATAGCAGCCAAAGCGTGCCAGCAAACCAACGAAGACTCAGCTTATTAAAACAGCTGCATCAGAAACAGGCGCAAACGGACTCAACAGGATAACCTAATGATATTAGCGTCAAGGAATTCATTCGGTAAATGTATACACGTCAACGGCAAAACACAGCTGCTCACACTCTGCTGCTATGATGGCTGCATTAGGGAAACAACCTGCTACTTCAGCTCCGGCTGCTGCGTTGGGCGTTAAAATGAATGCAATTCAAAAGAAAATAGTGGCAGCTGCCAGATCATGGACAATCTACTCGAAATGCAGTTTGATTTGGGTTTTGGCCTGTAATACGTAGATAGACTTTGGATTTGGACGTCCCTTTTGCTTTGCTGAACTTTCTCTGAAAGAAACCCAAATGCATTTCAGCGCTGAACCCACCAAACAGGGTTTAACTTGCACCTACATGTTTCACCGGTCAAAAGTTAAGAATGGGCCTGTTTCCCATTCATTCGAGCCCGTGAATTATTAATTCAAGAGCATGAATTAAGGAATTTCAGAGTACAATTTGTAATTCAAGAGCATGAAATAGTAATCTGTGCGCTGGAGTTCATTTGAGAGCGGTTTGTTTATTACTTCTTCGTGACGTCTGCCAGGTTCTGTGATTCCACCCACATTTCTGTAAGAAAACAGGGGGTGGATTTGTGTGTGCATTTACAAACAAGGTCGAGCAAGGCAGTGATTTGCTTCATTCTGTCCATTAACACTGCATACGCTTCATTTTCCACCCTGCAATGTCACTGTGCGGACAAGGACTTTGAATCAATTCAATAAATTCACGTTATTACAGACTTGTAGTCTATAGAAACTCATTTCAGAAATTCATTATCAATCATCGGAATTATGCTGTTGCCTTGACGTGGATTAAAAAAAACCTCTCCAATTCATTCATCTTGAATGACAATATAGTCGGAGACAGTGTCGGCATTCTCTATATCTTGAATGCAATGTGAATTTGAAAAAGCTCCCATTCTAAAAAATGACTTTGACTTTGTGCTGCCGTATGCAGTGGGAGGGATGAACCGATGCGTGCCTGCTCCAAGCCTCTGCTGCTCCAGTCTTGATAGCTGCTTTATTTCAATCGTGCAGTGTATCCAAACCAACGCTTCCTCTTCTACAAACCTGTGAACTCCAGCAGGCTGGGGCTGAACGAAGCTGCAGCTTCACTATGAAGCTAGGACTCCTGAGCTCATTGCTACAATACCAAGAACCCTTCCGCCTTTATTCTGATAGTGACAGTTGAAGAGAGACAGGAACCTCCTTTCTGTAGATCTCATGACGTGTATCAACCTGAGTGCTTGTTATTAGATTAGTTCATGCACTATCTGGTGCATATTGTGAAATAAACTGTATGTGTTATAGGCCATTTTGTCACCTTCCTCATTGATTGTAGAGACTTTCCACTTTCCTCAACCTATCTTTAATAAAAGAAACTTATATATTACTAATTTTCTCTGCAAAATCCATTATGAAGACCACGCATTTGCAGCCAGAATTGTGTTCACTTTCGAATTCAGAAGGCGAGATGTTCTTATGTTGCTTCTTACGTTGTTGGGAAGAGATCAGAATGGATCGTTGCATGTACAAAGTTCAGGACAATGACACTGGAGACCCAAAAGCTCCCAAGAGGGCTCTCGGTAGCCTTCGGGCAGACGGGTCGCAGTTTAGCACAGGAAATGTCAAGGTCAGCAGAGCTCTATCAGCAGCCAAGTACAGTAATCGGGTTTGTAGTTCTGAATGAGCTCAGCAGCGAGCACATACAGCTACGGTAAGCCCAGAGGGGAAAACTTGAACATGAACTCGAACTCGCAAAAGAAGCGGTACAAACGATTTGTCCGTTCGTGTTCCGCAAGCACTGCCTGGCTCCTCCTGTTGTCCTCAGCCAGGACACTGAAGCTCACACTGCTCTCGATTAACAGACCTCGTTTTCCAAAAGCCTCTTAAGGCTAGGATGGTCTTAAAATCCCCCTTACGAATCTTCTCAGCTTAAGAGGTGTTTCCCAGTAGCATCGCATCTGAAGACTGTCTTACAAATGGGGGTAGATTAATGAGGGACTCCTGCCCACTCATAGGAGGTCAGGAGCATCTTAAGAAGCTCCAGAACCCGCTTTCCATTAATTTTGTAAAACTTTACACCTTTGATGTGAAACTAAACCAACAAACGTGCACAAATGAATTCAAAAATTCGTCACCGTCCCGTCTCTCCCCTTCTAATATGAACTTTCCTGATGGGATATTATCAGGTTCTGTATCTTCTCTTTTCCTTTTGTTTCTGGGGCATTTGTTGTTTACCACATGCTTAAATACAGCCGGTGTGACATTCACAATTAGATGACCCGCATAGTCTCAGGAACTTAGGAATAGGAAGTGCCACTGCTTCATTTTAGGTTCAATGTGAGTTGAAGAGTACCGTCTGCCTCAAGCAGCAGCTGAATCAAATTTGCTTTCTGAAACAGACTTCCGTCCAGTGCCGTTGACTATAAAGGGCAGCAAGCTGAAAGCTGTAGACTGTTTACTGCCTATTAAGCTTTGTTTTCCTACTGAACACCGCCAAGTATTAAACATTTCTTTGTGTCATTTGCAACACTTACGTTTTCATATACAGCACAGGTCGCAGACAGTTAAATATGCAAAGTTACTTTAAACCGTATCCAGCGTCATCTTCAGTACCACGGACAGCAGATGTCTTTTGGAGCCAGGACGGTGACGGTTTAAAATTTGGCATCGAAAACAAAACTGGAACTGAAAAAGGAAACGTGGGCATTGGAAAAAGTTGTACTGGCACTGAAAAACACTCACTGAAAAATAGAACACAGACATTAAAATTGATTTTATTTTGATTCTTTTTTTTAGTTGTCTTAGTTTTTCAAAGACAAATTCGTGACGGCTTTTATTTTTACGCTGTCAGCTTTTTGCTCAGCGTCACTGGTTTCCGGTTTCAACTTTCTGTCACCGCTTTGGCGTGGAGAGCAGGGGGTCTGAGGGGAGGGGGCAAGGCAGTGCATGATTTACGCATAAGCTGCATGCTAAGGAGAGAGCGTCACTCCAGCGCACAGAGGACCAGGGAACTGCAGGTCACTTTGTTCCGGCGTATGCCCAGATGACGTTTGCAGACTTGGTTCCCGTGTGAACATGTCAGCAGGGGAACTGGACCCCCTGTACGTGCACCTGCTTGCTGTGGTCACCTGTGTGGCTATCTAGCGGCTTGGACTAAAGTAAAGCGGTTTGTGTTACAGGCAGCTCCAGCCACGCTCCATAAAACCACTGACGACAAAGCGGCATTAATGGTGGCCCAAAATATGCCAAGGCCAATCCAGCTCTACCGCTGAGGAATTTTCCCACTGGGTCCATCCTTCTGCAGGGCCCCTCACACGTTTCCAGTTAGAAAATAAAAAAATGTAATTATCTTAACTCAAAAGGTCAGCTTACTAGTTTTCTTAGAGCTTTCGACTGCATCTCACTGTCACATGAGAGTAGCGTTAAGATTTCTTTGTCATTAAACATGTTCTCACAGTCAAGAATGCAGTTCCATGCACACGTTGAAATTTGATGAAATGCTTTCCTTTTAAGACTGGCAGCCCTGGACGTCCTTATTACTAGGGGTAAGTGAAAATGTTCTCCTTTATTCTGCATCACCGGGCACACAACACATCTCAAATCACCCAAAAAAAGCATAGAATTGGTAAGTTTAGCACTCACCTGCATTTAATAAATTTCTCCCGTGGAACAAACGTAATGTAATGACTTTCTCCACTGTCCTACGCGAGGTCACGTCCCACCCAGACACACCTACCCCCACGCAGGGACACTGGTCCTGACCTTTGACAGTGATCTGGGCCGTGGTCTCGATCATGCCCAGGGAGGAAATGGCCACGCAGGTGTAGTTGGCCGACTGGCGGATGTTAGTGAGCTCCAGGACGTTGCGGCCAATCGGCATCTCCTCCTCCCGGGTCAGCTCCGCCTCGCCGCTCATCCACTTGACAAAGGGCATGGGGGCGCCGACCGCAACGCAGGTCAGGTTGACGCTGCCGCCGGGCATCACCTCGTGATTGGTGGGGGGGATGGAGAAACGGGGAGGCACACGGCGAACTGCAGGGGTAAAGAGAGGGAGTGTGAGAGGACACAGAGGCGGAGGGAGGGGGTGGGGGGTGGGGGGGTCTTCCTATTTTCATATTTGAGTGGCCTGGCTTGGACTGTGCGTGAACTGCTGAGTGCGGAGACTTTTACTGTCCCATCATACTCTAAAGTACTATGTCATGGGGAGTGGATGTGTTTTTCTGACATTAGGTCAGTTTAAAGCCAATTTATTGGCCCTTTTTTTTCTCTCCTGCTACCCAAATACTTTTCATTATAACTGATTTCAGTGGAGATTTTTAGCCCTTTGGTTAACATGCTAAAGAATTACAGCATTAGCATTATAGCCTTAATTATAGGATTTCATTCATGTTAGTCTAATCTGATATCTACAGTTATAAGGTAAATATATCAGTTTTAGTGTCACCATGTCTCAGTGTTGTTTAAGGAACTGTTATTACCACTGATTTAACTCCAGATTTTAGTCACTTTCAGACCGTTTTGTTAGGCTGATGTATGAGAAACATATTACAGGATATGATTTGGCACATAATTCTACCTTCAAACGAGCCAGGGTTTATTTCTTTTTATTAAAAAAAAAATAAAAAATCTAATTGTAGGTTGTCAGTGAACATAATAGCTCAATTTTCATTGTGTGATGGGGAAGTCAATAGGAAGCTTGATTTGCCGAAATTCAAAGTCAATCTGCTGCCATGGATGGCCTAACATAAGCAATTCTCAAGTCTCCGCCAATCAATTCCGACAATGAATAGCAATGAACGGACAGCAATGGCTGCCAGAAAGGTGGTAAAAACACAACACTGAAAAGCACTATGGCATACTGCGAATGGAGAGTTTTCGGGCCAGATTTGCATTCATGAAAGCAAAAGGCACATTCGCACGAGGGGTTTTATCCAGTGGGCGCTCCCAATCTGTGTATCATTAGCTCCTGATTCACTAAAGCTGGCTTTACACTTGACGCAGCGGGGTTAATAGCAGTCCCGCTGTCGGTATCTACAGCACTGGTTTTGATTTATAGTTCCCTGGCGTTTTTCCCACCACAACACTCGGCAGTTACGTGTGCCTGCGCTGTAGCTACACTGTCGACTCCTTACGCACAACGGCGTGAAAAAGAGTGCAACACCATGAATGCCCGCTCTGTGATGGCAGGCCTTCAAGGACGGCCATTCAGAACAGACATAAACACTTTTGCCTTTAGCCAAGTTTGGATGACACTTGGCCACATGTTAACTTGGCATTATATCAGCCCTTCTATACTAGCTGTTACCTTAGGGTGTGCCACGATTCACTTGGAAATGGGGTCAATTGAGAGCCGGTGCCTGAGGCCTGCAGCTAGATTTCTAGGGGGTTTCTAGGATTTCCTTTCTGGGCTGCGGGGATTAAAACGCACCTGAAGTGTACTGCGCCGCGAGTCGGGAGCACTTCCATAGAGTGTGCTGGAGAGAATACTGAAGGATTCCCCCAACAGCAGGAGCATTAGTTATTAGTGCCACAGTACTATGTGAGCATTAAATATGCAGACAGCTCTGTCGCATAAGTGAAGTCCTCGCTCTCTTGTCTTAGCCGAGCACAGACTCACAAAGTGTAATTTAAGTTTGGCTGTGAGGAGCTTACACTGTGGATCGGGGGCTTTGCTATGGGTTTCATCTTGGTGTAACTGCAGAGGGGGAGGAGCGGGGTGCTAAATTCTACGACTCTGCCTCTCTGAAATAGCTGATGTAATGTAAGAAGTTATGATGCTGGTGGTGAGAACTAGGAAGCAGCACTAGTAGTAGTACGCACAGTACGTTTGGCTGAACAATAACTGACAGCATTCAGTGAGTTTCGGAGTACATGCGTGGGCTAAATGTTCCCGTGGTGGAAGAGAGAATGCAGTTTTCTTTTGGGGGGGGGGGGGCGCTGGTCATACAAGAACAGCATTGTCGGCCGGCATGGGAGGAGGCAGGCTCTGAAATGCAGATGGCTGGCATTAAGACCCGGATCCCACAGAGGCTGGCGTGCTGGAGAACATGATGTGGAGGAGGAGGAAAGAAGAGGGGGCAGAGGGCTGTGAAAGGAGTGGCAAACTGCCAGGTCGGTTAGGCGGGGGTCAGTGGGAATCTTTTCTTACTGGGGCCGGTCACGTATTTGATGCTGGAGGACGTCTATGTTGAGGTGCAATAAGGTCAAATGACATGTATGCAACCCGACAGCAAAGATATTTATTTTTGATTTCATTTTGACATTTTTGTGTTTCTGTTTTTTGTATTGATCAGTACTGAGAATTCTGTTTAACCTCCTCTTACTGGTGATGACCTTTACTGATGCCACTAGGTCCAATGGGCCAAAGACATTAGTGGTCAGACCGTCACACGGGTTGTAAACAAGCCAAAAGTCCAAAATTTTGGTCTAATCCACTTGTCTGGAGGAAAAACTGAGAGGGAGCGCACCTCAAATGTCAGTAATAATCACTGCGGTCAAGGTTCAGTACAGAAGTGAGTCTGTAAACTGTGATGGATGTTTAGAACAGACAGTTTCCGAATAGGTTTGACTCCCCTACAGGTTTGTTTGCAGCCTGCCTGATCGTCCGACTGCTCGTGTTTGGTCCCATCTGAACTCTTTGTAGCGATGTTTTCCGTGTTCCCAGAATTCCCAGGAATTACTCTGGCGTTAATATGCTGATGTTTACCATATAAGTTTAGCATGTTAGCATGCTAACATTTGATAATTAGCACTAAACACAAAGTACAGCTGATGGTATTGTCATTAATTCCGCCGGTACTTGGTCATAAACAAATTGAAGTTTTGGCCTTGTGATGGCGGTAAATGAAAAGGTAAGGGATCGCCAATGGTGTTGCAATTCATACTAAGGGATAAAAATGTCTGTACCAGATTTCATGGCACACCACCCGCAATCTGGTGAGATATTTCAGTCTAGATAAAGAGACAAAGTGGTGGACCGACCAACTGGGCATCCAGCTGCCACCCCTACAGCCACACCACTACTGTGGTTTAAAAGCACATTACATTTGGTTTGTTATTATAGTAGTAACAGCAATAGTTAGCAATAGTAGTTGTTAGTGTACTTGTATTTACTTCGAACATTATTATCATTAGTATTACTATTATTATAAGCTTTAACACCAACCTATCAGCTGCCAGCATGGGTTTATAAGTCACAGATTTAAAATATTTTCTATTTATTATGTCATAAATGCCAATGCATGATGAGTTTTGTTTAACTAATTTGACATGTTACATTAAATGCTAAAAAATATCTAATATGTATTTTATGTGATTTTTTATGTTAGGACTTCATCGTGGTTTTAACCCTGAAATAATTGGGGAACACTGGATCTCTCCTGTCGTGCCGTTACTGCATGGCAGTATATGGGACAATAATCTGATGGTGGTAGTACATTTTCAGCAGGTGCACAGTAAAAGCCAGGCCTTGGCATTTCATTTCCCCATTGATCTTCCAACACACACAGGTGGCCTGTCTCTAATGTGGCCGTGCGGGAGGTGCTCCCCACTCACCTTTGCTTATAACTCATTTCAAAGCAAGACTGGCTCTGACAACTATGAATAATTGTCACATTTTAACGTTCAATGTTGCCACCAATAGGAATCCATAAAATTTGGATGCTAACAGAGGGGAGTGACAAAGCCGTGTGTGTGTTGGTAAATGGAAACACTAGAGCCAGTAAAACATCAGAGATCGTACTGCTGGACGTCATAACATTGAAATTACCTGTTCATATTATCTGTCCTTACCATAGAAAAGTGGGGGATAGGTATGGGCACTAAAATAGGATGCGTTAGCCTCAGCTGGCCAGCAGTTACATCAGCACTGTTTCCCCAAAGTACCGAATCTGAATATTGGATTGAAACTAGTGAATCTTTAGCAAACATTTCAGTTTTATGACATGAATGTAACATGAGGTGTGTGGCTATGTGGCTTCCTGTACTTTTCATCCTCACAGGACTACAGCAAAAATGCAAGGACAACATGGCAGTAATGCTTTATGGGAGGTTAATTAAGGTGAAAAGGCCATGGAAACGTTTATTTTTGTTGGTTAATTTTCAGAAATTCATATTCCTTCAAAATAAATTGAATTCCCTTTTTTATTCCTTCACAGGTCGGGCAGGGCCTGCTACTTGACAGTGATGTTTTCAGATGGCCGGATGTGTATGAAGCCCACATATGTGCAGCATGCCCAATTTATCCTAAATATGTTGTAAATATAATATTTAGACTGATTCTATCATTGTGCAATCTTCCACATATCTTTATCACCATAAATCCAGCTTTCTGTGGTCCAAGTGTAATAATAGTAATGTTTTCAGCTAATGCTACTCTGAAAGTACTGTCTGTTAATGCACACTTCAACATGTAAACCTGGAATTAACTTGGATTCTGGATTATCTGTTCATGTTTATTTAATCCCGGGCTAAGAGTAAACTGAGGTGCAGCTGTTCCGCCTGCTGCGGTGCTGAATTACCATTCACATGCAGTAGCTTGTTGTCCTTAGACAGAGACAAATATGCAGCTTTTTTGTTCTGTTTGTCCATGAATGTAAGCCGTTTTCAGTTATTCAGCATTTCAAAAGAAGCCAGAAGCAGGAAAAAGTCAAAGTTGTGCAAGTCATAAATATTCTAAAAAGTCTTGAAATTTAGTTCCAAGTCGAATCTCAGAACCAACAAGTCCTAAGTCAAGTCCTAAACTTTGTGGTTTGAGCCCTAAACAAGTAATTATGCACTTTTTACAAATGTAATGCCATTTTAAAATTTTAAACAGAGCAAGTAGTACAGTGAATTTAAACAAACAATGAATGCTTCTTAAAATGTTCATGTGGTACTTCAAATTAGACTTCATAACACTTTAAAAAAAAGAAGACCTTGGCCTTGGTTATTCCCGTCATGTGACAATTCCAACCATCTGTCAGGAAAAAGAAGTCCAAGTGCAGTCACGAGTCACTGGCGTTAAAGTCAAAGTCTAGTTGGAAGCCTTTTTTTGATTTTGTCGAGTCAACAGTCATCAGATTCATGACTGTAGTCTGACTCAAGTCCAAGTCAAGTTTTGGGACTGCTTTCAAAGCTAAGAAGCAGCGGTTGTACTCTGGGCTCCTTCAGGAACTCTTCACTCGATCTCTATGGGAGAGCCCAAAAACTCATTTTGGCCGCTTGTACCCAGGATCTCATTGTTTAGTCACTAACCGAAGCTTGTGATCATAGGTGAGGATTGGAAAAAAGATCGACTGGTAAATCAAAAGCTTTGCTTTCAGGCTCAGCTCATTCCGGTACAATGCCCACACTAGCGTTTATGCCGCACTAAGCCACCTGTGGATCCATCTTAACCTATTTTGAACTCCTTCACTTGGGGCCGGGACTCACTCCCAGCCCCAAAGGAGCAACACAACTCTATAAAAATCTTAAAAACCCTCCACCATGTTAAGGCGGCAATGGGGAGAAGGATGTAAGCTCCTCCTAGAGGAACCCAAGCCATTGAGACTAATGCTAATTAGTAATTTTAATGCAAGGTTTTGGGGGAAACTATTGCAAGGACTGCACTTGCCAGGTGAAAATGAAACCTTCAGTTTGATTCAAGTCAGGTAACACTGAGATGCTTGCTTGTTGATAATTAGTACAGTTCTATGTTCAGATGCTGTTTGGTACCAAAGTGCTGGCCAGCACTGAGGGAATCATCATGTTCTTATATTAGTCAACTAGTAGCCATGAAGTTACCCGTGGACATGGAAGAATGTCACGATGCGATGACAATAGGTTATCGAGTCAGAAGTTAAAAGTGATGTTATTAGTGCTACTGTTGGTCTGGACATTGGCCTGATGGTTGGGTGACTGAGGTATTGACACCAGGTGAGACTGAATTTGTCACTCAGTTGTCATGGTGACATTTGGGAGTAACAGATGCACATTAGGAGCAGCTGATTAGTCAGAATGCAGACAAACTCATATCTTCATTGGCATGCCTGAGAAAAGAGACGGGAGAAGGAGGGGGAGGGAAGGCGGGACAAGTAAAGAAGATTTGGGAAGCCAAGTCCCAAGAAAGAAAAAGCTGGAGTTGTAGGAGAACCTAAGATGGGTGGGGGAGCAACCGTCTGTATGCACTGCCAGGGAAGTCATTCAGCAGCACAGGCGGAGAGGTAGCAGCATGCTTACCGCAGGATTCATGGACAGGGCTCAAGCATATTGAATTGAAAAATGTTACGAATGGCATCTCAAAAAGAAGTCTAATGTGCATCAAATAATTTTTCTTTAATGTCAAAAGTCAGAATTTCCCACTTGGTACTGTAGGTTAAAATTTCACACAGCAGTGTGGGTTTAATTAAAACACAGAAAGATACATGGATATATACAATTGCCCATATAAAATACAATTCACTGCATGATTTTATATTCTGAAGATTTAATAATATTTGCTACAATTTGGTGTAATGTCAAAAATCGAATCTAAAAAGTACTTTTCCTTTACCTGGAGTTCTGTGTCTCCATCTTTTGCTGTGCTTGGAGGGAGTTTGAGTTGTCAGCTCCATAGCTCACTTCAATCTAGTGGCACGACATGACAATTGGCTCACAATTGTAGTGTAGCCTCACAATCGGACTGAACTGCCATTTTGGTTAACTGTCATTCATTTTTCGAGACAACATAAGAACCACTACTGCTGCAATGATCTCATTCATGCCTGTCGCTATTTCTGTGGCAATTGTTCTGCCATCGTTCGTCATGGATGGGTAGCTAGCTATGTACGCATTCGTATTCTCACCTATAAAGCTCTGATTGGTTGATTGGTTTCTCCAGACATAGGCCAACAACTTTGGCCTTTTTCTCATTTTATCCGCCTCGTATGGTTTCATTTCTCTTTTTTGGTAAAGCACTTTGTAACATTGTTAAGAAAAGTGTGTAAAGGGGGTGACATTCCCCTAAAAAAAAACCCAAAAGCAAATGCCATTGAGTTCCACTGAGCACGCTTACTAATTCAAGTCTAACTTGAAGGAGCATTTCAGTTTTTGTAATGACAAGATGGAATTTCTGACGCTTTGATGTTGATGCTTTGAATGCAGCATCATTTGTGTTTGCAGACTTGTAAGAGAGTTGTTCCTGTTTGGACCACCCAGGACCAGATCTCCCGTAACCTCTTTCATAAAAATCATTTCTACGAGGCACAATGGACATTTGGGCAACATGAGTGCATTCAAGCTGCCTCACAGAGGAGCTAACTCCCAGCTGAACTTGTTCAGTTTAAATGAAATAATCACCTGACATAAATAATCTACACTGTTTCTTGAGAAAAGTTAACCTACACCACTAATGGTATCACCTGATTCATTGTGTTTCTCAATTTCTGCCCTTACATTTCATGAAAAAGGAATCAACATCATGTTGTTGAACATAAAGAAATTGGAAATGAATGAATGAGCTTCCTGTCTTACAGAGAGGCGCATTTGAAGAGGTGAGGAGCCTGGAGCACAGCAAAGCATGAGGGGCCCTTTGGTTAGCAACTCAACATGGAAAGCAGAAGTGGGAGTGAATCTGTGCTGATGTACAGGTTCCGCTGCCGTACATAACGTCCAGTGGCTACATGCCGTCCAAAGCATCAATCCAAATGGAAATGACAACATGTGATGATGAATGCACCATCCACATACAGAATTAAGCTGCTGGAGTCTTTGATTGAAAGCGCCTCAGTGTACCAGGGCCTGTCAGGGATGAAATATTCATTGTGTCAAAGCAGTTTTTGAGCCATTTGCTAGTGGTGCCCCTCCACTGAGCAATACATAAGACTATGGATTCTGTATTGGATATTTGGGATTGGATTGGTAATTTCTGTCTTCATTGAACTATCATCCTACTTCCTACAACACATTCAATCCTGAAGCTGACACGAGAATGCATGAGCCTTTCTTCCCACCTAAATGGAATGCCATCAACTCACGAAGACACACAATTAGACACAGGTCATGCCTTATTTTTCTATTGTAAATCTGCTGAGGTTTTTTTTTGCCTTATGTGGTTTGAAGGCGATTTTATATTTGGTCGTACTTCCCAAACTATATTTTTTCATCGTCTTACTGTGTCAGAAATAAGACATCTAATCTTTTCCCTAGAATCCCCTTTAATAAATTCCGATTGAATTTGATTTGACAGGATTACATATCCCATTTTTTCAGATGAGGATTCACAAAGCTACAAAAGATAAAGGTTCTACTGATAAATACAAAAATAAAACAAAATTTCTAGTCTGCCATTATGATAGCTCCCAAGCCACTTTATGTGGTGTTACCATTAAACCTAAATGGCTTGTTTCAAGTAACAAGAATAAAGTACATCCTTTCCTAAAAGAAACTACAAACAAACAAAGTATTGTTACTAAAATTTGAAATTACATATAAGATCCCTTGCGCTCATGCAGCATCTCTAGATGCTTTCTCTGACCTCAGACATTAAGCCATTAAGGAACAAGAAAAGACACTGGGTAACACTTTATTTGAAGGTGCCTTCATATGACACCGCCATGAACATGAAGGAGTCTTTATGAAGGTTCATGGCTGCTGTCATTAAGTGACATTCGGTTAATTATGTCACTTGTAATGCAAAGTGGACATTGTTTGAGATGTATTCGTTAAGACTACTTGACATTAACCTAGAAAACAACCTGTCATAAACATGCCATTTGACAGTGTAATAAAACTTACTGACAACACGATGCCCAAGTCCAAATGGTTCCACAGGGAATTATCCATGACACAATTACATTGTTCTCATGACAGTCGTTGACATAGAGACATAATTGACCAGATTACAATGACAATAGTCATAAATCTTCGTAAAGACTCCTTCCTGATCAAGGCAGGTGTCATGTCATGGTTATGACGATGTCATGTCAGTCTTATGAAGCCACCTTCAAATAAAGTGTTTTCTAAACACTGTTCTCTGTAGAATACAAGACGACCAACAAGCTGCACCACAAGTCTGCAAATTCACATATCAAGCACAAACAATTCTCTCCTGTAGTATTTCACTCCCCCTCAGTTTCTGAGCTCCTCTGTGTTGTCCTATTAACGATCCAGCAGTAAGAGTCTTGGAAAAAGCTGTAAACATGTTTGAGGCTATTTTGTTCTCTTGGAGAGTCTAGTTTTTTAGCACACCCAGATAAGAGGAGAGCATGGTAAAAGCAGTGCGAGCTCAGAGCCTGCCACTCAGTGTAATGATGGTCAGACAGCAGATGACAGCCGGGACGAGCCATGCCTTTGAATTTGCCAAGACAATAAAAACATGATCAGCATGCTGGAAAGGACCTCATGGGATTGACACAGCAAAATTTTGTGAAGTGAGCACAAACTCTGAACTTATGAACAAATTATGTAAAGATAGTGTTCCTTCGCCAAGTGTGAGCTGAGTGACAACAGTGTATACTTTACACATGATTACAATCTCTTTGTCGCATGCAAAGAATAGTCAAAGGTTTTTTTTGGGCAAGTAACAAAGCCCCGGTCCAAATTAGGCTCTTTTGTTAAAGAGTAACCATCCCTAACAAATCCGCGCAAGACTGTAATGGTGACAAGTTATGTGTCCAGGTATCTTTGTAAAAGGATGATGCCTCAATCATTTACCCTCCCTACAAAGCTCTTATTATTCAATTGTTTCTCCAAACTACGGAAAAAACGATCAATAGGCACAAACCCAGACCTATTTGAACTGCTGAACACATCGGGAGGACGACTCAGAGGTCTGGAAGCTGCCTAAATCAGTCCTTACGAGGCCGCTACAACAATGAATGTTGCTCAAAATAGAAACACAGGAGTTTATTAGGATTATTTAGTGATACTATACATGTATGTTATGGAAATAGGTTTCATGATTTCATCTTTGCTTCTAAGTATCGATCAACTGTTTTTTATCCGTCAGTTTGGCATGGCCACTGGCTCCAAGTAACGTGATACCCATGAGCCTCAGCCATCGCTCCTTCGGAGGAAAAGCCAGTCATAGGTGTGAATCGGAGTTTCTCTGTCGCATCTGGGAACTAAACGCCACACCGGAATTCATCCGAAATTGATGTCGAAAGGTTCCTGCAACGTTTGACACGTTTTATCAAATAACCAGATATTGTCTGACAAAGTTTGTCTTTTTTTTTTTTTTACTGGTGACACATGCCTCCAAAGTGTTTTACACATAATATATAATTCCTTTTGGAAGATAAACTTTGGTCTGTGAGTTGATATCTAATCGCTGTTACTGGCAAATTGGTCAGTCTGAGGGTTAAGTTCACATTCTTTATTCTTTATATTTTGGCTCATTATATGTAAAAAATAAAAGCTGCACTTTAATAAAAATATATAACAAATATATAGAAATGAACACAAATAGAGCCAGTGTCGATTTTGTTTGACATACACTTTACAGTGAGGATAACAGGTGTATATCAGCAATAACGCTGCCGGCGTGAATCAATAAACCCACTGTTAATTGTCTTTCCTTTCCTGCTTCGAAGATCATTTATTTGAAAGTTGCTGTAGATTGTAATAAAGGAACACTCCACTTTCTTGGAAAATAAGCTCATTTTCCAAGTCCCCTAGTCTTAAGTGTTTGTATCCATTCAGCCAATCTTTGTGTCTGGTGGTAGCACTTGTAGCATTGCTTAGATCATTGAATTGGATTAGACCATTAGCATCTCGTTCCAAAATGACACTTTCAAACTTGACTCTTCTGTAGTTACATCGTGTGCTAAGACCAACTGAAAAAGCAAAGTTGCACAGATGTGGCTAGGAACTACTCTCTCATTCCTGCCTAATAGTCAAGGAACTTTGCAGCTGTACCACGGGTGCAGCGGCACAGTGATATTACGCAGCGCCTGAAAATAGGCTAACTTCCGTCAACATAACCAATGTAGCCACTTGCTAGCACAGGGAGCGTGTCTTGTATCCGTGGAGACGTTTGTCAGAGACAATTCCGAAGATATTTACTTTGGTGCAGATCCTGAACCGTATCTATTTGACCGGAATACACTGAGGATGAGCTTTTGGAACGTGAAAGGAAAGACAGTGTGGCTCAACAGACTGGGGCAGAAGGGACGAGATTCGGTGGCGCAAGTGTGGGTCTTGCCACCCTATGCCGGCTGAAAGCGAGTGCTTGTGTTGTAGCGAGTGGGACCAGGTCTTACCGTCGATGGCAAGGGTCGATCACCCTAATCGAGGTTAATTTGTCGGCTGCAAGCCTGAAACTTTCTCTGCAACTACACAAACTTGGTAGCGGTCACATTGGAGGTTACCTAGCTGGGGACCTCATTGCGCCGCTGCACCCATGGTATGGCCACAAAGTTCCTTGACTATTACGCAGGAATGAGAGAATAGTTCCTCGCCATATCGGTGTAGAAAATCGCAACTTTTCTTTTTCAGTTGGTCTTAGCACACTTGAAGAGTCAAGTTTTAAATTGGAAAAATACTGAAAGTGTCTTTGGTCATGTTTGAACAAGATGCTAATGGTCTAATTCGATTCAATGATGTATGCTAAGCAATGCTACAAGTGCTACCGCCAGACAAAAAGATCGGCTAAAACTCAACTATTTAATACCAGGGGACTTGGAAAATGAGCCTATTTTCAAAAACAGTGGAGTTTTCCTTTAAGGAAGGCAAATTGCCTTTGTAGAAAATTAAGAGGAACTACACTGCAACCCTGGACACCTGAAATGACTTCTCTTACTTTGCAACGTTTGGGTTTTGGTCACTGTGTGAAAAGGGGGTGAAAAAAAAACGTTTCCTGGTGGGGAAATGCATTTGTCATTCTTTGTGCAGAGAGCATCTTATCGGCATTTCAGACATGCTCATTTCACAAAATTTCTGAGGAGCAGGATGCATGGATGCAAGGCAGCATTTACTGTAGCAGCCAGGGGAG